>CM040117.1:2347825-2879739 GCA_022559845.1 Amorphophallus konjac | reverse complement strand
CCAGGTTTAAGAAGAATCTGTTAAAGGACCAGGGAATACGTCATTAAATAAAAATGAGAAAAAGGCAGAGCAATGGCATATTATTTGAGAAACTAACCGTCTGTGTCAAAGAAATTCAGAGGTCATGTCATGATAATGAATGCTATCTATGTTCCAAATTTGAAGCATAAAGGTAAACTGCACTGAGTAACTAGGGATTCTGGTGTTTGATCAACTTGTCTCCTTGTGTAAAAAGGTGTAGTAAGACTGGAATGCTCAATCAAATATATAAAAGATCAATGGAAAATATGGTTGACTCTGGGCTCTTCTTCAATGGAAAAACTGGTTTAAGCTCAATATAAGAAAGATTTTAATCAGGTTTGGCAAATGAAAATGGCTAGTAAGATTAATGGTTTTTCTGTTTGGGCATTGTACTTTGATTTGACTATTTCATTTCCGTTGATCTTGCTTCAAAGGAATAATGGTTGAAGATTTATGCTATAAGATATAATCTCATATGCAGAAAATCACATAAGTGTGTAGAAAGGCATTTTATTAAAGTGAAGGGTATTCTGGTATTAACTATTGAAATTGGTAAAGTCAGCGGAATTGCTATATAAAACTCAACCCTATTTACAAAGTCTTTCTTACCCTTCTCATTCAAGTCGAAACACCCTTCTCGCATTCACGATTCTACGCTCGTGCTATTCCAGACCGTAAGCTTGGCCTTTTCAGTTCCTTGTCTACATTTCTCCTACTCGTTCCTCTGATCTTCGTCTTCCACTCTTCACCGCATCTACCATGTCTTCTCCGGCCACCAAGAGCAAGGGGAAGAGGAAGGCAATGGAGGAGCAGCAGCCGGCGGACCCTTTGTCCTTGAAACCTGTCGTAGTTCTTCATTATGAAAGAAGAACAAAGGAAGTGCATGAGCAAGGTATCAGCTCTGATATGCCCAAAGAGAAATCAGCCAAAGGAAAGGAAAAGGTAGTGGGAACTCATCCAAGCGGTGCCGGACACTCGCTGCGGAAACCACTCACGGAGAGTCTGAAGAAGAAAGCAGTCAAGTTAGGTCGTCAAAGCAAGCAGAGTTAGTATTTGATGTTGGCAAAATTATGTTCCATGGTATGTGACTTCCATGACCAGATAATGATTTCAAAGTTTCCTGAATTGTTGTATTTATTTAATTTTTAAAAAGGGAAGAAATTCCTTGGGAAACATAGAGTTTATTATCCTAGACTGGTTGCTGAGTTTTACAATAATCTGAAGTTTGATCCAGAACAGTCCAAAATTTGGACTCCTGTTAAGGGGACAAAGATTGAAATCTCTAGGCATTTTCTTCATAAAGTTTTTAGAATTCCAGAAGATGGGGTAGTAGAAGGAGATTTTGAGTATAATCATCATGAGGCCTACTCCATTATCACAGATTTGCCTAGTGAACCCAAAAACAAGAAGCAAACAAAACTGACTCAGTTTAATGCAAATAAATTTTCCCCACTGAAGAGGTTATTACACCATATGCTTACAACGATGATAACACCTCAAGTTGGAGGAAGAGGGAGACTGACTGAATCTCAGAGATTTATACTCTTCTGCCTGTTCAAAAGGATTAGGGTATGCTTACCAGAATTAATGATTCATATTATGAGTTCCTGCAAAGAGTCTAGGAGAAGGCTACCCTATGCAGCCCACTTGACTGATGTCTTTAAGAAAGCAAACATTTCCTTAGAGGACAAGGTAATGAATCTAAGATGCTAAGGGCTGAACAGCAAGCAAAGGGAAAAGAAAAGGAGCAAATGGAAGAAAGCCAGCAATTAGTAGATATCTCAGAATTGGAACAGCAGAAGCAACAACACCAAAATTTGGAACTAGCTGAACAACCTCTACAGCAAGAAGTCAAAGGTCAGACTGAAGAGCCTACCTATCCAGTAGAAGAAGAAAGACTGTCACAACTGGGAGAAATAGAATCTGAGCAACAGCAGCAACAAGCTACAGAAGAAACTGATCAAGGTCAGTCAAATGCACAAATTCAGGGGGAGGAACTGCCTCCAGTAGTTGAGATGGTAGATGCAGTACAGGCAGAACAAGATGTTCAACCTATTTTGGAACAACCTCTCCAAGAAACTCAAGAAGAGAGTATTGAAATGGAAGTGGACACAAGAGAAATTCATGAACTACAGTTGGATGATGATCAGTTCTTAATACAATTAGATCAACATATTGATGAGCTAATTGAGCAATTTGGACAGCAGCAGCAGCAAGGATCTATTGACCAACATGAGCAGAGCAATGATCAGCAAGGTCCTACTCCCCTCTATAAACCTCATGATGGGCCAATAACTATTTTTGGGATACAACCTCCTTCATCTCCTGAAGAACCATTCATCCCACCAAAATTTCAAGCTTCTAGTTCAGCTGGACCTAACTCAGGAACACAAATTGCAGAAATGTTTACCACACTGATAAATCTTAGTATGAATCAAAGTAGATCTATGAATGCACAGTTTATGCAGTTGAATTCAACTATTCAGAGATTGGATGCTAGAATGTTACATGTTGAACAAACTATAACAACCAGTGGGAGAAATTTGTGTATGACAAATACAAATCTGATGAAAAACTTCATGGATTTTTAGATTCTCTTCTTCATGTATGTGATAAAGCTGGAACACTTTTGAGGGATATAAGACTGACCCAAGCAGAACATTATACAAAAACAACACAAATGTTAGTTCATGCTTTTGATATCAAATGTGAACTAGAAATCATCAGAAACCAGCTCAACTTAATAAGAGAAGACCTGCAGACTATGTCTGAGAGAAATAACTCCATTTCAGATGATTTTCAGGGTACCATTATACAGCTTGGAAAGATCTATAAGAAATTGGACTTTGTCCAAGCTCAAGTTCAGAATCTTGTTGTCAAATTCAGAGAAATAATGTCTTCTCAAGCCACCAGTACCTCCACCTCAATGGCTGAGATACATCACCAATAGACTTCACAGGTGGAAAATATGTGTACTATGCTCCCAAGCTGGTTTGAAGATCTGACATCCACTGTAAAAGAACTCCAAGCACAAGTTCAGCTGAATGACAGCAAAATGACAACTAAGTTTGCAGCTCTCGGTACTAAAGTAGAAAGAATACCATTTCCACAGGCAATACCTCTGAGGGGCAGTTCTAGCAGCACACCACCCAGAAGGAGGGGGAGCCCAAGAGGTGCCAGCTCTAGCAGAACATGTCATGCATATATCTAAGAGATCACCCCTCTTATTTTTTTGATAATGACAAAGGGGGAGAATTTTGACGATCATGTATGACAGTTCTTGGTATAGAAGAGAGTCGTGTATTAGCTTTTAACAGCTTTGAACGAGAATGTCAAATTTCTGAATTTCTGTGTCTAAAGCTCTTGTGTGATGAGATACTCAATCAAACATCAGTTTGCCTTTTCTTAGTGTACACTGAAATGTCAGTATTACATATTTGTCTTGAATGTCATTGCCATGCAAGTCAGTCAATGAATCTTGGTTGAATAAAATGAAAAATAATGAATGTCATTGAAAAATTATGATCACACTTGATTGAGTGCTTAGTTGAATGATTGTGTGAAAAATGATTGTTAATTCATTGTTCTTCTTTTTTAATCATACATGACTCATAGTTGTCATCATCAAAAAGTGGGAGATCGTTGGAACTCTGGTTTTGATAATGACATTCTATGAATCATGTTAAGACTGAAATGCATAAATACCTCAATCAAATCTGTTTTGTGTCTTAGTATCAGAACACAGGTTGTTGCATAATCATTCAAGAGCATATTAAGGTTGGTGCGCATTTCCTTTGTGCATATAGGTCGGTACATACCTTGTGAGTCTGCAGGTATGGACAGCATATAGGTCAGTGCATATTTTACGTGCCTACATATAAGGTCAGCATATAGGTCGGTGCATATATTGTAAGCCTGCACATTAGGTCTGTGCACATCTTGTATGAATGTATACAAGGTCGGTGCATGCCTCTGAAGAGAAGCACACAAGGTCAGTGCAGTTTTTTTGTAGAATGCACATGTAGTTGTTGCACGTTTTGCCTTACGCACATAAAGGACGGTGCACATTTTGCCTTACGCACATAAAGGACGGTGCACGTTTTGCCTTACGCATATAAAGGTCGGTGCAATTTTTTGTAACATGCACATAAAAGTCGGTGCATGTTCTGCGTTAAGCGTATAGAGGTCGGTGCACCTTTTGTATCATGCATATAAAGGTCGCTGCATGTTTTACCTTAAGCATATAAAGGTCAGTGCAATTTTTGCATCGTGCATATATAGGTCGGTGCATGTTTTGCCATACGCATGCAAGGGTCGGTGCACATTTTTACCTATACATATGAAGGTCAGTGCACTTTTGCCATACGCGTGTAAGAAGCCAGTGCACATTTGTCATTTGCATAAAAGAAGTCGATGCATGTTTTGCCATGTGCATGTTCCTAGTCGGTGCATGTCTATGATCGTGCATGATTTGGTCAGTGCACTCTTCTGTTTGTGCTTGTCTAGGTCGGTGCATCCTTTTCAATTCTGCTTATCAGGTTAATGCATATCTTGCATTCTTGTCTAAGCATATCCTAAGGTCTTTGCACATTCTGGCTTCAAGGTCTACGCATAGTGTGCAATCTGTGCACATGTAGGTCTGTGCATGCTTTAAGTTAGTGCACTTGTCTTTTACACTAAGGAGTTCTTCAGAACATCTATATGATAGGTCCGAGCATAAGTTGTTACTTCATAATTGTCTAAGTATAAATTCCTCATGCCAGGTGTTTGACTAAATGTCTTTTCTTTGGTTGGCAGGATTAATGCAAGTATCAGGTTTATAAGATAAGTGGAACATTAAGGCACGTGACCCAAGATTCAATGATTGAAGCACATGATTCGAAGATACTTGTTCTCCAAGAAGATTCAGCCACATGTTCTTCTTTCAACCACCAGATCTGACACGTGGACAACTTATTCCATCTGCTAGATGAGAAGTCTCAGCGGGAATCTTCCCTCCACGTGCTAGGAGGGAATTCAGTAGGGTCCACCCTATCCGATTCTCTAGTATAAAAGAGGGATCTCTAAAGATGAACAAAAACAATTGACGCAGAGATGAGAACTGATGAAAAGGAGAAAAAGAAGAAGAAAAGAAGGAAGATTAGAAGCAGAGAAAAAGCTAGATCTGCCTGAATTCTGAGAGAAGAATTTTGAGAGGAAAAGAGGAATCTGAGAGAGTAATTCAAAAAATAGAGAGAGCGCTGCTGTGAGAAAAAGAGTGCTCAGAGAAGAAAGCAGAGTACCGTAGCTTCAGTGAGAGTTAGAGAGAAGAAGAAGTAGATCTGGAGACTTGTTCTACTGGTTCTTGGATCAGATCCAAGCCAAATCTAATCCTGCGTGAGCTATATGTTTCAGTTTATATTTTCAACTTTCTGTTGCTGAAATTTATCTTTTGTTTTTCCATCTCTGATCTCGTCAAGCTGTGAGTCAGCAGAGCTAAGCTATAATGCTCAGCGAGCGAGGTGGATACCTCGGACAGCAAGCTGTGATGCTCAGCGGTATGTACGCAAGCTGTGATGTGCAGCGGACGCAAGCTGTGGTGCGCATCGGTTCAAGCTATTAGGCAGTAGTAAGCCACACTCAGGTCTGAGTGTGGGTGGACGTAGGTCTCTGGTAGAGACTGAACCACCTAAAAATCTCCTTCTTGTGTGATTTATTTATTAACTATCTATTTCGATAGATGAATGCCTAAGAACGCTTCCTATAGAGTTTAATTGTGAATGCTAATTGGTTTAGAATGTGGTTTATTCTTAAAATTCTTAAAAGTCTCTGTGAGATCCATTCACCCTCCCCTTTGGATCTCATTCTAAGCGGATCACCAAAACTAACAATTTTTGGCGCAGAAGCCGATGATGTGTTGGAGCTATCATCTGAGAGGACTGTGTTTCCTTGTTTAAGCTGATGTTTGTTGTGTCTACCGAGTGTTGTTTTATCGGCAATTATTTTTGTGGCATGGGTCGTGTCTCCTTTCCCTGTGAGACGTAAGCGATGTTGCCCTGTTTCAGAGGTGTCAGACTTGTGTTCACTTGTGTGCCATGCTCGTTCTGTTGATCGATGTGTCTTGAGATCCGGAGCGTGTGCTTGTGATTGTGATCTGGCAGTGTTCCTCTGAATTATGTTTGTCGAGAATTGTGTTATCGTGCTTTGTGTTTGAGGTTTGGCTGATGCTTGGAGAGCGTAGCCAGTGTTTTGGGTTAGTTCTTCCCTGTTCACTTGTTGTCTCCTTGAATTTTGAGGATGAAATTCCTTTAAGGGGGGAGGACTATAATATCCAGGATTCTTCGGATCGGAATCGGAGAGCTTTCGGATCTCTTTCGTGGGTCCTGATATGTGTTTTACGATCCACTCGGATTTTTTCCTTATATAACTTGCGGAACCCTGTGGAGTGTTGACCGTTGAGTTTTGATACTCAGGGACACTATAGGTACATTGTGCTCGTTCCGAGGATCGCGAAGACTATTTTTCTGTATTTTTTTGAATTTACAGAATTTCATGTCAAAGATTAGATTTTAGGAAAATTGCAAAATTTCCTAATTTCTTTTTCTTCTTAACCATTTTCTCTCTCCTCTCTCTCCCCTCATGTCTCTCATTTCTCTCCCTCTATACTCTCTCCTCTCACCGCGGGGCGCACGACCGTGGCGAGGTGGGTGAGGCGGTGACGCTGTGGAGCTGTTTCCGTGGGCCCCCTTGCTTTGCGGTAGCGTCCTACTGGGGGGAAAACTAGCTAGAGGCCTGGCTCAAGGCATTGGGCTTGTGTGTGCACACATGGTCAGGGGCGGTTGGACGAGCGCCGACGGGCATGACCCTGACTAGTCACTCGTTACTGTTGTCACTTGTACTTGGTTTGTGTCTCAGTTACCACGTTCGAGGCGAGTGGGAGACACTTGAGGCGCAGTCTAAGACGTCAGTGGACGCATCTGGCTGTTCTTCTAGTGAGAAGGTGCTTCTGTCACTTGACACGATGACTTGTGTTTTCGTGACTTTTTCGAGTAGCCTGTGCTTGGCTTCACTCGAGGTTACGGGTTTTATTGCGTACACGACGGTGAGCTCGTGTATGTCTTGCACCTTCGACCGTGTAGGTCTTTGGTAGGCTCTTGCCTGTTTTAGTAGGCTCTTGCCTATTTTCGTAGGCTTTTCACGATAGGGTTTCGTGATTTGACAATGGATCGATAACGTCCGACTTTGTGAGATCGGGGTTCGCCTTTCTGTTGCTGTTTGGAGTAGTTTAGAGGGCTGAGGTTCCTTCGGCTGCCGTATTTCTGTGTTACGGCTTTCCTCTTTACTTTTACTATTGTTTCTACTTTGCTTTAGTGTAGCACTGCTGTTACTGCATGTTTTATGGTAGGGTTCTGCGGGATCTCTACTGAGCCAGTGACACGAGGCTCACCCCTGACTTTTCAGGTGTAGCAGTTCTTCCTCCTGCTGGGCGGTAACTGCTGCGTGGTTCTTAGTTGCCAGCGTTGCCAGTGTCGGGTTTCCCTCGACTTGAGAGTACGTTCTCTTTCCTATTGGACTGTACTAGTCTTTCTTTGGACTAGACTCTGTTAGTTTAATTGTTATAGAAAATGTAATTTTATTTCTGCTACTTTAGCAATCCTGATCAATTGAAATTTAATTGCTTACTGCTTTATCTAGAAGTTCAATATACTATCACACACCTTTCTATCCCTTCGGAGCTTTTTCGCTCTAGGGAGGTCTCGCAGGTTCCAAGTGGTATCAGGTTTACACAGTGTCCGGAGTCTGGGTCGCCACATAGCAACTCCTCATTCTCTTCCCTCAGTGAAGCAATCTGTTCTTCTTGCCATTTAATTTCAGAATGAAGAGTAACATTCAATTCTTTTAGGGAAGGACAATTATTGCACGCAGACTCAATAGGACATGTGTTTTCAACTTTCCTTTTGAGTTTCTTGATTTCAATTTCAGATTTTTTAAAGTTCTTCTAAAGTTCTACATTTTCAGACTTCAACTTATCTAGTTCAGAATTGACTCTATTAATCTCTTGCAATTTCATTCGAAGTTCATCATTCTCAATTTTTAGATGTTCAGTGACTTCATTCTCAGACCAGGAGTTGTTAGCAGATTTTAGTTTCTTTTTCAGCTTTATATTTTCTATTTTTATCTTCCAATATCTTTCAGACAATTCTTCATACAAGATGAACAACTCATCAAATGAAATCTCTTCACCGTTTGAATTTACCTGAGATGATGAATCATCATTTAGATCATTGCTGTGATCACTTTGGTTGGCCATTAAACATTCTTGTTCCTCCTTTTTCTTGTGAATGGCCACGCATTTATCCCACATATCTTTGGCAGTGCTGCAGGAAGAGAAACATGGAAATATATCAGCATCAATAACGGCTTTCATTAACTGAATGGCTCTAGAGTTATCAACATCTTTAGATCTATGATCCTCAGTCCACTTAGATTTATCTTTAGGCAATTTGTATTGTCCATGTGAAATTAACTTGCACAAATCAGGATCAATTGGTCTAACATGCCTACGCATGTTGCTAAACCAGGAATGAAAATTTGATCTGTTAAAGACAGGTGTATGAGCCATTTTAATTAGATTAAAGCAATGAACCAAGAACAATATATGCACCGAAATTAGCAGGATCCTCTACAGATCGTTAGATCTGATGAATCAGAGACCACTATGATACCAATTGTTAGGGTGCAGGAGCGAGATCTAGAGGGGGGGTGAATAGATCTCACTATTAAAATTCAGGTGGAATTAAAAACATATGAAGGCTCGAATGAAATAGATGCTAAACTAGGACAAACACTCAAACACTTAGTGAGTATAGTAAGTGAGTATAGCAGTGAACGCGCTACACAGCAGGTGTATGCACATGGATCGACCCCACACACAGAGATTAAAACAGCCACACAAACAATCACACAGGACACCGAAATTTTAGGTGGTTCGGCCAGACATCCGTCTGCCTACATCCACCCCTCACTCAAACTAGAGTGAGGATTTCTGTTGATGCATAGCTTAACAGCTGATCCACTGCTTTGGGGACAAATCCCTACAAACCGCTGATCCACAGTCTTGGGGAACCAATCCCAGATCGCTGAGCCTCACAGCTTGCTGTCCGAGGAACGAATCCTCACCGCTGAGCAAACATAGTTTGCTCCGCTGCCTAACAGCTTGACAAAGAGTTTTAAAAGAAAAATAAAAAGAACAGAATGAAACCACAACAAAGATCAGAAAAGATATAGCTCAATTGAGCATGCGACTCTGGATCTAATCCAGAAGTTGAATTCTCTGCAACCCTTCAAAAGATCTTCAGATCTCCGAGACTCTGTTTTCCTTTTCTTCTTTCTCTTCTCACGATCTCACACTTCTCTCACACTCTTCTTCTCTTCTCTGCTTTCACTACTCTTCTGCTCGATAATCTTCTTCCTCTCTTAATATTCTCTTTTGTTCACAGTTTTCAGTCCCGTACACAATACCTTTTATTCAGCGAGTATGATTCTTTTGGTCCCTACAAGATTCCTTTCGGTGTGTGGAGGGAACACTCCCGCCAAAGGAACTTCTAGAGAGTGACGATCGAGTCCACGTGTCAGATGAACAAGAAATGATTTCCAAGTGATAGCCACGTGGAATATCCTTCAGTTGGAGTCTTTGTAAACTAGCAATTTGCCTAGGATCACGCGCCATTCAGATTCAAGTTTGAGTCACGTGAGCCACTTGACTCTTTAACGATTTCTACTTTCTAGGTGTTCGAAACAATTGCTGAACTATTTCTAGATGCTCTTTATCCTAATATTCCTGCCAAAGTAGATGTGGAAATTTGTCATCAACCTTATCATCATATGGCTTATGAGATATTATAATAAGTGCTTAAGGAATGCAGACTTATGTCGTTTCCTGACCAAAACATACGACTGGATACATGAGATGAGTCATTATGATTTTTGGTCAACCCGGTTGTAACCCAGTGGTTTCTGGTCAACCCGGTTAATGTGGCTATCTCGAGAGTCATTTTGGTTTCTGGTCAACCCGGTTGTGACCTAGTGGTTGACACGTGACCTCGTGAGTGTCTCGTCTATCCTGTGAGGATCGAGACATGGTTTTAGGCTATAGGAGGTGTTATCTTACCTCGATTTGCATGCCAGGTGGTTTGAGGGCTTTTCGGTAATCCCTCATGTTCCGTGTTTTGTGTTATATAGAATTGTGAGTCCGTTGTGCGGCTCGGAGGCCGAGGACTCATCATTGTCATTATTGCTGTTATGGATCCGGCTATCATGTGCCATCTTCCATAATGTGTTTTATCATGATTTTGGCTTAGGGACTAGGCTGATTAATAGCGTGTTGCTGTGATGTGCGACGATCTTGACCCGAGTCTTGTGACTCAAGGATCGTTGTGAGCAGGTCTAGTTGACTGTCCTGAGTCTAGTAGCAGTTGTATACTACATTGTGCTTCGTAGTACATGTGACAGGTGCATGCTTACCTTATCTGTACTTCGGTATTCGCTGTTTTAGAGTCTTTGTGTCTAATGAACCTCCACTAGTCGTAGCCTGACGACAGTTCGGCGTGTCGGCCCACCTGGGAGTGGTGGCGGGGCAATTCCCGGTTGACGATTTTTAGGCTAGTTTTCGTGGGCCCCCTTGCTTTGCGGTAGCGTCCTACTTGGGGGAAAACTAGCTAGAGGCCTTGCTCAAGGCATTGGGCTTGTGTGTGCACACATGGTCTGGGGCGGTTGGACGAGCGCCGACGGGCATGACCCTGACTAGTCACTCATTATTGTTGTCACTTGTACTTGGTTTGTGTCTCAGTTACCGCATTCGAGGCGAGTGGGAGACACTTGAGGCGCAGTCTAAGACATCAGTGGATGCATCTGACTGTTCTTCTAGTGAGAAGGTGCTTCTGTCACTTGACACGACGACTTGTGTTTTCGTGACTTTTTCGAGTAGCCTGTGCTTGGCTTCACTCGAGGTTACGAGTTTTGTTGCGTACACGACGGTGAGCTCATGTATGTCTTGCGCCTTCGATCGTTTAGGTATTTGGTAGGCTCTTGCCTATTTTGGTAGGCTTTTCACGATAGGGTTTCGTGATTTGACAATGGATCAGTAACGCCCGACTTTGTGAGATCGGGGTTCACCTTTCTGTTGCTGTTTGGAGTAGTTTGGAGGGCCGAGGTTCCTTCGGCTGCCGTGTTTCTATGTTACAGCTTTCCTCTTTACTTTTACTGCTGTTACTCCTGTTGTTACTACTTTGCTTTAGTGTAGCACTGCTGTTACTGTGTGTTTTGTGGTAGGGTTTTGCGGGATCCCTACTAAGCTAGTGACACGAAGCTCACCCCTAACTTTTCAGGTGTAGCAGTTCTTCCTCCTGCTGGGTGGTACCTACTGCGTGGTTCTTAGTTGCCAGCGTTGCCAGTGTCGGGTTTCCCCCGACTTGAGAGTACGTTCTCTTTCCTGTTGGACTATACTTATCTTTCTTTGGACTAGACTCTGTTAGTTTAATTGTTATAGAAAATATAATTTTATTTCTGCTACTTTAGCAATCCTGATCAATTGAAATTTAATTGCTTACTGCTTTATCTGGAAGCTCAATGTACTATCACACACCTTTCTATCCCTTTGGAGCTTTTTCGCTCTTGGGAGGCCTCGCAGGATCCAAGTGGTATCGGGTTTACCCTGTATCCGGAGTCTGGGTCACCACATAGCAACTTCTCATTCTCTTCCCTTAGTGAAGCAATCAGTTCTTCTTGCCATTTAATTTCAGAATGAAGAGTAACATTTAATTCTTTTAGGGAAGGATAATTATTGCATGCAGACTCAATAGGACATGTGTTTTCAACTTTCCTTTGGAGTTTCTTTATTTCAGTATCAGATTTTTTAAAGTTCTTCTAAAGTTCTACATTTTCAGACTTCAACTTATCTAGTTCAAAATTGACTCTATTAATCTCTTGCAATTTCATTCGAAGTTCATCATTCTCAATTTTTAGATGTTCAGTGACTTCATTCTCAGACCAGGAGTTGTTAGCAGATTTTAGTTTCTTTTTCAACTTTTTGTTTTCTATTTTTATCTTCCAATATCTTTCAGACAATTCTTCATACAAGATAAAGAACTCATCAAATGAAACCTCTTCACCGTCTGAATTTACCTGAGATGATGAATCATCATTTAAATCATTGTTGTGATCACTTCGGTTGGCCATTAAACATTCTTGTTCCTCCTTTTTTTGTGAATGGCCACGCATTTATCCCATATATCTTTGGCAGTGCTGCAGGCAGAGAAACATGAAAATATATCAGCATCAATAACGGCTTTCATTAACTGAATGGTTCTAGAGTTATCAACATCTTTAGATCAATGATCCTCAGTCCACTTAGATTTATCTTTAGGCAATTTGTGTGGTCCATGTGAAATTAACTTGCACAAATCAGGATCAATTGATGTAACATGCCTACGCATGTTGCTAAACAAGGAATGAAAATTTGATCCGTTAAAGACATGTGTATGAGCCATTTTAATTAGATTAAAGCAATGAACCAAGAACAATATATGCACCGAAATTAGCAGGATCCTCTGTAGATCGTTAGATCTGATGAATCAGAAATCGCTCTGATACCAATTGTTAGGGTGTAGGCGTGAGATCTAGAGGGGGGGTGAATAGATCTCACTATTAAAATTCGTGCGGAATTAAAAACTTATGAAGGCTCGAATGAAATAGATGCTAGACTAGGACAAACACTCAAACACTTAGTGAGTATAGCAAGTGAGTATAGTAGTGAACGCGTTGCGCAGCAGGTGTATGCACATGGATCGACCCCATACATAGAGATTAAAACAGCCACACAAACAATCACACAGGACACCAAAATTTTAGGTGGTTCGGTCAGACATCCGTCTGCCTACATCTACCCCTCACTCAAACTAGAGTGAGGATTTCTGTTGATACACAGCTTAACAGCTGATCCACTACTTTGCGGACAAATCCCTACAAACTGCTGATCCACAGTTTTGGGGAACCAATCCCAGATCGCTGAGCCTCACAGCTTGCTGTCCGAGGAACGAATCCTCACCGTTGAGCAAACATAGCTTGCTCCGCTGCCTAACAGCTTGACAAAGAGTTTTAAAAGAAAAATGAAAAGAACAGAATGAAACCACAATAAAGATCAAAAAAGATATAGCTCAATTGAGAATGTGACTCTGGATCTAATCCAGAAGTTGAATTCTCTGCAACCCATCAAAAGATCTTCAGATCTCCGAGACTCTGTTTTCCTTTTCTTCTTTCTCTTCTCACGATCTCACACTTCTCTCACACTCTTCTTCTCTTCTCTGCTTTCACTACTCTTCTGCTCGATAATCTTCTTCCTCTCTTAATATTCTCTTTTGTTCACAGTTTTCAGTCCCGTACATAATACCTTTTATTCAGCGAGTATGATTCTTGTGGTCCCCACAAGATTCCTTTCGGCGTGTGGAGGGAACACTCCCGCCAAAGGAACTTCTAGAGAGTGTCGATCGAGTCCACGTGTCAGATGAACAAGAAATGATTTCCAAGTGACAGCCACGTGGAATATCCTTTATTTGGAGTCTTCGTAAACTAGCAATTCACCTAGGATCACGTGCCATTCAGATTGAAGTTTGAGTCACGTGAGCCACTTGACTCTTTAACGATTTCTGCTTTCTAGGTGTTCGAACAGATTGTTGAACTGTTTCTGGATGCTCTTTATCCTGATATTTCTACAAAAGTAGATGTGGAAATTTGTCATCAACCTTATCATCATATGGCTTATAAGATATTATAATAAGTGCTTAAGGAATGCAGACTTATGCCGTTTCATGAAAACAACCAAAACATACGACTGGATACATGAGATTATTTAGATGAGTTGATGCATCAATAAGGTGCATCGACCTATCTCACTAGTATGATGAGCGGATGCAACGATGCAGCAACATTGCATCGACTTGTGTAACACACAGGTTGACCTGATACACGAGGTAACAAGAGATGAACACATGAAGTTATATAGTTGCGTCGATGCATCAATTACGATGCATCGACCTGACTGTTCAAACTGTTGAACGAATGCAACAAGACAACATCAACAGTATCGACCTGACAACCCAGAATAAGAATTACAGCATCGACCTGCCAGGGTAAAAGATAGCACTACTTGTACAGCAACATCGACCTGATGACTTCAACTAAGATGAATGCATCGACCTGATGACACTAGCGAATATGGATGCGTCAACCTGAGTACTATGAAATGCTTTGATGCATTGACCTCATGAACTTAACAACTAAGGATGCATCGACCTGATGCCATGATGAACTTCGCAACAATGATCTGATTGAAGACAAAGACTTATGCTTAGAGTTGACAACTACATATAGTTTTGCTCACTCCATGAATCATAGTGTGACATCATCAAAACCAGGGTTCCAACACTTGAGTGCAAATCCAACGGTTGTATCTTCATAATTGTGAGTTGGGTATCATTTGCCAACGTCGACAAATTTAACTTTACACTATTTAAATATATAAAAATAAAATTTTTTAAAAAAATTTACATCGGATTTACAACTAGTACAAATTATGGCAGTCAATGGGTTGGGCTAGTATAGATCTATTTAAAATCCACTTAAGGAAAATAAAGAATATGTCGATAGAAGATAAATGGATAAAAAGGGAGAGGGGGCATGCGTAGGATGCTAGTGGAGTGTGTGATCGCCAGAGACTGCGGGCCTCAAATGATATTAACAATAAAAGGAGGGATCGCGATAATTACCTGATGAAGCGTGGGAGATGTGAGTTTACCTTCTCTTCCTATCGGCCGGCCGATGGAGAGAGTCTTCTTAGATTACCTTTGCAAAATAGATAAACAACACCAACAAAAGATATTGATTAGCATACCAAAGTGTGCAGTATCAATCACAAGTTAATAAATATAACGTGAAAGCATGGAGATGAACACACCTGTTGGGAGTTGGCTCTTAAACCCCTATGCAAAGGGAGGGGTAAAATATGATGAATGAAAACATAAAAAGGGTGCGTGCAAGTGTTGCACTGGGGGAGGCTCAACGTGGTTGACAGGAATAGAATAACAAAAGAATGTACGATGCATGCAAGCTAATAGATGCAATAATATAAAAGATAGAGAGGAAAGGGATCCTGTGAGGATTGTGTTTCCAGGAGGGCCTCGTCGTGGCTTTTGATGGATGTTCGGAAGAAGCCTCCAAGAGGATGGTTTAATGGACGCAGAGAGGACTCCTTCTTAAGCCTGGAATCGGGCAACACCTCCCCTTCGAATGAAAATCGCCCCCCCTTTTGGCCAGGGACCATAGGGCTTATATTTATAGGGAGAAGAATCGTGAGTTTAATCCGAGAACAATTAGGATGATCATCTTTGGTATGAGATAAACATGGAAAGAGTCCTCCCAGTTCTGGAAAGCCATAGGGAACCCTTCCCCAGTTGAGAAGGACTCCAAAACCGGGAAAGGAGGAACCACAGGTGAGTTTGGAGACCTTAAAGAAATAGCATCAGACCCAATGGTCACCCATTAAATGGGCATCCACCACCTTGGACGTATATTAGAAGTTAAAATTTGGCAACCCGAAAATAAAAAAGAATCTGAGTCTGAATGCCCAGGCGCCTATTAGAAATAAATTTGAATTTTGAGCGGGCATGGAAGCTCAAAAATGGCAAGAAAAATCACGTCTGGAGACCCGAACGTTCATTGTTAATGAGCGTCTGTCAAAACAGACGCACACAATCAAGAAGAATGGGCGTCACGGTTCCCGGACGTTCATTTAAAGAATTGGCGTCACTCCTGTGTGACACCAATTGAAAATACGCAAAACTCACCTTGAAAATCATTTAAAAATGTAAAAACATAAATTTGCGTCCTCCACGGCGGACGCCTATTATAAATTGGCGTCCAGCGGGGTGGACGTTAATTATCCCTGAAGAACAAGGGCCCCGGGGGCCTTCTCATGAACGCGGTCTCCTGGGCGACCACGATTAGAGAATATATATATATATATATATATATATATATATAAGAAATGGTGTCCATATGGTTGGTTGCCCATTAAATAGGCGACCAGGTGGTCTGTCCCTAATTCTTTAAAAGTCTAAAAAAATAGAGCAAAAACCCAGAAAAATCCATAAAAATCCAAAAAAGTAGAAAAAAGATAAAAATCTATGAAAAGTGGGGGAAAACCACTCAACTAAGTCGATTTGAGGGTCAAATTGGGGCATTATAAGGTAATATGAAATGTCCTCAAGATGATGTCAATTTTGGCGTGTCTACAACTGTCCCGTCTTGGCGCCTGCTTTGCAAGGGAGCGATATGAAGTGGAGCGAACTGAAAAGTAGACGCCAAGGTGTGATGAGACACGTGATCAACACCACCTGATGAGAATTAAAAGCTCAAGATGAAGTAATCTCGGGAGGTTTAATAAAATCAACAATGTTTGGATAAAGGAGGGAGGGTGCACGCGAGCACGAAGGAGATAAAAGAAGATGATCAACTTCTAGCGCGGTAGAAGTACCCCAGGTCACAACCCTGTAAATTTCACTATTGGAGAGCGGTTACCAGCCAATGTGGATGTGCTGCAACCAAGGTGGATCTAAGAAATGTGATTAAAATAAGAGGATAGAAAATCTAAAGAAAGGAGTTTTTCGAAAAACTGCCCAAAACAGCGATAAGACGAACTAAGGACTCAATTCAGCAATGAATATCTCATATCTTGAAAATTAATGATCAATTGACTCTCAAAATCGAGTTATTAGAATGATTTTCCAAAGTTGATTCAAAGTCGTAGATGAATGCATGCTGGGTTTAAAGGGAAAATTAAAACAAATCAAAATAGAAAGTAATCAAAGATAATATTGTTAGGCTGTCAAGAAACCGATTTTGTGAGCCGATACTAAGCCGAAGTCCGTTTATCCACGCACAAACTCGCGAAAGGGAACCATCGTCCCCAATTTTGGACGGCTCAACGGCCTATCCATGCGACTAAGATTCCTCTGAATCATCATTTTTTTGATGAAGGGGAACTTAAATTCTAGATTTACCAAAGTCACAAGGTCCTTGATATGATCTAATATTGTAGATAACATATAGTAAAAAATGCATACAAGGAGGTGGTGGTAGCAATGAGCATGAGGGGAACGGAGAAATACAGTCACCGTGGGACTTGGATGATGATGCCCGGACGGTGAGACCAAAAGCTTCTTTTCCTGCGCTCAAAAATTCATTAGCCAAGATATAATGAAAGATAAAGCAATTTAAGCATAGCGGCCATAACATGAATAGCATTGATCAAAGCATTCGAACAAACATTAAGCATATGAATTATACGAATCATTCGAAGCATGGCATAGTAGAGCATCAAAGCAATGGCTATGAAAACATAGCATCAAAGCATGCAAAGCATGTATATCATCAGAGCTTTAGCATCATT
Source organism: Amorphophallus konjac (assembly GCA_022559845.1). Lineage (NCBI taxonomy): Eukaryota > Viridiplantae > Streptophyta > Magnoliopsida > Alismatales > Araceae > Amorphophallus > Amorphophallus konjac. The sequence goes on along the minus strand of CM040117.1, from coordinate 2,862,236 downwards.
TCTCTTAAGCCATGAGGAGGACCAACTTGGCTAATCAGCTGAAAGATTTGGAGTTGAATGATCCGAATGCCCAAATGAGAATTGGTAGGAATGCTTCATAAGGGAATGATGTGCAGGGTGGTAGGAGTAGTCGGAAGATTTGACAGTGAATTGCTCAGAATGGCAGGAATAATCAGACTCGACATGAATCTTTGAGAGATGATAATCAGAAATGCCCAGCATGGCAAATCATGAAGATCAATATGATGCGAGTGAAAAGAGGACTCATCCCAAACTCTTGGTCCTTACAAAGAGTGTCCTTGCAAAATAACACCATCAAAAAATACAATGTATTTTTTTATTTTTGAAATATGTTAATTTTTATGGGTTTTAAAAATATTCAAATTTTTATGAATTTTTTAGAATATTTAAAATTTTATGGATTTTTGAAGATATTTCAATTTTTTTGGAATTTTTGAAGATGTTTCAATTTTTTGGAATTTTTTTGAAGATATTTGGATTTTTTAGAATTTTGGAAGATATTTTAATTTTTTTTTCAAAATTTGGGTTTAGACATTGCTAATGCGGCATCAAAGGATGTTTAAGCCACTGACTAGGGGTCCTTGTTCCTTCACCTTTCGCTAAGAACCGTCCAAACCAGGGCGTGCATTTGAAGGTGGCGCCCTATAACCGACTGCCCTTATTTAACGGTGCCCCTACGAAGGCCATACCCGAGAACCACTCGGCCTTTGAGGGAGAAGAGAAGAATAATTAGGGATAAGCTTGGTATAAGTTAAGAAAATATCAGGTTTTGACTTCCGTCCATAGTACAACCCCTAGAGATTCGATTTGTTGCGCCGGGGCTTTGTGTCATATCATCGAACCTTAGATTCTCTTGTAGGCATGCATACGACCGGGCTCATAACGTCCTGCGGGAAAACTGTACTACCCTCTTGCCATGTCAAAACTCTTTGGATTTTTTTATTTCATTTGACTCTTTTTCTTTGGCACTTTGTGCTTTTGCTTTGGACTTGAAAGATATTACAATTGAGCTTGAGATTTGAGAATAAGGTCATAATAGACTGCCCCTATTTGAGACTTCCTCTTGTCGGGATGTGCTTAGGTTGGTCGTTTTGCCCAGAATATCTCTGCCCTCATATTTCAGCCGAGTAGAGAAGAGAAAAAGATCTCGTGTCCTCGAGCATGGCTCAAGTAGCAAAGGTGTTCTACCAAAAGAGACGGCTAAGGACGCCGTGAAGTGTGTGTGGTGTCTAGCTAAGGGTTGCCCTTAATGAGCGGGGAGAGAATGCCAAATCCTCAGTGCAGGGTTCTTATAACCATAATGTTACATAGCAAGCCTAAAGACTCCTTTTTTTTTACATTGATTTTAATAAAAGACCTAAGATGAGGCTTAGAACAACCACTCTTAATCATGTTAAGAAGCACTTTATTTTGAAAAATTGTGCGTAGAAGATGAATGAGATAATGATATCATAAAGCGCATGCTTACGCCAATAATTTACCTTGCGACCTTGTTGAAGAAGTAGCTGCCGGAGGCGATCATGGGATTTGTCCTCTTTTGGCAGATAAGGAAGGATAGCAAAGTTTTGAAAGTGGCTTAACAAGAAGGAGTGGTGTCCAGACCAGATGCAGACGAATAAGGAGAAAAGGAAGAGAGGTGAGGGCTAGAACTCCCTTACTAAGGTGCGGAGACCCTGATCACATAAAAGGTCTACATAAGAAAAGAGAATTAAGATGAAGAGTGAGGGATGAAGCCTCGAAAACAGTGGCAGAATGGGCAGATGCCCAAATAGTGGAGGTGGAAGAAGTCGGGTCAGACCCGAGATCAGGAGGAATAAAGAGAAGGAATTGGTAGATGGAAAGTGGTGGATCCGGAGGGTCCGGAGATAAAGGAGGAGAATCATGATGGGAAGAAGAATCATCCAGAGGCTCTGGAGGAAGAAAATACCATGGGACGCGATGTCCTAGGAAGCTTTATTCAACACTCTTGATCCACCACAAGCCTTGGGCAAAACAAAGCATCCCCTTCCACAATGAATGACGCGATGTCTTACATCTTGAACAACATAGCCGAGGCCAACTCCTTCTTGCCCGGCTGTTGCGTTTCATCCTCGACACAAATACTTGTAGAAGGACACCCATTCCGAGTGGAGGCGAATGGTGAAGCGGAGGCGGAAGGCTCAATAAATGGTGGAGATGTAATGGAAGGTGTTGGAGAAAGTGCGAGTGGAGGTTCGAACACGTCGAGCTTATCCCCTTGCTCGGAAGCGGATGGGGTTGGCTCGAGTGTAAACAGAGGTGGACCTGCTGGGGATCTACAACGGGTTTGGGTAAAGGGGTAGATGGAGGGATAGGCAAAGCCCAGTTTGGGGTTATAGGTATAGTAGAGGGCCGAGGTGGAAACAATGGGAGGTTAATTGGGGAAGGTTTAGTGGTAGGTTTGATGGAGGCCAATGTCATGGAGATTAATAAAGGTATAAGGGGAGGTTCGGAGGTGGCCGGTGTTGTGGAGATTGATGGTGTAGGAGTTGGGGGTGTAATAGTGGAGGGTTTGACATGTTGGAAACGTCAGATTTTAGTGGTGGTGCGAGAGGTTTGAAGGGTAGGAGACGGGCCTTGATGTGCCGGTGTGTGTGATTGAAGCATCGACCCATCATCGTAACACCAATAGGTCTCAAAAATGAGGGTTGGATTGGGTACGGTGGCATGGTCCTGAGCAGGAGGGTTTTCTGGCGGTAATGGAGGGAGAGAAAAATGGAGGAAACGCGGAATGGGTGCTTGCAGAATCTCATCTCGTGCCGTCTTCAATTCTTCACATGCCGACTCAAACTCTTCATTGTCGGGCTCAAGTGGACGCCGTGGTGGAGGCGTATTAATGGGTGGTGAAATGTAATGGCGTTGTGGAGGATTTTGTGTATGTAAATGTGTATGTGGAGGCGGAGAGTCATATTGATGAACGGGGTGAATAGGTGGAGGTCGGACAGCGTCCACTTGATCATCAAAGCTTACCGGCTCTTGCTCACTTGCGTTGATGCCGTAATCATCTCTCCTCTCCTTCCATTATTTTTTCATCTTCGTGATGTTGTTCATGAAGGCGTGAAGAGGATTGACTTGAGGAGGAGGAGACGACGGCCGTGGGCTCGTGACCCTCTTTAATTGTTCCTCCAACGAAGCGACTTTATCAACGAGAGCTTGTTGGAGGGGAATAACTTGAGGATTAGAGGGTTCGCATAGTGGCCTTGAAAGAGGGGCCGCATATGAAGGCCGTGGAGGAGGGTGAATGGGCTGACCCGAAGGAGGACCCGGTCGGGCCGGGTTGCAAGGAATATGTGAGCCTTGGGGCCTTGAAAGAGGAGGAATAGAAGGAGGCGGGTGATGGACTACCCGAGGAGGGGTTTGTGTAGAAAGAGGCGGGTGATGGGCCACCCGAATGGAAATATGAACAGAAGAGGGAGGCGGGTGATGGGCCACCCGAATGGGAGTGGAAGGAGGATTAGAGGAAGAAGATGCACCCTCAACAACGGCCTTAAGGGCTTGGATTTGTTGAGGGGTGAGATGATCTATAGCATGCAAGATTCGGGCAACCTTCTCGTCATGGGGAGGAGACGGTCCCGTGGGAGTAGCGGCTCGCGATTGCGGCGAGGGACCACAAGATTGGAAATTGCCCATAGGTCGGGCAAGACCATGAGAGTAAGGACGTGGTCTCTTGGAAAAATTGAGGTGAGAATTATAAAATCGAGGATCATAGGATGTGCTAGGTTGATCATCCTCATGATTATGGATTGAATGATTAGACATGTTGGTTTGATTATCAAAGCGAAACATTATATAAATCAACAATATTCAATCAAAATAATTTGCAAAGATCAAACAAGTTCTATGTTTACACTTGATTTTAATTGTTCCTTGATGTGAATTAAGGATTTTAATAAAGTTGTGATCCACTCAAGGTAATGAACCTAGTTTCAATGTGGTTTGCTCCAATGCCAACGTGGTTAATTCTCACTATGTATAGGCCAACTAAACCTGGGGACTTCAAAGGTACAACCTGCCCAGTGTCCGTGAGGGAATCTACGGATGCGGGCACTTATGGAGGCCTTGGTTTAGGAATTTCCGATCCAATGAGACGGAGTGCTCAATGGAAGATCCTTCCTTCACCAAGAGAGGGTAAGGCTCCTAGAAGTGTGAGGAGAGGAGGTCTCCCAGACCGAGATGCTCCTGTAATGCAGGCTAATGTAAAAGATAAATAAAATCACACAGAATGATGCAAATGCAAATGATGGATGGAGAACAGAACAAATAGGAAGGAGAATGACTGTGAACAATAATATATGGATGCTTTTACACAAATAGTAAAATGCAAACTCAATATGTAATGATAGGGAACAGAATATCACAGTAACATGGTAGCAATGATATGTAAAGATAACTTCAACAGAAAATGGGACGTGATATGCAAAAACAAAAATGTAACAGGAAATCCAATGGTTACAAATGCCACAGAGAATGCTCATGCAACAAATGCAACATGAAATGATATGCAGCAGACAGGGAAAACATATGTAAAACGTATGCAACAGAAATCAGAAGAGAAATGGGCGTCTGCCAATGTGGGTGCCCATTCTTCTTTTTTCTTTTTTTTTCTTTCTTTATTTTTTTACAAGAGGAATGGGCGATTGCCCTTGTGGGCGCCCTTTTTTTTTGTTTTATAAGAGGAATGGGCGACTGCCCATGTGGGCACCTGTCACGCCCCGAACCGATAGCAGCGGAACGTGTAGTTCGGAACGCAGCAGTGATACAATCATGAATGATCAGAGCAAACATAAGACACAAAATTACACACTGGACAATGTGGGCCAATTTAATCTTTATTGATAATCAAATATTCAAATTGCATATCTTGACTCAACTTACATAAGTGTAGAAAGGACTTACTATTACATTCTAATAAAGAGAAAGGACTCAATTAACAGGACGAGACTCAAAGAAAGAATAAAAGACACCGACACGATTCTCCATTACACTCTTCACTCTAGCCCTTCCCCATCTGTTGGACTATCTTCAATGTCATTACCTGAAAAACGTTAAAGATAGGCAGGTGAGCGAAACGCTCAGTAGGAATTACATCTCTCATCAAGCAGAATATAAGTGATTAGCCAATTAACGTATTCGTGACGATGCAATGCATGGAACTAGAAAATCATGAAGATCAATCTAATAGAAAAGATGAATATCAAAGTCAAAGGCGGATACGAGCTCAAGAGAAATAGGGATGAATTCCCATGCAGAGTCAAGGATAAACTATCAGAATATAAAAAGAACAGATATTTAGATGAACATAACTTCAGAATTGGCCAGAATATAACAGAGTTCCAATAAATATAAGCAAAATTAAACAATCTAGCAGAATATCTAAATTATCAGAATAACCGAACAACAAAGTATCAGAATAACAGAATTTTCAGAATTTCAGATATAACAGAATAACAGAATATAACAGATGTACAGAGTTTGGTGCAATGTCACACCTAGAATTCTCATAGTTTACAGAATTGGACTTCCGTCCTACCTGGCACTGAAAAGTCGCGGACCCAGAGCCCTTTAATATTTCAGAATCAGATATGGCCAAATACAGAGTCAAAGGGTTATGTTCTCAATTAAGAATAGATTCCAAGGATCCCAGTGTCATAGAACGCTAGAGAAAATGACCATGATTGTGCATGATATCTAACTCGAGATGAATCCGAGATGAACCGGTTAACAATACTTCATGTGGTCACTTGATCTTAAGGCAAGGTAGGCACGTAATCTTTCCAGAAATATCAATGGCATGGTTTTCCATTCTATTTGTTCAAAATAATCTCATGGCGTCCAAAAATATGTCATGAGGACCGGTATACCATGTTTCATTAGAGTGACATGGCCATCAAGTAGTAACATGGGTTTAAAGGGTACAACCTGCTCGGCTGCCTTGAGGGAATCCAAGGCTAGCGGAGTCTTATGGAGGTCTCTATGATAAAGTCACCAGTCCGAAGGAACGGAATGTCCGACGGAGGGTTCATCTATCACCGAGAAATATGGGCAATCGGTAAAAATGTAAAACGTGGAACTATGTGTCAAAACATAACTCACTAACAATAGGTTATAGAAATCCACGAAAACAAGAAACAGGGAATTGACGCCTTAGGTAAAGTCTTCATTTTGGAAATTGGCGCCCTCATTAGGGTCGTCAATTCAATAATTAACGACTATTCGCACAGTCGTTTCATCCAGATTACTGTTAATTTACATCCTATAAATACTTTCCAAAAAAAAGGCGACTTAGACCAAGTCTTCAATTTAGTAAATAACGCCCTTGTCAGGGGCGTCATATATCAAAGAGACGGCAGGATGTATGTCGTTATTTCCAAGATCCAGGTGTTTATGAACATCTTCATAATTATCTTAGAATCTCACAATTTGACGGCTGCGTGCGAGGGCGTCCATTCAATTTGACGACATGGATAAGGTCGTTATTTATTCTCATGTGGTCAGATCACAGACACATGGATTTTTTTTGGAGTATTTCCAATCAACAAACTAGAGACATAGACAGATTGGGAAAAATAACAGGAACTCACTAATATAATCATGCATTGGTTATTATATCAGGGTTTGTAGTTATTAATTTTTGAACATACGTAATTATTAATTATCTGGTTAATTGACGCTTGTTTGTACGGCGTTAAATCAAAATGACGCCTTAATCTGGGGCGTCTTTTACTGTAATCCTTTAAACTTGTAAAACTTTCACAGAAATCAAACTATAGACCTATATGCATGCTTGACAGGAATACAGAGGATTATTTAGCACTTGTTTAACTATTAGAGAGATCACCTACGAGAAACTAGATACTATGAACTCGAACATGAGCATGCTGTTTATGATCATAAGAGCATGTACCATCTTTGTTAATTGAGTTTAGCCATAAGAGAGAACACCTACCCTGGGTGTCAATTTGGTTGTCAGACAATGAAAATTAGTGATGAAATATGTAATATTCCGATACTCTGTTTCCAACAGAGATCTTGACAGCAGTAGTATGAAGACGAAGCTTGGATGAATCAACAAGAGCAACAGCTCTTAGCAAAGGCAATAGCAGCACCCCCCCTTCGGAAGAATTAGAGAAACAGAGGCTTCTCACGTCGTAGGATGAAGACAACAAGAGCGTCCTTCGTGCGGAAGATGAAGAACTGTGACGTTCTTCTCGTAGCAGTAGATTTGATGAAGAAAAGAGCCAACATGTTAGCTCGATAGAAGGGAGTACTTATAGGAAAGGAATCCTAATGAGTTCTATTAGAACTAAAATTTCCTTGGTAGAGTCCTTACTAATCTTGATTATACACGTAGCAATCTCTTTCCCTAATCAATACTTACCCCGGATAACACCCCTGTTCGATCCAAATATCAATAGGTTCTGTTGGAAATGACGCCTAGGATTGGGACGTTATTTCAACAAGTGACGCCTGTATACATAGTCGTCAATTCTTTAATTGACGACTTGCTCAGAGGCGTCCTTCATCTTTCAGCATTTGTTAATTTAAGGTGTAACGATCTTCCTGGATTTTTATCTTTTTTTCTTGATGTGATCTTATTGGAAAATTTTAGGTGTATGAGTTTTCCATTTTTCTCTATTTTTTCATGTAATTAGTTTTCCAAAATTCTTTAATTAAAAAATTAGCACTATTCATTTACAACAAAATAACGACTTTGTTTAAGTCATTTCTTATGGAATCAACGCTTATACGTATGGGCGTCAATTGGCAATTGGCATTTCTCCATGCCCTTCAGAAGACTATTATTGTATATATATATCTATGTTACTCTGCACAAGTCCATACATTCTCCATAGAGTCTATACATCGCATTCTTCATCAAAGTCTGTACATCCATCTAATCCAAGTCTATACATTCCACAAGCCTAAACATCTAAGTCTGCACATTCCTAAGTCTGTACATTCCAGAGCATCTCACTCCCCAAGTCCATACACTCTTCAAGTCTATACATTCATTCTCCAAGTCTATACATCCATTCAAGTCCATACATTCCATTACACAAGTCTATACATTGTCAAAGTCTTTGCATTCCTGAAGTCTATACATTCCTGAAGTCTATACATTCTACCCACTCAAGTCCACACATTCCTTCATCCAAAGTCTATATATTCATTCCTTCATCCAAAGTCTATACATTCCTGAAGTCTATACATTCATTCCTTTATAATGTAATAAATGTGAAATATTAAATTTACTAAATTAGTAAAAAATATAAATTGACCCTTTTCTTCAAGATTTAATGATTCTTAATTCAATAAAAATTATGTTGTGCATTTAGTGCTTACATAAAATAACATGTTATTCTTAAATTTAGTATAATACTATAGTAGTGTCCATGAGTTCTTTTGTCAGACTTTTTAGGGTGTCGGGGGTTATGACTCAAGGGCCCTTACAGTGTGTGTGTGTTTCAATTGCGTACAATGGTGTTCGGATTGGTCGGTTGCACGAGTGTTTGGATTTTAGATATCTTGTGTTAATGGACCAAGATGATCAATTTATCATGGCCCATTAAGTTTTTATATTTATAACTTATTTATCCTTCTCATGTAAGTTTAATTTATTTAGGAATTTTATTTCAGGGGTGCTACATCACCCATTCTTTTTTTTTTACAAGAGGAATGGACGACTGCCCACGTGCGGGCCCATTGTTTTTCCTTTTTTTTAGGGAGAGAACAGAAGTGGAATTTTAATAATCAAATAATCACGTTGGAGTATGTGAACGTGGTGCAACAAAAGATAAAAAAAAAGACGAAAAGAGTGCTACGTGGAGCACTAATAGGAGATGCACCATGGGTGAAAAATAGGAGGAACACACGTGGGTGCCAAAGGAGGAGGGTAATCTAAAAAAAAAAGACACAAGGTGTCCCACAATGATTGTCAATTTGTAGATCTATTTAAAATCCACTTAAGGAAAATAAAGAATATGTCGATAGAAGATAAATGGATAAAAAGGGGGAGGGGGCATGCATAGGATGATAGTGGAGTGTGTGATCGCCAGAGACCGCGGGCCTCCAATGATATTAACAATAAAAGGAGGGATCGCGCTAATTACCTGATGAAGCGTGGGAGATGTGAGAGTTTACCTTCTTTTCCTATTGGCCGGCCGATGGAGAGAGTCTTCTTAGATTACCTTTGCAAAATAGATATATAAACAACACCAACAAAAGATATTGATTAGCAGACCAAAGTGTGCAGTATCAATCCCAAGTGAATAAATATAATGTGAAAGCATGGAGATGAACACACCTGTTGGGAGTTGGCCTTTAAACCCCTATGCAAAGGGAGGGGTAAAATATAATGAATGAAAACATAAAAAGGGTGCGTGCAAGTGTTGCACTGGGGGAGGCTCAACGTGGTTGACAGGAATAGAATAACAAATGAATGTACAATGCATGCAAGCTAATAGATGCAATAATATAAAAGACAGAGAGGAAAGGGATCCTGTGAGGATTATGTTTCCAGGGGGGCCTCGTCGTGGCTTTTGATGGACGTTCAGAAGAAGCCTCCAAGAGGATGGTTTAATGGACGCAGAGAGGACTCCTTCTTAAGCCTGGAATCGGGCAACACCTCCCCTTCGAATGAAAATCGCCCCCCCTTTTGGCCAGGGACCGCATGACTTATTTATAGGGAGAAGAATCGTGAGTTTAATCCGAGAACAATTAGGATGATCATCTTTGGTATGAGATAAACATGGAAAGAGTCCTCCCAGTTCTGGAAAGCCACAGTGAACCCTTTCCCAGTTGAGAAGGATTCCAAAACCAGGAAAGGAGGAACCGCGGGCGAGTTCGGAGACCTTAAAGAAATAGTGTCAGACCCAATGGTCGCCCATTAAATGGGCATCCACCACCTTGGACGTACATTAGAAGTTAAAATTTGGCAACCCAAAAATAAAAAAGAATCTGTGTCTGAATGCGGAGGTGCCTATTAGAAATAAATTTGAATTTCGAGCGGGCGTGGAAGCTCAAAAATAGCAAGAAAAATCGCGTCTGGAGACCCGAACGTTCATTGTGAATGAGCGACTGTCAAAACAGACGCACATAATCAAGAAGAATGGGCGTGAAGGTTCCCGGACGTTCATTTAAAGAATTGGCGTCACTCCTGCGTGACACCAATTGAAAATACGCAAAAATCACCTTGAAAATCATTTAAAAATGTAAAAACACAAATTCGCGTCCTCCACGGTGGACGCCTATTATAAATTGGCGTGCAGTGGGGTGGACATTAATTATCCATGAAGAACAGGGGCCTCGAGGGCCTTCTTCTGAACGCGGTCGCTTGGGCGACCGCGATCAGAGAGAGAGAGAGAGAGAGAGAGAGAGAGAGAGAGAGAGAGAGAGAGAGAGATATATATATATATATATATATATATATATATATTATTTTTTATATAAAAGAAATGGCGTCCATTTGATTAGTCGCTCACTAAATGGGCGACCAGGTGGTCCGTCGCTAATTCTTTAAAAGTCCGAAAAAATAGAGTAAAAATCTAAAAAAATCTAAAAAATTAGAAAAAAGGTAAAAATCTAAGGAAAATTGGGGAATATCATTCAACTAAGTCGATTTGAGGGTCAAATTGAGACATTATAAGGTAATATGAAATGTACTTAAGATGTTGTCAATTTTGGCGTGTCTACCGCTGACTTGATAGGTCCACAATCTTGGTCCAATTTCAAGCCAATCTTCCAAGGCTCTCTTCGGCCCGCGGACCCTTGATCAGGTCTGAAAAATCAGCCCAACTTGGCCCACGGGCGGGACTCAAGCTTTGCCTTTGGCCCGCTCGTTGGCCCACGTACCCCTTCTATTTTATTCTGTCACAATTTATTTTTAGCATTTTTAAATAAATTATTTGATATAGAATTACAATCCGTCCCAAAATCTGTCGGCAATTGTGACGGATTTGAGACAGGCTAGAATTCTATTTGAATTATTTTTTTAGTATTTTTAAAAATAAATTAAGTTAATAAAGTTAGAGATGGAATTATTTTCCGTCCTAAAATTCGTCACAATTTCGGACGGATTTTAGGACGGATTGTAATTCCGTCACAATTGTTTTTAATTTTTCTAATTTATAATGTTAATAGAGTTTGAGATGGAAGACGATTCCATCACAAAATCCATCATAATTTTCGACGGATTGAAATTTCGTCGTAATTATTTTTAGTATTTTTATAAAAACACAATTTTTGACAGATTTGTGATGAAATTTAATTTCACCGTATTTATTGTTAGTATTTTTTTTAAAAAATAAATATTATTATTAACTCTTGAGGCGGAATTACATTTCGCCCAAAAATCTGTCAAAATTGTGATGAATTTTGAGGCGGAATTGTATTCCGTCTCTAAATGCGATGGATTTTATAGCCGTCAAAATTTCGTCACATGGAAATATTTCATCTTAAAAATCTGTCTCTATTTTTATATTTATTTGTAATATATATTTTAATTTTTAAAGATTTTTAAAATTATTTTTTAAAATATTATATTAATAATGTCATAACGATTCCGTGTGATACAACCTAATGACAAGTTGGGTCCCTCGAAATAAGATCAGAGTGATTCATGAAAATTAATACAACAGGAGCGTGTACATATGTTGGCATTCATTGCTCGATCAACTTCCTGGAGGACTTGGACGGTTCGCCCCGCTGTAAAGTCAACAAACAGGAACGGGACGACGCTACAGGAGTTTGACAAAGTCAATGCAGCCGCCTTTCGTTCGCAAGTACGACATGGTTCGTTGACCAAGTTATGTAATATTGTAATATTCATTCCGAAGGAGAGGTACGATGAAAGAAGGGGAACATACGAGGCACGTGCGGACGGCACAATTTACATCTCTAATCTGATGACGGCTTAAAGTTTACGAAGGATGAGTTTTTAAACTTGGACTTGTCGAGGCCAGCTCAGACTAGGCAGATAAGCATTAGACTTTTCAAAATCCAGACCGACCCGCGCATTCCTCAACGTCTATATAACTAAACCTTGCAGGGTGTTTCCCCTCATAACCGCATCCACCATCAAAGCTTTATCCGATACCATTCAACGTAATGGCCTCACCAAAGCTCTCTATCTTCTCCTTCTTCCTGCTCCTCACCTCCTCTGCAATGGCAGCTTCCAGCAGTAGTGCAACCACGCTCCAAGAGAGCTTCCTCAAGTGCTTCTTCGATCACCACCCCAACGCATCCTCCAACCTCGTCTACGTCAAGTACTCCGACTCCTACAACACCGTATACAGATCCAACATACAGAACATCAGGTTCCTGGTGTCGTCCTCCACCACGAAGCCCGTCATCATCGTCACCCCCACCATCGAGTCCCACGTCCAAACGTCGGTGACATGTGGAAAGACGGCCGGCCTCGGAGTCCGGGTGCGGAGCGGAGGACACGACTACGAGGGCATGTCCTACGTCTCCGACGGCCCCCAGTTTGTCATCGTCGACCTCGTCAACCTACGGTCCGTGACTGTCGACGTCAAGGCGGGCACGGCGTGGGTCGGCGCCGGCGCAACGCTGGGTGAGGTCTACTATAACATCGGCAGGGCCAGCCCGACGGCGGGGTTCCCGGCCGGCATCTGCCCCACGGTCGGCGTCGGGGGCCACATCACTGGTGGCGGCTTCGGCACCATGCTGAGGAAGTACGGCACCGCTGCCGACAACGTCGTCGACGCCCACGTAGTGGATGCGCAGGGCAGGCTGCTTGACAGGCAGTCCATGGGGGAGGACCTCTTCTGGGCGCTGCGAGGAGGTGGAGGCGCAAGCTTTGGCATCGTCCTCGCCTTCAAGGTGAAGGTGGTCTATGTGCCCCCCAAGGTCGCCGTCTTCACCGTGACCAAGACTCTAAGCCAGAACGCCACCGCTCTGCTGCACAGGTGGCAGTACGTGGCCGACAAGTTCGACGACAACCTCTTCGTCCGGATCATCGCCCAGGCCTTCGACGACGGGGAGGCGCCGGGGGGCAGGAACATGCAAGTGCTGTTCAACTCCCTCTTCCTCGGCACTCGTCAGCAGCTGCTGCCGCTGATGCAGCGGAGCTTCCCGGAGCTGGGCCTGCAGGCCAGCGACTGCACCGAGATGACATGGCTGGAATCGGTGCTCTACTTCGCGGGGCACACCGGACAGGCCCCGGAGGTGCTGCTCGACAGGCGGCCAGAGTTCAACAGCTCCTTCAAGGCCAAGTCCGACTTCGTGAGGGAGCCCATCCCCGTGGCAGGGTGGGAGAGCATATGGGCCTTCCTCATGGCGGCCAGGGGGGAGCCCCTGGTGATGATCATGGACCCCTTCGGGGGCAGGATGGGGAGGATCCCGTCGACGGCCATCGCCTTCCCCCACCGCAAGGGGAACCTGTTCAACATCCAGTACTTCATGAGGTGGTTCGAGACGGACGCGGCGGTGACGAAGCGGCACCTGGACTGGATGAGGAAGTTGCATGGTTTCATGGCGCCGTACGTGTCCAAGAACCCTAGGGCGGCGTACGTGAACTACAAGGACATCGACCTGGGGAGGAGCACGGAGAAGGCGGGGGCCTTCGCCGCGGCGAGGGCCAGCTATGGAGGCGATTACTTCCTGGACAACTTCAGGAGGCTGGCATACGTGAAAGGCAGGGTCGACAAGAACGACTTCTTCAAGAACGAGCAGAGCATCCCCGCTCTGGTGTAGACTTCGGGGAGCTTGGTAGTTGTCTTTGATCAGTTTCCGTCGTGTGACCCGATGATCACCATATACTTAATTATTTATGATATCTGCATGTTTTTATATTGTCGTTTGGAAATAATTGTCCATAATTAGATGTAATCTTTGGGAGGTTGGAGAAGAAAAATCCAAGGACAAGTTGCTTTCGGGAAAAGGCCTCCAAAGCGTTTTTGTGGCAAATGAGTACTATACAATTAAAACCAAATAAATAAGAAGCATAAAAAATATAGATCACTGTATAAACGTAAACAAGTATTATGATATAACAATTACAATGTTTAAGATTATTTTACAGCCCATGAGAAAAAAATCACATTACACATATGACGGCTGTTAGGGTGATACTTGTATATTAAGTTAATTATAGTTCAGCTGAACTCCGATAAATTAACTTAATTTCAGCTATTTTAATGATAATAAAATTATTAAAATAAAATGAGATAAGCAACTGGAATAATAATAAGAAGAAAGGCCTAAAAAATTTGCTAAGTATAACTTAGGCTCTTCTTTTTCACTTGGGCAAAATCCCCATCGCCTATTTCATTCACTTTGGCATAGTTTCTTTTAGATATCTGCTCCACAAGAAAAAGTAGAGTTTTTGGTGCGGACACCCGAGCAGTTGAGCGGCGCGACACGCCGAGCCACCGGTACTGCACACGGAGCACGACTCGAGCCACCTCAGTGTCCATCGGGCTCGGAGACAGCCTGGAGACTCCGCCTTGAGCCTCCCCATTTATCATATTAGTTAGACTTTATTTGTGTGTAATTTGTGTTTATTTCATTGTATTCGGTTTGCTATTTTGATTGTAATAGGGGCTTATGTGTAATTTGGACCCCGTGGGCCCCACGGGCCCCCCCAGGCCCCATCCCATTGAGCCACCTCAGCCTAGGGTCCCATGTGGGGTCAGTCAACCTTCCACATGGAGGCTTCTAGAAGGGTGGGCCAAGTGGGGGGACAAGTGACTTGGAAAGTCAAAAATTGGCCACCCACCCCACCTACCATGTCAAGCTTGTTCCCCCCTAGTCAAAGCCCCCCCCCCCCCTTTTATTTTTTTAATTGTAATTTGTGTGGATGGTCACATGCAATCTCAGCCCTCCATCTCCCACCCCTAGATCTAACGGTGGATGATTGATTAGATTGGTGACCTATATATGCTTGTAATTTCCATTTTTGATGAATTAATGCATTCATTTGGAAGAAAATATCTTGGAGCAGCCTGGTGCGCCCCCCTCCTCTCTCCTCCCTCTCCCCCTTGAAGCTGTGAAGGCTTCCCTCTGGAGGTGTGACTCCTCCCCTTATCATTCCGGTCGCCGCCGCCGCCGCCACGAGCCGACATCGCATCACCGCCGAGATCGCCGGAGTTCTGCCTTCATCCGACCACAGCAGCTTCCACGAAATTCAGCTATCAGCCACGAGCTCAGATCGACTTGAGATTTTGAGGGGATATTCCAGAGGTGTCAAGCACATCCCAAAAAATTTTGTTGGTCATAAAGATCCCCTTTGATATTTTTTTCATTTTCGTCCAACCTTAATTTCCAGATCTGTCTGCTTGCTGTTTCAATTTCCACCCGCCCTGTGTTTCAAATGTTCGGACCCTTTTCCTATTTTTGTTAGAGCTCCCAATTTTACTAGGAGTTCTGTCTATCAACCCCACCCTCCCCAAATTATCTTGAATTTTTGTGAGGCCATCCCATATTTTTCAAAAATCGATCTCAGAGATAGCTACAGTGTTGTCCACCTGTTCCTAGATCCGACCACCCTCCAGTAAACAAATCATAACAAATCACAGCCATCTCCAATCAGTCCACAAAAAATATCCCCGTTCTCCTTGTTCAAATTCCCACATGTTTGATGAAGAGCTCAGGAGCTGAATCGGCCATATTCCTCGCGGTCAAAGGCAGTCTTCAGACAACTCACCTGTAGATCTGAGGTTTCGGCTACTGTACAATAGGGACTTGTCAATTCAATAAAGTTCTGATCTGATCAGATCCAGCAGATCTCTCTGAGTCTAGATTAAAGCATTTAAAGAGAGCTTTCCAATGATAGCTCATTCATCCCGATCCGACGTCGGGATTGATCGCAGCGGTCATTTTTGTCGGAGCGTGCGCCGAAAAACAGCAATCAAAATACGTGGGAAGTTAGTTCAAGAATTGGGAATCGGGGCCGATCGACCCCCGATCGGTGTTCCCGGCAGACCGACGTCCGTGGAGGCACGCCACCAGGGGTCCCCATCATAGTGGGTCCCACCCCCGCAAATCCAGAGGACAGTGCCGTCCGTGGGCCCCACGGGCCCGTAGAAGCCGCCGCTCGGAAAGCATGAAAACGCGGAGTTCGGCACCGTCGGGCGACATCAAGATGCTGCCCGTCAACCCGAGTTGCGTGATTTCCGGACCCCACATGTGACCTTTTACCTCCCTGCGTGGAGTGGGTCGACTTAGTGTATTGCTGTAATAATTGTTAACCGGGAGTCCGTGATTCGGCCGGGGTTATCTTCGCCATGCCGGGTGCGTGGAGGTAATGGTCCGAACCTCTTGGCGTTCATTTGCTTAGCTAGTATATTATCTTTTGCCGCTGTCGAGAACGATAGGTATTAGCCCGTGTGTCCATGTCACTGCTGTGAGTGCGAGAGTGACCCGTCCCGTGACTCGATCCGAGTCCGGAAGTGAGTCGACTACCCGTGAACTCTGCCGGTTCTTCAACCGCACACGATCCGCTTTCCCTCGCATGGGGACGACGAGTGAGTTTGCACTTCTGTTAGCGATGTGTAGCCTGTAGGAGCTCTTAGTGTCGAGCCGAGGTCGCTCTAGTAGTCGTGTCGTTGCTGGTTGAGTCGTGTCCATCCCATATAGTGTCGTTTCCTCAGTCCGTCCCGCATCAGTTTGGTATCAGAGCCCAGTTGAGTCTAGGGTAGTCATTGCATAAGTCTTGCATGCATCATGGTCTAAGTCAAGTCTAGGATCATCATTATTTTCAAAACAAAAAAAAGAGTGTTTTAAATTGCATTTCACCCAATAGCCTAGTATATTAAAAGGCGTTGCCCGAACGTTAGGTTATGCCTATCGGGAAGGTAGCGTACTTGCGCGAGTGATCTTTGGATCGCTTATCTCCACCACGTACTGGATATTGGCTAGGTCTAGGTGCATCATTGTTTCATTAGTGAGTGTTTGCATTAGTCGGTATCTTCTAGTTCGTGTGTAGTCCTATAAGAGTCAGTCAGTCTTGTCCAAGTGTCGGCATGTCTAACATGTAGTTCCCCAGTTTCTCATGGAGTCCCAATCACCAGGGCAATATGGCCGTTGGTCCACCCATGGGCTTGGCAACCACCCACTCCACTTCCGTAGGCCCGAAGCCTCAGATTTTTTTGGCTCCAATGACCCGGGCATCTACCTCAAGTGGGAGGCCACCATAGACACCTACTTTGATTGTTATACTATGTCCAAGGTAATGCAATTCTCTTTCGCCAAAGAGCGGCTTCTTCATGAGGCGGCCGAAAAGTGGGATTACATCGAAAGAATGAGAGAGGTTAGGGGGCAATGGTCCATCGAGTCACGGTAGGACATGAAGAGAGAGCTTAGGAAGGTCTACGTGCCCCAACCGGTCACCTCCAACCGGCCCCACCCAATCACTTCCAACCAAGTGGGTCCTACTCGAAGGCAAAGACCCCCACACGTAGATGAACCAAGACCCAATCCTAGGACGGTTGACTACGGGCGAGTCCACCAGGATATCCCTATTCCAACCCACTCCGTTGCCGAACTTATGCAAATGATTTTGGACCGGTTGGATGGGGTGGATAGGACACGTACTCCTAGTGATGTACTCCTGCCCGAGCCTAAGGAGGTCATCGCCGGTAGTCTTAACCCAGCCCCATCAACGGAGTCCCCAAGCCCTCTCCCCATCATAGTGGATCCTCCTTCCCCACCCATGAGACCTGCATCACACTCACCTTCCGATCTTATTTCGGAGCCCTCTCATTTGGAGCCACCAAAGTCCGAGCCACCCGTATTTCTAACGGGTACACTTTACATAGCCGAGCCACTACTTAGTTGGCTCAAGGATGGCTGGGTCCCACTTCCCTTCCCATCTATGGACCCTATCCTACCTCTGGTGCCAATCAATTCATTTCACACCACTTTCCGGTCTAGTCACTATATGGATACATTGGATGACCTTCTTAAAGGGTTAGACCAGCAGTGGACATTTACGCACTTGTTGGCTCCAGGCTTCGACCGACCCACAGGTCATAGTTTCACTCATCCCGCATTAGGGTCCATCACCTCTGTGTACACCGTGGGTCATGTTACCACGGAAGTTCTTCTACTCCTCCCTATGCCGGCCGAGTCCGATTTCATTCCCATTTACCCAAGAGAGGAATCTTACTTTCTACCTATGACTGCCGTCCCACCTCTCACAATGAATGAAGGTGATCATTTACGCCTCCAAGATTTCCAAATGTGGGACAATGATTTGTGGAAGCCTAGTCCGAGGGGTCATACCTTCTTTGATCCCTTCGACCCATTCTCTTATGGACCCCGTGACCCACCATATTTATTCCACCTCTTTAAGGAAGTCCACTATCACACCCCTCCTACTCGGGCCTGGCAATCTTCACATGGCAATAGGTCCGAACGGTCATTTGGAGGTAATGAAGACTTTGGTTCCCCCGGTCCACCTAAACCACCCAAACCTCCCGGACTTCCCACATCCAAACCCCATGTCCATGATTGGTGCATCGTAGGATGTCTAGGAGTCCACCATGACATTAACCTCCGGTTATGTCAAATGCATGCATGGCACAGATTCGGATGTCCTGGACCACCTTGCATATGATTGGGTTTTACTAACTGTAGGGTTGTTTAGGGTCATGTGTGCATCCGTGTGTTTCTTTTCTTTTGCTAAGCATGTTAGGTCATGTGTGCATCCGTGTGTTTTTTTTTTGCTAAGCATGTTAGGAGTCTGCATGACGATGTCCGTCGTCACATTTGAGGCCAGCAATGCACGGTACAAGGAGTTAGCCGATGCCCACCGACACCACCGAGAGTTCCAAGAGGGCAAATATGTCATGATCAGGGTAAGACCTAAATGGTTTCCCTCTGGAACCGTTAAGAAGTTGCAAGCTCACGGAGCCGGTCCATTTAGAGTGTTAAAACGCGTTGGATCCAATGCGTATGTTGTGGACCTGCCCGAGGAATATGGTATAAGCTCTACTTTCAATGTATCAGATCTAGTTGCATATAGGGATCCAGCGGTGATCCCTAGTGAGCCTTTCGAGCCATCTCCTCCCCTTATGAGTGACCCCACACCTGAGTGTCCACCACCAGCCCCGTTGTCACGGCAGCGTGAGCATATAGATCATATACTGGATGAGCAGGTGGAATTTACCAGGAGTGGATCCTACCCGCGCTACCTAGTGCGATGGAGAGGACGACCCGCTATCGAGGACACATGGATCACGCATGGCGAGTTGCAGCGGATCGATCCGGACCTTCTGGAGCGATACAGGAGCGATGCAGACCCTTACTCGACAGGGTCGAGTTTCTCCCACCCAGGGAGAATTGGTGCGGACACCCGAGCAGTTGAGCGGCACGACACGCCGAGCCACCGGTACCGCACACGGAGCACGACTCGAGCCACCTCAGTGTCCATCTGGCTCGGAGACAGCCTGGAGACTCCGCCTTGAGCCTCCCCATTTATCATATTAATTAGACTTTATTTGTGTGTAATTTATGTTTATTTCATTGTATTCGGTTTGCTATTTTGATTGTAATAGGGGCTTATGTGTAATTTGGACCCCGTGGGCCCCACGGGCCCCCCCCAGGTCCCATCCCATTGATCCACCTCAGCCTAGGGTCCCATGTGGGGTCAGTCAACCTTCCACATGGAGGCTTCTAGAAGGGTGGGTCAAGTGGGGGGACAAGTGACTTGGAAAGTCAAAAATTGGCCACCCACCCCACCTACCATGTCAAGCTTGTTCCCCCCTAGTCAAAGGCGCCCCCCCCCCTTTTATTTTTTTAATTGTAATTTGTGTGGATGGTCACATGCAATCCCAGCCCTCCATCTCCCACCCCTAGATCCAATGGTGGAGGATTGATTAGATTGGTGACCTATATATGCTTGTAATTTCCATTTTTGATGAATTAATGCATTCATTTGGATGAAAATATCTTGGAGCAGCCTGGTGCGCCCCCCTCCTCTCTCCTCCCTCTCCCCCTTGAAGCTATGAAGGCTTCCCTCTGGAGGTGTGACTCCTCCCCTTATCATTCCGGTCGCAGCCACTGCCGCCACAAGCCGCCATCGCATCACCGCCGAGATCGCTGGAGTTCTGCCTTCATCCGACCACAGAATCTTCCACGAAATTCCGCCATCAGCCACGAGCTCAGATCAACTTGAGATTTTGAGGGGATGTTCCAGAGGTGTCAAGCACATCCCAAAAAATTTGGTTGGTCATAAAGATCCCCTTTGATATTTTTTCATTTTCGTCCAACCTTAATTTCCAGATCTGTCTGCTTGCTGTTTCAATTTCCACCCTCACTGTGTTTCAAATGTTCGGACCCCTTTCAGATTTTTGTTAGAGCTCCCAATTTTACTGGGAGTTCCGTCCATCAACCCCACCGTCCCCAAAGTTTCTTGAATTTTTGTGAGGCTATCGCATATTTTTCAAAAATCGATCTCAGAGATAGCTACAGTGCTGTCCACCTGTTCTTAGATCCGACCACCCTCCAGTAAACAAATCATAATAAATCACAGCCACCTCCAATCATTCCACAAAAAATATCCCCGTTCTCCTTGTTCCAAATCCCACACGTTTGATGAAGCGCTCAGGAGCTGAATCGGCCATCTTCCTTGCGGTCAAAGGCAGTCTTCAGACAACTCATTTGTAGATCTGAGGTTTCGGTTACTGTACAGCAGGGACTTGTCAATTCAATAAAGTTCTAATCCGACCAGATCCAGTAGATCTCTCTGGGTCTAGATTGAAGCATTTGAAGAGAGATTTCCAACGATAGCTCATGCGTCCCAATCCGACGCCGGGATTGATCGCAGCGGTCGTTTTCGTCGGAGCGCGCGCCGGAAAACAGCAATCAAAATCCGTGGGAAGTTAGTTCAAGAATTGGGAATCGGGGCCGATCGACCCCTATCGGTGTTCCCGGCCGACCGCCATCCGTGGAGGCACGCCACCAGGGGTCCCCATCACAGTGGGTCCCACCCCCGCAAATCCGGAGGACAACGCCATCCGTGGGCCCCACGGGCCCGTAGAAGCCGCCGTTCGGAAAGCACGAAAATGCGGAGTTCGGCACTGCCGGGCGACATCAAGATGCTGCCCATCAACCCGAGTTGCGTAATTCCCGGACCCCACATGTGACCTTTTACCTCCCTGCGTGGAGTGGGTCGACTTAGTGTATTGCTGTAATAATTGTTAACCGGGAGTCCGTGATTCGGCCGAGGTTATCTTCGCCACGCCGGGTGCGTGGAGGTAATGGTCCGAACCTCTTGGCGTTCATTTGCTTAGCTAGTTTATGGTCTTTTGCCACTGCCGAGAGCGATAGGTACTAGCCCGTGTGTCCATGTCACCGCTGTGAGTGCGAGAGTGACCCGTCCCGTGACTCGATCCGAGTCCGGAAGTGAGTCGACTACCCGTGAACTCTGCCGGTTCTTCAACCGCACACGATCCGCTTTCCCTCGCATGGGGAAGACAAGTGAGTTTGCACTTCTGTTAGCGATGTGTAGCCTATAGGAGCTCTTAGTGTCGAGCCGAGGTCGCTCTAGTAGTCTTGTCGTTGCTGGTTGAGTCGTGTCCATCCCATATAGTGTCGTCTCCTCAGTCCGTCCCGCATCAGTTTTCGACGGAAAAATGTTTTCCGATGAAATTTTTGACGTACTTCCCGCAGAATACGTCCGACGGATATCCTTGTCGGAAGTTTCCGACAGACGAATTTTCCGTCCGAAATCCATCGATAATTTCCGACGGACATATAGTCGACGAAAATTCTGTTGGTAATTCTTGTTTGATTAGGGAACTGAATATCTCCGACGGAAATCGCATCCCGTCGGGATGCCGTCGGAAATCATTCTGACGGATATTATTCCGTCAGAAAATCCGTTGGAATAGTACTTTTATTATTTTTTTTAAAAAAATCAAAACTTTGTATATTTTCTGACGGAATGTATATTCTGTTGATGATTCTGTCGGAATCATTCCGACAGACGAATTGCGTCTGTCAGAAGGTCCATCGGAAAAAATATTCATTATTTTTTAAAAAATTATAGAAATTTTATATGAAAACATGTTTAAATAAAAAAATTAAAATCTACCCGTCACAAATAAAACTCAAGATGTATAAGAAACGAAATACAACATCAATTATCAATTTTATAACAATAAAAATAATCAAGAAATATCCTCCAGATCCTCCATGTTCTCATCCTCCCCGTCCTGCTCGTCCCCTCCATCGCCACTCGCTGGAGGATCGTATCTTGAAAAAATAATAACATTAAGCATGCATTAATAAATAAAACATTATTGAAAAGATGAATTAAATATTTTATTTGATTGTATAAATTTGAATGAGATATAATATCAAATCGATAATTTTAATATCGACCTCAAACCAGATATCCGATTTAGATTTCGTCAGCTCTCACAAGCCACTTTTACCTCCCAGGTCGTGTTAGAATGAGTGATATGCCGATCAGACTAGTATTTTAGATTTTGGACTCCCGAACCTAACTTCTTTAATTATAAACTAAGTGCAATTAGATAATGCACTTTTGAGCGTCGGGCTCAAACCAGGCATCCGATTTGGATTCCGTCAGATCTCACAAGTCACTTTTACCTCCCAGGTCGTGTTGGAACGATCAGCATGCCGATCAGACCGATATTTTAGATTTTAGACTCCCGAACCCAACTTCTTTAATTTTAAACTACGTGCATTTAGAGAATGCACTTCTGAGCGTCGGGCCCAAACCATGTATCTAATTTAGATTCCGTCAGTTCTCACAAGTCACTTTTACCTCCCAAGTCGTGTTGGAACGATCGGCACAACGATCAGAATAGTATTTTAGATTTTGGACCCCCAACCCAATTTCTTATCTGCATTTTAAACTAAGTGTATTTAGAGAATGCTCTTTTGAGCGTTGGGCCCAAACCAGATATCTGATTTAGATTCCGTCAGCTCTTACAAGTCATTTTTACCTCCTAGGTCGTGTTGGAATGATCGGCATGCCGATCAAACTCATATTTTATACTTTGGACCCCTGACCCCAACTTCTTTAATTTTAAACTAAGTGCATTTAGAGAATGCACTTCAGAGCACCGAACTCAAACCAGGTATCTAATTTGGATTCTGTCAGTTCTCACAAGTCACTTTTACATCCCAAGTCATGTTGGAACGATCGGCATGCTGATCAGAATAGTATTTTAGATTTTGGACCTCCAACTCAATTTCTTATTTACATTTTAAACTAAGTGCATTTAGAGAATGCTCTTTTGAACGTTGGACCCAAACCGGATATTCGATTTGGATTCCGTCAGTTCTCACAAATCACTTTTACCGCTCACGTCATGTTGGAACGATCGACATGTCGATTAGATCAGTATTTTAGATTTTGGACTCCTGAACCCAACTAACTTATTTTTAAACTCAATGCATTTAGAGAATACACTTCTGAACGTCTGGCTCAAACTAGGTATCTGATTTGGATTCCGTCAGTTCTCAGAAGTCACTTTTACCTCCCAGGTCATGTTGGAATGATCGGCATACCGATCAGATTAGTATTTTAAATTTTGGACCCCCCAACCAAATTTCTTATCTATATTTTAAACTAAGTGCATTTAGAGAATGCTCTTTTGAGCACCGGGCCCAAACTGTGTATCCGATTTGGATTCGATCTGCTCTCACAAGTCACTTTTACCTCTCTGGTCATGTTGGAATGATCGGCATGCCGATCAGATTGATATTTTATATTTTGGACCCCCGAACCTAACTTCTTTAATTTTAAACTAAGTGCATTTAGAGAATGCACTTCTGAGCGTCGGGCCCAAACCAGGTATCCAATTTATATTCTGTCAATTCTCACATGTCACTTTTATCTCCCAGGTCGTGTTGGAACAATCGGCATGCCGATTAGACCTGTATTTTAGATTTTGCACCCCCTACCCAATTTCTTATCTGCATTTTAAACTAAGTGCCTTTAGAGAATGCTCTTTTGAGCTTCGGGCCCAAACCGGGTATCCGATTTGGATTCGTCAGCTCTCACAAGTCAATTTTACCTCACAAGTCGAGTAGGAATGATCGGCATGTCGATCAGACCAGTATTTTAGATTTTGGACCCCCGAACCCAACTTCTTTAATTTTAAACTAAGTGCATTTAGAGAATGCACTTCTGAGCGTCGGGCTCAAACCGAGAATCCGATTTAGATTTTGTCAGCTGTCACAAGTCACTTTTACCTCCCAAGTCATGTTGGAACGATCCGCACGCCTATCAGACCGGTATTTTATATTTTGGACCCCTTAGCCCAATTTCTTATCTAAATTGTTTCAAACAAAGTTAGCTTTGAAAACTTAGTTATGAATTGAGTAATTTGAGTGCCAAGCCCAAACCGAGTATCCGATTTGGATTCCGTCAGCTCTCCCAAGTCACTCTCATCACCCAGGTTGTGTTAGAATGATCGACACGCTGATCAGGCCTGTATTTTACATTTTGGACTCCTGAACCCCAAGTTATCTGAATTATTTTAAACAAAGTTAGCTTTGAAAATGAACTTAGTTCTGAATTAAGTAATTTGAGCGCTGAGCCCAAATCGGGTTTTTGATTTGTATTCCGTCAGCTCTCCCATGTCACTTTCACCACCTAGGTCACCTTGGAATGATCGGCACACTGATAAGATCAGTATTTTACATTTTGGACCCCTGAACCCCTAGTTATCTAAATTGTTTTAAACAAAGTTAGCTTTGAAAACTAACTTACTTCTGAAATGAGTAATTTGAGCGCCGAGCCCAAACCGGGTATCCGATTTGAATTTCGTGAGCTCTCCCAAGTCACTCTCACCACCCAGGTCACATGGGAATGATCGGCACACCGATCAGGCCAATATTTTACATTTGAATCCCCGAACCCTTACTTATCTGAATTGTTTTAAATAAAGTTAGCTTTGAAAACTAACTTAGTTCTGAATTGAGTAATTTGAGTGCCTGATTTATATAAACTCATTATATCTCATATAAACCATCTTAACCTGATTTATTCCTACATCAAAGAAGGTCTTATTACTTAGAATCAAAATTCATATATATTCATTGATTTTATAAGTCAAAATTCTGCCAAAATAAAAATATAACAAACACTCACATGAAGGGGCTATGCCATGGTCGAGGGTTCTCCGTGAGGTAGAATCCCCGCCTGGGAGAGGAGGCCAGCTAGGGCCTACAACATGCGCGCCTCTTGGCTTGACATCTATCTCCTCATCTGCAGCTGGAAATTAGACATCTCTACTTGGACCATGTCTCTAACGTCGCTGGGAGAAGTACCGGGGCTTGGTGGGGGCGTACTAAAGGCACTGCTACTGGTTGGGGTAGCACCTAAATTCGCACACGATGATATTGTTGACCCATTTTTTACCTATGAGTTGAGTCATTCCTTTTACCATCATTTGATGATGCCTCGAGTTGTCCACTACTCGTTGGGCCAATTTTCAGGTATAACCTTGGGTTTATTTTATGGGTACCTCCCTCCCTGACTCGGTTTGCTCCAATTCAGGGCTTAATGGACCTTGATTTGCTTGAATTATCACATTTCCATCAAATTCAAGTGTCCAAGCTTTGGCACGGTCTTCACTCTGGCGGCTCGGTCAATGCGCGGTTGACATTGAGCTGTTCAAATATTAATTGGATATTAAGATGATTTTCTAAATTTCCACCGACAAGCTGTTAAACGGTCTATGTATAGCCGTCTAGATCTATGGAACGGTAGGCATATGGACGTCCCGTCCCTAGAGTCCCAGATTTGTTGATTGTTCAGGTAATTATCTAATTATCTTATTTATTTTGATTTATCACCGACAAGCATTGAGCGGTTGGTTTGTGGCCGTTCCATGAGTTGAGTGGTCCATTAAAGACCGTCCAATTCATGAGAGTCCAATGGCGAAATAATCGGTCAGTTCGATAGACATATTGGATTATCTTCATATTTATCTAATTTCCACCGACAGCTTTGAGCGGTCTAGCAATGGGCCGCGCAATGGTATGGGCGGTCTATCGAGCGATCGCGCAATGGCTCGATTCCTGTGAATTTTAATGGATTTCTCTCTCTCATCCGTGGCTAAATCCTCGACTTATCCCATCATTTTCTCCGAGGTTTCTCAACCAAATGAGATACCGTTCGATCCTGGTGGGAGATAAATCAAGTAGCTATGGATTATCTTTTAATATCTCGACCTAAAATTCACTAAAAACCCTAATTTCGGGGCTAGGATTATGGGCTCTATAAATAGGACCGTTAGTCCAAGCTTTGAAAGGGGGGAAGATTTTAAGGTCACGGCGAAGCTCTGTCGAATTTTCAAGCGACCTACATTCAAGGAGGGAGGCCTTCTACGTCCGTTCAGGCCTCCGGTTCAGGGAGTATTCGGTGTTTTGGAGTCTTTGTTCTAATAGTCCCACCGTCCTTTCTTCATTGCATGCATTGTTTCCTTCGCTCTTTGTCCACGTTTTTCACCATTGCATCCCATTACACACACCCTCCTACGGTTTTCCACGCCCATAGGGGTTTAAAAACCCCCAGGTATTCCCCATTCCAAGTTGTTATGTTTGTGTCCGCTTATTCTTACAGTTGCTACACTTCGCAGTTCTAATTTGGGTTTTCTTCTGTGTTTCTCACTGTGTTTTTTGCAGGTCAGCATCATACTAGCGCGAGGCCCATTCCTTCTGGCCGGCCAGAAGGGGTGGAGGTCTGATTCTCACAACTTAACACCTGGTGAAATTAAGTGGTCTTCTTCCTATCCGTTCAGGCACGAGGGCGATCGTTATAGGGCCGTTCAACATTCCTAAGCGGCCTTCTCTGGACCGTTCTATTATCAAGCCAGGCTTCATCCCGCATTCATCCCAGCACTGTGGGGCGGCCTGTCAAGCGACCGTTCAACAATAGAATGGTTCACCCAGAGCCGTTTATTTCTCCAGTGCTGTCCACAAGCGAGTGTCTCCTTTTCCAAGGTACGGGTGTATTTGTTTTACATTTCGACACCTTGGTGGCGATCACGATCACACTTGCGTCCTTCCACTTTGCTATCTTTAGTCCATTGCTTCCCATATTGATATAGTAGAAGGATTGGAAGGATAGAAAGGCGTGGAAAAACATGTCTACAGCATCTTTTTTGACGATCACGGTGGGACCCCTAGTGCCCATCGTGTTAGTGTTTTGCTGACCTGTTTTCGTGCTTGGTTAGTTTTCTTCTTTGAGTGTTTCAGGTTGCTCTCCGGTCTATCTTGCGTTTCTATCCTCTGGAGGTTACGCGGTTCCCTCAGAGCCGCTCACGTACCTGCACGGCCGTAGCGTGGCCGTCCTGTGCTTATGACAGAGCTGCTATCGTGCCAGCCCGTCACATCCAGCGGTCCTGCACAGATCGCCCATTTTATTCCACGGTCTTATACAGACCGTTTAGAACTGCTGGCTCAGGTACGTTTTTGTTATCAAACTAGTTGTTTGCGCTGATATTCAGCGGTCTTTTCAGGTCCGTTTTATAGTTTGAGCGGTCTATCGACAGACCATTCTGTTAGGTACGCCTCTGTCCCCAATTCATCCCTTTTTAGTTTCTGTCTGATTGTTAGTTTCGTTTTATTACTCCCTGCTCCTGCACGATCCATTCCAGACCGTCTGCCCTACCTGAACGGTCCATTCCAGACCGTCTAAACACCTTGAGCGGTCTTCCTCAGACCGTGCTTTACTGCTACAGTGCACCTGAGGCTAGCATTTTGGTCATTGTTCCATATCATTGCGTAGATATTTGGTGCTATTCTGATCTCCCCTTGCTGTCATTATATTGTTGCATGATTGTGTTCATTTTTCTCATATTTGCTTGATCATTGTTTGCTAGATCTAGGCTAGAGTCTTGCATGCACTCCGGTGCGCGTAGGGGCATACATACTCCTCATAGTAGTTGCATTCTTACCTAGGTAGGGGATCATCTCGTCTCCATATTCCTTGGAGCTAGGACCTCCGTAAGTCCCCGTGAGCCGTGGATTCCCACACGGACGCCGGGCAGGTTGTACCGTACCACACCGTGTCTAGGGTTTGCATCTGAGAGAGAGAGTCCCTTACAGTCCACCCAGTTTCCCATTTCCACCCCTATTAGGCACCTTTGTGGTTGAGTGAACTCACATCTTAATTAATCCACTAAGGTCCTACAAGGAGAATTCATAAAAATCTTCCGCGCACCATTCATAACTTTGGTGATTACTTGGTTGTCTCTCTTCTCATCCCTCCCCTCTCTTGTGTGCATTATTGGATTGTTTGCTTAGGTCTTGGTTAGGGTTGTTTGCTTTCTTCCCCTAGGTGTTTAGTGCATGTGGAGTTGCTTCACACCCTCGGGATCATCTCCTAGGGGCAGCTCGCATTTCTATTCCTATTTCAATCCCTTATTCGATTCATCACCCACCATGTCGTCCTATAACTTCTCCCATTCCCATGAGGATTCTCTCCCTCAGGGACTTCTCGAGGACCCGCCTAAGGTTGCCCATGTGCAGGGAGGAGAGGGGACTGCCCCTCCTCTCCCGACCGTTGTCATCGAGGGTCATCAGCCCTCCCTTTCCGGTTCCTCTTCACAGAATTCGGCCAATCAGATTCTTAACATGATGGCCCAGCTTGATCCAACCCAGCTTCACCTTATTCGGAAAGCTCTGCAGGGGGCGGATCCCCCGTCTTCAATTCCTTCTCATGGCACGTCTGCTGCCGCCGTTACATCTTCTATTATCGGGTCAGGGGCCGTCTCCGTCGCGCCCATTGATCTCACTCCAGTTCGTCCTCAGATTCTTCATTTCTCTAACATGGAAGCGGGACAAGCTTTTACCTCGGCTCATTAGCCTCTTGACAAGGGGAAAAATCAGATCCCCTATGGTTCTTATGTTGATCCTTACACTACTGTCTCTCCATCGCCGCAAGCTCTTGTGGCCCCGGCTGATTTCATTCGTCTGCAACCAGGGGCCGCCCAGTTGGCTCACGCGGATATGGGCCCTTCCATGGCCCATTATCCATCTTATGGGCTGCCCCCTCAGTCAATCTATCCATCTGCTCCATATACAGGTTCTGCTCTTCCTACTCCTTCTCCTCCATCCCGGGAATAGGAAATTCTTGAAAAGTGGGCTGCCATGCAGCAGCAAATTGATCTTCTTCACAAGTGGGTCGGCCCACAGTCTCTAGCCGATGTCCCCATTCCTAATTTCAAGGACATTCTCTTTCCTCCCAAGTCTGAGCTCCCCGTATACCAGAAATATGACGGGAATGGCAACCCGTTTATTCATGTCAGGGAGTTCCTTTATGAATCGGCGCAGTTTCAACACGACGACCGCTTGATGGCGTATTTGTTCCGCCAATCCTTGGGCGGGGTCGCCCTTGAATGGTTCTACACCTTGCCTTTGGAGGAGGCAGAAAGTTTCAAGACGGTGAAAGATAAGTTCATCCAGAGATTCCAGGATCGGGTTGGTCCTGAATATTATTTTACAGATTTAGTTGCAGAAAAGATGAAAGCAGACGAGGATTTTGCTGCGTATGCAGATCGATGGAGGAAGATGGCCTCACGTGTGCCCGGGCAGATCCCGAAAGAAGAAAAAGTGAAGCTGTTGATTTCTAATGCCACTCCAACGTTTCAGAACATATTGGCAATGAACGACATTTTAAATATGCACCAGTTGTACAGTAGGGCCCGGTTCATCCAAACCCAATTCAAAGACTCCCCTATCCATTCCCTATTTGAGGCCTAGAAATCTAAACCCACCAAAAAATCCCAAGGCCCAGTTACCGAGGGAGTTCAGATCAATGAGTAGGTTCAGGCTGTTCAATTCCCTAACCAGTCCGCTCCACCCCGTTTCCAGCAACCTCCTCGTAACCCCCAATTCTTCACTCCGCAAGCTCCCCGACCCCCCTTCCATGCTCCTCAACACACGCAACCACCACCACCACCACCACCACCACAACAGCCACAACACCCACCCCAGTACCATAACGTTCCTCCTCCTGCTGGTTATGGGCCTGCTCGGTCGGGACCAAAGAGAGTCAACTATCCACCACTTCCAGAAACACTCCCTGACATCTTTTCGGCCTTGATGTACACTGGTGACATTCAGTTGCCTCCGGAACATCAGAACTGGAATCCCACAGCCGATCAGTCAAGGTATTGCATATACCATCGGCAACCCGGGCACACGATAGAGAGGTGCTATCAGTTCAGGGATCTAGTTTATGATTTGCATGAGGGCCAGAGGATTGATTGGGCCCAAATGCACAAGTTGATTGAAGACATAAAAGAAAGAAGAAGACAGGCTAGGCCGCAGTAGGCAGCACCTCAGCAGCAGAAGTTCCAGCAACCTCCCCAACAACAACCTCCACAGCTGCAACAACAACGACAAGACCTCGGGATTCATCAGAATCCCATGCCAGAACATCCGCCAGCTCCTCAGCAGCAACAGCAGCCACCGACACCGGCACAGGTTAATGCAGTCCACCGCCCAGCCCCTAATACTGGGTGGTCTTTTGATGATGAGACTCCCGCTCATTTCTTGGCCTTCCACCACACTAACTCCCCCGCGCCTTCTGTTCCTCCATTCTCCGGACCACCACCTTCACTACCATCCCGTCCACTATCCCTTCCCGACCGCCTATTGCACCCACCACATTCCCCACCATTCCGCCAGTCCTTCCACCATCGCCCGCCATGCCCTCCATCATCACCCCTCCACTTAACCCTTCACCAATCGCCATTCCCCAGGGCCCGTCAGGCCAGCTCCGCCATCCTCACCCCCATTTCTATCCCTTTCACTTACCTCACCGGGCCAATTGGGAGTCCGTGTGATGCCGTGCCGGCACGACAATGCGCCCTCTAGAGCAGGCGTTTATTCTGCAGAAGTTACCCCTCCATGGGTGCACCTGCACCAACCCTCCAATTCCTTACTCCACAATTGAAGTTGAAGAAGTAGACCCTGTGCCTGTCATGAAGTATGATTTGTTACAGCACTTGGACCGGATGCCAGCCAAGATTTCAGTACTGGAGTTAATAAAAAGGTCCACGCTACATCAAGATGCCCTAAGGGCTTTTTTGCAGAAAGTGATGGTTAACGAAGACGTAGCGGTGGACAGTTTACCATCGGTGTTGGCCACTATCACGAAGGGTTCATTTTCTGAATCAGAATTGGCACCCCCAGAGGCACGACAGATGCCACTCTGCATTACTATCTCCTTAAACAAGGTGGCAGTTGAATCAGCCCTTGTGGACACGGGAGCATCGATAAATGTGTGTCCATTAAGTACATTGCATGCTTGCAATATTTCAGAAGACATGCTGCGCCCGCCACCAACCACCATTGCAGCATATGATAACTCCAGGAGAGCCTGCCACAGGGTTGTAACAGTTCAGGCCGAGCTAGGGCCTTTAAAAATGGATGTGGAATTTTATGTGCTGGACATAGACCCAATGTTCAAGGTAATTCTGGGTCTTCCATGGATTGATAGTTTGAATGCAGTACCCTCTACTGCCCACCAATGCCTCAAGTTCCCATTTCAGGGGCGGGTAGTCAAAGTAAAGAGTGTTTCCACAGTCCAGACTGTCGATGCAATTGTAGACAAGATCCTTCCCACTTTGTGGCCAAGCAACAGGCCAGTTCTTTCTGTTACGGACTTTAACTATTCATGGGCATATGCATCACGCAAGCCCGCCACTGCACCAACAAATGTTAAAATTAAGTCCAAAATTAGAGATTCAAAAGGGTGGCACATGATTTTGGAACTAGGCTATCAGCCGGGTCTCGGCCTCAGTGCGTAGTTGCAAGGGCGAACTAAGCCCATCCCTAAAGGCAGGAAAATGAGTCGGAGAGGCCTTGGCTACCGGGAGTCGGCACTGTCTATACTGGGAGACTCCGGGCCACTGACGTGGGAGTACCGTCAACACTTTGTGAATGGTCCGTTGCAACTTGGAACTTTGAAGAAGCCGCCACCCTGTTCTGATGAGAAGACCGATGCCGCGTTTGCTGTTGTTAACCCACCACCGCCGCCGAAGGGGCTGGTGGGTGACATGGAAGACTTTTGCAGCTATTTTGAGAAGCTGTTTTGTGAAGAAGAGGTTTGCCCGAAGAAGATGGAGATGCAGCTGGTAAAGCATTCTCCAAGTGAGTCAGTGTGCTAGAGGCCGCGAGAAGCGGGGAGCTCTATCACTACCTTTTCTTTTTCCCCGTCCCACCTTGCCTCATTGTTTCAGTAATTGGGGTTTATTCCCCATTCCCCTCCAATTATGGTCGACTCGTACTTCACGGAAAGACCACCTGAAATTATGTTTGTTCCTTGTGCATGTGGGCGCTGCCCACCCGTTGATTTATCGACTCTGTTTACTCCTCCCT
Organism: Amorphophallus konjac; assembly: GCA_022559845.1. Classification (NCBI taxonomy): domain Eukaryota; kingdom Viridiplantae; phylum Streptophyta; class Magnoliopsida; order Alismatales; family Araceae; genus Amorphophallus; species Amorphophallus konjac. The sequence continues at coordinate 2,829,860 of CM040117.1, read as the reverse complement.
CCCCCACTGCCGAACTCCACGAGATGTGGTTTTCATCTTCCGACCCCTTCTTCGATTGCATCTTCCCCTCTCTGTTTCCCATGCAACTTCCTCCTCCCCCGTCCTCCTCTTCCTGTTGCGTGATCTCCTTCGACTTCCAAAAAAATGCCAATTTTAAAACGGAGGTTTCAATGGAGGATTACGCTGTGTTCTACCCATCTTCCCAAGGGCATGAGATCCCTACTTCTTTCCCTGTAGATTTCTTATCACCTAGGTTAGATGTACATTCTACAGAATATCCTAGGTTAGTTGAGTCAGTCGAGGTAGAGTCTAGCTCTAGTGTTGTCAGCCCATCCATGTCTGCGGTGCACCCCGTGATGCGTCATTCCAAATCCATTCCAGATAGGTTCCTTCAAGATCTAGTTTAGAGATGTCACGCCCTTCTCAAATGCCCTGAGTTTGTAGAGACCGCAATAGTCTTAGAAGATGAGGAGGAAGTAGAAGGGGTATGGAGCAATGACGGATTAGGTGTATATGAAATCGTAGATGAGAAGGATCCAGCCGAGGATGAGGAAAGCAATGTGGATGACACTGTCGATCTGTACGCACAGGGGTTAAAGAGATTTGATGAACCGTTGTTGGTCCCTGGATAGACGAGTAGACAAAAAGAGGGGGTTGAATTGTCCCCCACGATCGATGGTAAATTAAAATCTAACTAGAGGAATTAACAACTTTGAACGAGATTGAAGAAATAAGACTAAGCAAGGTAAACTTAGTTCTCTCAATCTCACTGTTCACACACGAACATTCAACCAATATAAACAATTAAACATGCATCCACAAAAGCAAACCACAAGACGCGGGATTTTTAAGGTGGTTCGGGACCACGACGGGCTCCCTACGTCCACCCCTCACCAAACTCGGTGAGGCTTCACTCGGGGATAAATCCCCAACACGGAGACGACGCTCCAACACACACACGGGGATAGATCCCCACACACACACGGAGTAAAACTCCAATACACATGCGAAGGGCGACGCCTACGCAGCCACACGAGAGTAAACTCCCAACCACACACGGGGAACACACCCCAAGATATGTCCAAGCACACACGCGGATATGCTCCGCACCACACGACGCACATGCGTCAACACAAACCACTCAGAGAACCCCTTTCTCCGAACACCCACACAAGAAATCGTTTATAGGTTTGTAACAAGTTAACAAATGAATGCTCTAAGCCCAAAACATGTGCTAAAGACTAAAACAAGAAAGATCAACAAGCACAAATCTCCCCCTTCAATTGAATCTCTGGCTCTTCTTGGTTTGATGTCGGATGATGGCGATTTTGGCGTCCTCTTGTTCCTCTCTTCAAGACGCTTCTTCTCTTCTTCTACCACGAGCTCCAAAAATCACTTCAAGTAGATCAAAACCACCTTGCAAGAGCTCCTCCCTTGTTTTCCCCCTTTTCTTCTCCTACAAGAAAGAACATGAACACATTAGGGTTATCATCTCCCAAATTCGTAACTCCTATATAGGCCAATATGAGAAGCATGAAAAGACACATGTAACCCTCACAAAACATGTTAGAAACTCCCTAATAACATTAGGAACCATTGGGGGTAGTATGGTAATGTTTAGAAAGGTTTTCAATAGGTTTTAAAGTCTCCCGGAAATCCCGTTCCGGAAGGGTCGACCCTTGGGGTCGACCTCGGCCAAAGACAACACCCGGCGCTCAGAATTAATTCTGGGACTCAGGGGTCGACCCCAGGGGTCGACCCTTGTAGTGGGTTGACCCCAGGGGTCGACCCATGCAGGTGGCTGAGCTCTCAGCCCAGGGGGGTCGACCCCTTCCCTGAAGGGTCCGAAATCTTAGAATTTAGCCCTGTTTAAGCGCCGGAAAAATTCTCAAAAATCAAGAATTAATTACCATGAATTCAACAAAGTATTAAGACCATTTAAATCACATTTCAACAAGATTTATGAGAATAGATTAAGCACATTAAAAAACTCACAAACCTCATTTCAAAGATGCATAGAACACTTCTAATGTGATGCAACCTCATGAAAGATGTTCATGAAAATAACTCGGAACTTAGCATAAAAAATGGTTAGATATTACCATCATCCACTTGACATGAGAGGGTTGAAAAACCATCCTTGAACCTGTAAAAACATGATAGATCAAGAGGTTAGATGATAATCAAAACTCATGAACCAAGTATTAACTCTTTGAACTAGTTCACATAAAAATACATCATTAAACACATTCAAGCATGTAATTGACTTCTCAATTCAACCATCAAAAACATATTCACCATTTGACAAGGTTTTGATATGATGAACATGAATCTCTCACTTAATCAAATAAAATGACATGGGAGCTCAACCATTCAATCACTTTCTTGAATCAACCTAATCTTCAACATCAAAATGTTTCATTACACAAGTGTTAACAATTATGCCAAATGTAAAGCATGCATAATATCATGAAATCACATTCATTCAAATGACATTCTTGTTGATTAAGAACTAACATTTATGAAGCATTATCTCATGAGGAACATTGATATAAAATCACATTCATCAAGATTCAAGTAAATAGGCTATGTATATTTCTAGCCCAAAAGCCTTGTGAGGAAAATGCAAGGAAATACTCCAACCAAGACTTGAAACCTTATTTGATGAAATGTATGAATCGTATAAGGATGAAATGCAATGCAATGAGAAAGGTAACTCCCTTTTTGAAGAAGAACTTCATTGAAAACATGAGCCATGGATTTGATCCTACAAACCAAGATAAATATAGCATTAGTTCCTTAAACACCAATGATTCATATGACTTTCAAGAGTGAACATTGAATCCATCTTTCAACTCATCAAATCAAGATATAAAACAAGTTTCTCAATGAAACACATACACACACAAATACAATCGTTTTGATATCATTGAAACCAAACACCAAGTAGGGAATACAACAATCTCCTCCTTTTTGATGATGACAAAACGATGTGTGTGATAATACATATTTGCAAACATTGAGCACATAGATCAATTCTACAATTCTCCCCAAAATAACAACATTCATGAGACATTAAGCACACACAAACTTTCTCCCCCTTTTTGTCATCTACAAAAAGACATGGGGTTATGTGACATGATATGAACGTGTTATGCTAAAAGATATGATACCAATGTAGATACCAATGTAAATACCAAGAGATGCTAATCAAAGGCCCAAAAATATGATACCAAATGTTGTTCAAAATAAAGGACCAAAGATTTGCAATTTTAATTCTTGAAGAGTTAGCCCCAAAGATATGATACCAAAAGTTGGAAGAACTCATTTCAGCATTCATGCAACATGATGTGTTCAAATGAACTATACCAATTGTTGAAAAGTATGAATTACTTAAAATGATGTCATGTGTGAACTATATGCATGCTGAAAATGCCATACATGAAAATATGCACACGATGAGCTTCATCTTTCAAATACAATGAAAATGCACTATGTGAATGCTAATCATGCAAGATATGAAGCTGTGCACATGGTGACTTCTTTCCTTCAAATGTATGGTTTATGCTCAGAATTGGACTCAAGGGGAATGCATGAACATGCAAGCACACAAGCACAATCGTCATGCACACAAATATTACATATAGTAACTCCCCCTAAATGAGGCACAGGTTAACAAAAGAGCATGTGATTCAAATTCAAGAATGTAAGACATGAAGCATAACTAAGAGATTTATGCATACACAACTAGAAGTACTACATAAACCATGAATGTAGGAAAATTCATAAAATACATATGTCACAATGATACCCAAAAGTGAAATGTGATGCAATGAATAATGAGCTTCAAAACATATGGATTTTCAGATTTTCTTAAGAACACTAGAAGGTAATCTCCTCTTTACACTTTCACTCTAGATTCTCTACTATCGGTAGCTTCGCACAATCCCGATTTTGTTTCTTTTAAGGGACTTCACCGTTCGACGTGAGTTTCCTCATATGTCTCAATGGGGATTCCCGACTACTTGGATTCATCACACATGTGGATTTTTGTTTCTCCTTTCGACACGAGTTTCCTCCTTTGTTTCAGGGGGGATTCCCGGTTACTCGGATCCACATTCCACTTATTCAATTTTTGTGGGGTAGGTAACTTTTTCCTCACGATTACTCTTTAATGTCCATGTAGAGATTCAAGTTCCCTGTAAAGTGTTGAAAGGAATTTCTTAAATCTATATCAATGAAAGTCATTAAATTCATTGTGTGCAAGAGTGTGAGGGTAAATTTCTGTTTTGCATGTATAAAATGAATTCGACAAGACATAGCTATTACTCCCCTTAAATGTATGCACAGTCGGAATCAAATCATCCCCTTAATATATGACATGTATCACATATGAATAAAATCACTGCATTGTTATTTATCAAGGAGGTGAGGTCTTAGAATTTTTCAAGAAAGTGTTTCATAAACTAAATACATACATGCATGCAAGGGTTCATGGAAACATTCATGTAAGCATTCATGAATAAAGGTATGCATGAGACTCATATTCACAATGATATGCAAGGATCTATGAATGATATGCAAATATGTCAATACATTCTTTTTATGCATGTTTTCAATTTTTACAATGACTTGAGCATTTAAGAAAAGCATGAAGCAAGTGAAGGCATGAGATGGATTTTCAACGAATTTGGCACTGAATCATGAGCATTTTATTTCAGATTTCATCATGAAAAGCTATGTCCCTTAGAACCCAAATGTTCTACAATGATCATTCAAAGATAATATTTCATGAGACATAAGCTTCAGTTTGAACATGATACGCCCTGTATGTGTGAATATGCAAATAAACAAGTGTCCAACAGATTTCACACAAAATTTGGCAAATGAGCAAGATAAGTGTTTGAACATCTATTGACAATAGTAGATTTCTAAACATGTCAAACAACTTATCAATTTAGCCAATCAATCACACATGGTCAATGAGCTTTAAACTGAGCCATGTTTAACACTCAATACCAATTGTTGCATTTGATCAAGCAATTTCACAATTCAGAAGTTTTATCTTTTTAAAACAAGAGTATTTTTAGATTGAATTTGAAAGCTATACAAATCAAAGGCAAATTGATTTCATTCAAAACATATCTCATAAGCCAAACAATTAATTTTTTTGAATTTTGGTACTAGGCGGAGAACATAGGTCCGAAGACCACCATCACGCTTAGTGGAAGTATCCAGTTGAACGTAGTCCAACCTTCTCTAACCACCATTTGATATACCAAATATTCATCCATTGAAGACATGTATGGCTTGTGAAGAATTTAGAGCATAACATGAGAACACACCAAAATGTCATCCCAAAACATCAAAACCATCAAATTTGACAATGAAAGAGCAAAGTTGGGATTTTACCAAATAAGTGTGCCTTATTCCTTTTTATTAGAACCCCTTTCATTTTTTATTTACCTCAAGACACACCTGCATCAAGATCAACTCATTTGACAAGTTTGGGCACCCAAGTCTTTTTGGGTCCCCGTGAATTTTTAGCATTACCACCAAAAGACTTCTTCCACATTTTCATTGCCTTCGTGTCATCATCTTCTATGATCCTGTAATCCTCAAGTACATGTCCATAATTTCCACAATAGTAGCAATGAGGAGGAGCAGTTTTAGCAAGGGTCTTTCTTTTAGGAGTAAAAGTGTTTTCAAAAGTATTCCATCTCCTATTTCCAAAAGATCTAGATTTAATAGAATTAAACTAGCATTCATCATAGAAGCATGGAATACTCAGTTTTTAAAAACCAACATTCTTTTATGACATGACCGTATTTTCCACAATGAAAGCAACAAGAAGATGTGGGTCTACGGAATGATTTTCCATTGTTTGCATGAGTTTCCATTATAAGATGAAGACCTTTGAGCATGGGAAGTATCTTCATTTTTGAATTTCCTTTGAAAGTTAAACTTAGCATTCATGGCATGAAAATCATCATTTTGATTCACAAAATAATTGTCAATGACATGGCCAAGTTTGTGACAATAAGAACAAGAAACATTTCTTTTTATCTTGAAAACTTTTTGTTCAACTTTCTGCTTTGAAAAATAATTTTTCATCGTGTGGCCTAGCTTACCACAATGAAAGCAAGAAATATTTCTTTGTGATTTGAAAACATTTTTCCCTTTGCATGCAAACTTGTCATCCTCTTTCATGACAACACAATCATCCATCACATGTCCAAACATACCACAATAGAAACATTCAACATTAGACTTTGATTTTTGAAATCTATTTGGCATGGTTGGTTTGACATTTTTCTTTTTCGTAAAATCATTTTCAGAAATTTTCATTTGTGCAATTGGAGGTGGTGCCTTAGAAGTGCTCGGAATATCAGATGTATGAACAAATGAAGTTTTCAATTTGGATTCAAAAGACTTTTTGTTGACCGAGGTGTATCCAAGACCTTATTTTTGAAAGTTCACCTTAACACCCAACATTTTGTCCAAATTTTCTTTCCCTTTCACAAATCTAGACAAATCATCTTTTAAGCTTTGTACTTCTTCTTCAAGAATAGAAACATGCAATTCAGCACTCTTGATTTCTTCTTCACATGCACAAAATTTCTTATTCAATAAACAATTCACAGATTTGAAGCTTTCATTTTCTTCCTTGAGTTCTTTGTTTTCATCATTCATAGAATATAATTTTTCAGTCAATTTCTCAAGGACTTTCTCAGTTTCAACAAGTTTTGAAATCCTAGCAAGCATTTGTTCATTTTCAGATTTCAACAAAACATTTTACTTTTCAAGTTTATCAAAGCTTTTCAACCTACCTTCAAGTAAGGAAATCTGAATCAACATGGCACATTTTTCCTTTTTAAGTTTTTCATTTTCATTCATGATACTCTTGCTATCAATTTCAGAATCAAGAAGTTTTTCAAACATTTTATCATCGTCAGACAAAGATGCTAGCTTACTTCTCAAGCATTCTTCATTTTTCTCAAGCAAAGAGATTTGAGACATCAAGAATTTATTTTGTTCCCTCAATTCATCACATTCATGTTCAATTTGAAGAGATGTATTATATTTTTTGACCATTTCGACATCTTCATTCAAGCAAGAGTTCTCATCTGAAAGTAATTCAACTTTGGATTCAAGATATTCATTTTGATCTTTTAGATTTTCAATTTTCTTTTCCAAGGTTTTACAATTTTCACATGAAGAGTTAGCATGCACATTTTCACATGAAGCAGAGGAATTCACAACATCTTCAATTTTCTTTGTCAATTTTTTATTTTCAGATTTGACCTTTTTATATCTACCTAATAATTCCTCATAAAGCGCCATTAGCTCTTCAAAGGAAATTTCCTCACCTTCGGATTATACCTCCAAACTTTCTTTGGTTTCTTCATCATTGGCCATGAAGGTTGAGCCGACTTGTGAAGTCTTTTCATTGGCTTCATACTTTGCCAGTTGATCCCACAAATCTCTTGCTGACCTGTACGAAGAAATTTGAGATAGAACATTAGATTCTACACAATTCCTTAAAACATTCAAAGCATGAAGATTAATTTCATTTTTCTTCACATGCTTGTCATTCCACTTATCTTCATTTGATGGGAGTATATATGGACCGTTACATATGACTTCCCAAGTTTCAAGTTCATTCAAGCCAAGATAAGCACACATGCTATTTCTCCAAGAAATGTAGTTGTTACCATTATAACATGGACAAAGAATAAAACTAGACATGTTGCTAAATGAAACTCGCCGAGGGATCTCTCTATAGGTCGTGAGACCTCAAGAAAATAAAGCCGTTGCTCTGATACCAATTGTTGGTCCCTAAAGGCAGGAAAATGAGTCAGAGAGGCCTTGGCTACCGGGAGTCGGCACTGTCTATACTGGGAGACTTCGGACCACTAACGTGGGATTACCGTCAACACTTTGTGAATGGCCCGTTGCAACCTGGTACTTTGAAGAAGCCGCCACCCTGTTCTGATGAGAAGACCGATGCCGCGTTTGCTGTTGTTAACCCACCACCGCCGCCGAAGGGGCTGGTGGGTGACATGGAAGACTTTTGCAGCTGTTTTGAGAAGCTGTTTTGTGAAGAAGAGGTTTGCCCAAAGAAGATGGAGATGCAGCTGGTAAAGCATTCTCCGAGTGAGTCAGTGTGCCGGAGGCCGCGAGAAGCGAGGAGCTCTATCACTACCTTTTCTTTTTCCCCGTCCCACCTTGCCTCCTTGTTTCAGCAATTGGGGTTTATTCCCCGTTCCCCTCCAATTATGGTCGACTCGTACTTCACGGAAAGACCACCTGAAATTCTGTTTGTTCCTTGTGCATGTGGGCGCTGCCCACCCGTTGATTTATCGACTCTGTTTACTCCTTCTTCCCCCACTGTCGAACTCCACGAGATGTGGTTTTCATCTTCTGACCCCTTCTTCGATTGCATCTTCCCCTCTCTGTTTCCCATGCAACTTCCTCCTCCCCCATCCTCCTCTTCCTGTTACGTGATCTCCTCCAACTTCAAAAAAAAATGCCAATTTTAAAACGGAGGTTTCAATGGAGGATTACGCTGTGTTCTGCCCATCTTCCCAGGGGCATGAGATCCCTACTTCTTTCCCTGTAGATTTCTTATCACCTAGGTTAGATGTACATTCTACAGAATATCCTAGGTTAGTTGAGTCAGTCGGGGTAGAGTCTAGCTCTAGTGTTGTCAGCCCATCCACGTCTGCGGTGCACCCCGTGATGCGTCATTCCAAATCCATTCCAGATAGGTTCCTTCAAGATCTAGTTCAGAGATGTCACGCCCTTCTCAAATGCCCTGAGTTTGTAGAGACCGCAATAGTCTTAGAAGATGAGGAGGAAGTAGAAGGGGTATGGAGCAATGACTGATTAGGTGTATATGAAATCATAGATGAGAAGGATCCAGCCGAGGATGAGGAAAGCAATGTGGATGACACTGCCGATCTGTACGCACAGGGGTTAAAGAGATTTGATGAACCATTGTTGGTCCCTGGATAGACGAGTAGACAAAAAGGGGGGGTTGAATTGTCCCCCACGATCGATGGTAAATTAAAATCTAACTAAGAGGAATTAACAACTTTGAACGATATTGAAGAAATAAGACTAAGCAAGGTAAACTTAGTTCTCTCAATCTCACCGTTCACACACGAACATTCAACCAATATAAACAATTAAACATGCATCCACAAAAGCAAACCACAAGACGCGGGATTTTTAAGGTGGTTTAGGACCACGACGGGCTCCCAATGTCCACCCCTCACCAAACTCGGTGAGGCTTCACTTGGGGATAAATCCCCAACACGGAGACGACGCTCCAACACACACACGGGGATAAATCCCCACACACACACAGAGTAAAACTCTAATACACACGCGAAGGGCGACGCCTACACAGCCACACGAGAGTAAACTCCCAACCACACACGGGGAACACACCCCAAGATATGTCCAAGCACACACGCAGATATGCTCCGCACCACACGACGCACATGCGTCAGCACAAACCACTCGAGAACCCCTTTCTCCAAACACCCACACAAGAAATCGTTTATAGGTTTGTAACAAGTTAACAAATGAATGCTCTAAGCCCAAAACATGTGCTAAAGACTAAAACAAGAAAGATCAACAAGCACAAATCTCCCCCTTCAATTAAATCTCTGGCTCTTCTTGGTTTGATGTCGGATGATGGCGATTTTGGCGTCCTCTTGTTCCTCTCTTCAAGACGCTTCTTTTCTTCTTCTACCACGAGCTCCAAAAATCACATCAAGTAGATCAAAACAACCTTGCAAGAGCTCCTCCCTTGTTTTCCCCCTTTTCTTCTCCTACAAGAAAGAACATGAACACATTAGGGTTATCATCTCCCAAATTCGTAACTCCTATATAGGCCAATTTGAGAAGCATGAAAAGACACATGTAACCCTCACAAAACATGTTAGAAACTCCCCAATAGCATTAGGAACCATTGGGGGGTAGTATGGTAATGTTTAGAAAGGTTTTCAATAGGTTTTAAAGTCTCTCGGAAATCCCGTTCCGGAAGGGTCGACCCTTGGGGTCGACCCTCGTCCAAACAGACAACACCCGACGCCCAGAATTAATTCTGGGACTCAGGGGTCGACCCCAGGGGTCGACCCATGCAGGTGGCTGAGCTCTCAGCCCAGCGGGGTCGACCCCAGGGGTCGACCCCTTCCCTGAAGGGTCCGAAATCTTGGAATTTAGCCCTGTTTAAGCGTCGGAAAAATTCCCAAAAATCAAGAATTAATTACCATGAATTCAACAAAGTATTAAGACCATTTAAATCACATTTCAACAAGATTTATGAGAATAGATTAAGCACATTAAAAAACTCACAAACCTCATTTCAAAGATGCATAAAACACTTCTAATGTGATGCAACCTCATGAAAGATGTTCATGAAAATAGCCCGGAACTTAGCATAAAAAATGGTTAGATATTACCATCATCCACTTGACATGAGAGGGTTTAAAAACCATCCTTGAACCTGTAAAAACATGATAGATCAAGAGGTTAGATGATAATTAAAACTCATGAACCAAGTATTAACTCTTTGAACTAGTTCACATAAAAATACATCATTAAACACATTCAAGCATGTAATTGACTTCTCAATTCAACCATCAAAAACATATTCACCATTTGACAATATTTTGATATGATGAATATGAATCTCTCACTTAATCAAATAAAATGACATGGGAGCTCAACCATTCAATCACTTTCTTGAATCAACCAAATCTTCAACATCAAAATGCTTCATTACACAAGTGTTAACAATTATGCCAAATGTAAAGTATGCATAATATCATGAAATCACATTCATTCAAATGACATTCTTGTTGATTAAGAACTAACATTTATGAAGCATTATCTCACGAGGAACATTGATATAAAATCACATTCATCAAGATTCAAGTAAATAGGCTAAGTATATTTCTAGCCCAAAAGCCTTGTGTGGAAAATGCAAGGAAATACCCCAACCAAGACTTGAAACCTTATTTGATGAAATGTATGAATCATATAAGGATGATATGCAATGCAATGAGAAAGGTAACTCCCTTTTTGAAGAACTTCATTGAAAATGTGAGCCGTGGATTTGATCCTACAAACCAAGATAAATATAGCATTAGTTCCTTAAACACCAATGATTCATATGACTTTCAAAAGTGAACATTGAATCCATCTTTCATCTCATCAAATCAAGATATAAAACATGTTGCTCAATGAAACACATACACACACAAACACAATCGTTTTGATATCATTGAAACCAAACACCAAGTAGGGAATACTACAACCGTCAACGGTAGTGGATGAACCTACTAAAGAAATTAATCTTGGAACGGAAGAGGACTCCAGGCCCATAATTATTTCTACTAATCTCCCTCCTCAGGTAGAAGAGGAGCTGATCAAGGTCTTGAGGGAGTACAATGATTCTTTTGCCTGGTCCTATGAGGACATGCCGGGTCTTGATCCCGCTTTGGTTAAACACCGACTTATTCTTAAACCAGGGGCAACACCCGTTAAACAAAAATCAAGAATATTCCACTCGCAGATGGCCTTACGGATAAAAGAGGAAGTCGATAAATTGCATAAGGCCAGATTTATTAGAGTTGTTTTATATCCGCAATGGGTGGCAAACATAGTCCCGGTAATGAAAAAGGATGGAAAGGTTTAATTTGTATCGATTTCAGGGACTTGAATAAGGCATGTCCAAATGATGACTTCCCGCTTCTCACATTGACGTGTTGGTGGACAACACTGTGAACGCGTCACGTGGTGGACTGAGAGAGAGAGATAGGATTTCTCCCTCTCTGAGTGAAAGAGTAAAAAATGATGAAAATGAAAACGCGTGCGTAAAAAGGATGATGTAGAAAAGAGGGTAGAGAGTATGACCTGAAAGGTCACTCTGTACGGGGACGTGGAGCCTAGACTTACCGGACCCTCGATACAGGGCGGAGAACGAGATCCGAAGACCCTCTCACGCAAACTGAACCCCTTCCCGGTAGGCGTGACCTACCATTCTGAGGACAACTTTCTATATACCGAGTGCGAACCTAAGACTCTATGTAATAGAAGTTGGCGGACACAAAGACATACGTGGACTCGGAATTTGGAACGGCATATCACTCCTCACATAATAATAATAACATGAATATGAACAGTAAACAGACCACCGCAGGATATTTATCCGTGCGGGGTTTTAACAACAATATAATAAAGTACAGAAAGAAAAATGCCGAAAGTAAATGACCATGGTGAAATAACTCACCGCGGCCGATTATAGTACAAACAGACCCGGGATTTAGCTATCTGCAGGTATTATAGACATAAAGTAAAAATTACTACAAGCACTCGTTTGGTGGTGTGATCGCCAGGGACCGTGGGCCCCAAACTGATTGATTGATCGCTTTTGCCTTTGACGCGGGATTTGCGCGGGTTCCTTCTTCCTCTTCGTTCGACTGGTCGAAGAAGGGGGCCTTAAGTTGGTTACCCTGTAAAATGAACAAATAAGATAAAATTAAATCAGAACGGATGATACAATATCATAACAATTCACAAGATAAAACACTAATAACTGAATAACAAACTAAAAACACAACAAAATAATAAAAGTAAAAAAAATAAAGCCGCTGATGGCGATGCAAGCACAAGGGCGAGCAGTGGGACGAAACGGCTTCCCCGTGTACGGGAACACGTGGGAGAGCTGGTTGGGCCGATGGCCGCTTTTATTCCTGCAATTTTAAAAGGATAATAAATTAGTATGAGCTAAAATAATATTGACATATATAAATATACATACATACATACGTTAAATATATACATATAAGAGCATATATAACATTTACATATCTGTTTGAGTATATAATATATATGTATATCCAATATATATGTATATATATTCTCTTTGATATGTATATGTGTAGATATTTAAATATATGTATATAAGTATATATATATATAGATAGTAGGGTTAACATCCAAAACTATATATACATATATGCATTACAGGTGATTAGGCTTGCACTACAAAAGTATTATATGGCTGGTGGTTACGTGCATGTTGCATGTACGTGACTGTGCATGAAATGTAAACATGAAAAGTGAAGAGAGAAACAGTAGGAGAGGGAGAGAAAGAGAGAGAGGGAAAGAGAGTGAGAGAAACAATAAAAAAACGGACAAAGAGAGATCACGTGAGAGTGAGATAAAAGGGAAAGAGAGTTATGGAGGTGGGGAGAGAGATCGGATAGGGGGAGAGGAGACAGACGAGGGGAGAGAGATGAGAGGGGGAGAGAGAGATCGTGACAGGGAGAGAAAAGAGAGGAAATAAAATATTAAAAAAAATGAAAGAGAGGGATGGAGAGGGAAAGAGAGAATAAGAGAGAGGGTTAAAAAAATAATAAAAAGGGAAGAATGAGAGAGAGATCGAGAGAGGGAGGAAGAGAGAGGAGAAGAGAGAGGGAGAGAGAAGAAGAGAGAAACACGGAGGGAGAGGAAGACAGAGACACGGGAGGAGAGAGATGAGAAGAACAACAAAATAAAATAAAATAAAAAAGAGATCAGGCGAGAGGGAGGAACAGAGGGACAGAAAGGAGGGATGCGTGAGGTAAAGAGAGAGAGAGGTAGAGAGAGATACGGCAGAGAGCCGCGATAGAGAGAAAGAGAGAGAGGGGGGGTACGGGAGAGAGAAACGCAGAGGGAGATAGGGAGAGAACGTGAGAGGGGACGGTGAGCTCGGGTGCTCGGACGGTGGACGCGGGCGACGCGGCGGACGGTGTGGCTGGGGTGCGGACGGTGGCGCAGGCGACGTGCATGCGCCGGCAGTCTCACGGGGATGGAGGTGCTGTTGGGGGGCGCTGCAGGTGTGCGTTGGCGGTGTTCACCGGCGGGGACACGACGTCGTCCGTGGGTGGCTTCACGGCAGGAGGGCGTGGACGGCCGGTGAAGATGGAGTGGTCGGGGTACGTCGATGACGACGGGGCCACGGTGGTTGGCAGTAGTGGCGAGGTGGAGACAGGCGGCGGCGAGGTGGTGTCCGCGGCGGGCAGACGACGACGACGAGGTGGAGAGAGGGGATGCTTCACGGCGTGCTCGCGGACGGTGGTGACGCTGGCGGGGGTGTCCTCGCGGGGGTCGACGGTGGTGCGTTGAACTGGAGGCGGATGGACGGAGGATGGCAACGGCGGTCGCGACAGTCGGAGGGAGGTGCAACAGCGTGGGGCTTCACGCGATGGAGGTGGTCGGCGACGGTAGCGGCGGTGACGTGGAGGTGCCTGGAGGTGGACGTGGGTGCACCGGTGGTGTGGTGGTGGGACTGGAGGGTGAAGATGGTGGAGAGGCGGAGGTGTTAGTGTTGGCGGCCAGTGGAGGAGTGGCAAGGTGGATGTTGCTGTGTGTAGTGGAGAGAGAGGAATGTGAGGTGAGAGGGGGTGCAGCAGTGAAGAGAAGGAGTGGGGAGGCAAGGGGTTGCGTGGTGGAGTCTTCTACTGAGAAGAGAGAGTAAGGGAGAGATGGGCTCACGGTGGCTGTGTTGTGAAGTGGAAAAAAGATAATGAGAGGAAGAGGTGGAGGTGTGGCAGTAGAGATAGGCTTCGATGGGGTTGACAGTGAAGTGGAGAGGGACGTGAGGGGGAGAGATTCCCCGTGTCCGGCTGCTAGGTGTACAAGACAGAGAGTGATAATGAGAGAAAGGACAGTGAGAGATAGGTGTGTGGTGGTGATTGGAGGAAGTGGATACCAAGAGGGAGATAAGAGAGGAAACGTGAGAGAGACACGGGATTGAGATCGGGGGATTTAAGGGGTGAGATAAGTGATTAGGATACTAATTGCGATTAAGTTGATTAAGAAATTTTTTGTTTGTTTAAGCTATTAAAAATAAAACTAAGTATACATACACATCTACGTATATATTTACAACCATATATATATATATATATTTATATATATATATTATACATATATATACAGCATTCTCTATATATATAAAACATATATATTCAAGGTTTATATTTTTTTTACCTTTTCTTAATTTTTTTTGATTTTTTAATAACCTTTTTGAATTTTTTTGTATTTTCTCATAGCCCTTCTTTTGATTTTTTTAACCTTTTTTGTATTTTCTTTAAACCTTTTTAATAATTTTTTTGTATTTTTTGTATGCTTTTCTCAATATATATATATATATTTATTTTATATTTTTTCTAACCTTTTTTGATTTTTTTATATTTTTTTATGTAAAACCTTAAAAATGACTAATCACGCACGTAAATCAAATGCATAAGCCACTTTGGGGCATCACGGTGTAATATGAGATTTACCCGCGAAAAATGTGAAAACAGCGTGTCTACAAACACGGCTGGGTATGAGGCACTCTCATTTATGGATGGGTATTCTGGTTATAATCAAATATGTCTTGCTCCCGAGGATCAAGAGAAGACCTCGTTCACCATGCCCTGGGCACGTACTGCTATGTCGTTATGCCATTTTGATTGAAGAATGTAGGTGCTATGTACCAACGGGCGATGATGGTCATCTTTCACGACATGATGCATGTGTACTTGGAAGCCTACGTGGATGATATCCTGGTGAAATCGAGGTCCAAGGAAGAACACCCTGCCATTTTAGCCAAGGTGTTGCAAAGGGCTAGGGAGTATAAGCTGAAGATTAATCCAAAGAAATGTGTGTTCGGAGTTGCATCAGGGAAATTGCTGGGGTTTATAGTTAGTAAACGGGGAATTCATATTGACCCAAATAAAGTGAAGGCCGTTATGGAGATGCTGCCGCCTAAGAACATCACTGAACTCAGAGGTTTGATTGGGCGTTTGCAATTCATTAGAAGATTTATATCTCAACATTCACAAAGGTGCCGCCCGTTCTATGAACTGTTGAAGGCGGGAGCTAAGTTCGAATGGAACAAACAATGTCAAAAGGCCTATGACGATCTTAAGGTTTACCTTTCTAATCCCCCGGTTCTACAACCACCAGTCCCTAGGAAACCCCTGATCTTATACATTTCTGTAATTGAGGACTCCCTAAGAGGTGTCCTGGCTCAGGTGGACGATGAAGGAAGGGAAAGGGCAGCATACTACCTTTCGAGGTTGTTTAATCCTGCTGAATCTAAGTATATTGCCATAGAGAAGACCTGCACAACATTAGTATGGGTAGCTCAGAAACTCAAGCATTATTTCCTCGCCCATGAGGTTAGGCTAATCTCTAGAATGGACCCAATTCGTTATCTCTTAGAAAAACCGTCCTTTCTAGCAGATTAGCTCGCTGGCAGAGCTTTCTTTCTCAATTTGATATCACCTTCATTGTTCAGAAAGCGATCAAGGGATACGCGATTGATGAACATCTCGCTCATTCTCCTATCCCTCGCACTGATTCAATCCAGGATGAGTTTCTTGATGAACACTTGGCTATACTTACTCATCTTTCTTTTTGGTCTCTTCATTTCGACAGTGCTCTCAATTCTTAGGGCCGTGGAATCGGCGCCGTTCTCCTTACTCCGGAAGGAGTAACCATCCCTATAGCTTATCAGCTCTCTTTTCCTGCCACTAATAACATAGCCGAGTATGAGGCTCTCCTTGCTGGACTGAAGCACGCCTACCTCATGGGCGCGCGATACCTTAACATCATAGGAGATTCTCAATTGTTGTTGCATCAAGTTCTGTCAACTTACCGCACCCGTGAGCCCAAACTCAAACCTTACCAAGATTTGGTCACGCTCTTGGCTAGGCAATTCTGGAAGCTCATCTACATTTATACGCCTCGTTCTCAGAACATTCTAGCCCATGCATTAGCATCGCTTGCTTCTTCCCTTTCACTCCCCCTCAGTCGCGCCACTGAGACCATTGTGGTCTAGCGATTAGACGCTCCTTCCCTTCAGGATCCCTAGTTTGACAACCTTAGGAAGTCTGTAGAAAGGAAAGTCGAGAGGGAAGATTTGAAAGAAGTTTCACTGACTGAGCTGAAGGATATTATAGAAGAAGAGGAATTGCCGTGGTACCACGAGATAGAGCAGTATTGCAGGGATGGTTCCTTTCCCGAGATGGCGAATGTTGAGCAGTGCAAGGCCATTAGAAGAGTCGCCGCCAGATACACAATTGTCGCTGGAGAATTATATAGGCGGGCTCTCAATGGAGTTCTAATGAGGTGTTTGGATGACGATGAGGCTTGGAAGGTAGTAGAAGCTGCTCACTCCAGTGAGTGTGGAGGGCACGTTAATGGGCAGGCATTGGCGAAGAAGATTCTTAGACAGGGCTATTACTGGCCAACCCTAGAAGAAGACTGTTCCACCTATGTCCGTAGGTGTCTTCAATGCCAACTTCATGCCGACAAAATCCACGCTCCCGCTTCTTCTCTCCATCCTCTTTCTGCTCCTTGGCCATTCTCGATGTGGGCCTTTGATATTGTTGGACCACTTGGCGACCCTAATGCTCAGATTAAGCAGAAGTCCTTCATTTTGACAGCTACAGAATATTTCACCAAGTGGGCGGAAGCTGAAGCTTATGCAGAAATCAAAGCCACTATAGTATGCCGCTTCATCCTCAAGAACATCAGCTCGCGGTTTGGAGTGCCAAGTGATATCGTCACCGACAACGGGCCTCAATTTGTTTCTCAGGAACTTCAGGACCTTTGTAAGAAATTTAATATTTCATTGCATCATTCATCACCATACTACCCTCAAGGTAATGGCCAAGCCGAGGCCACGAACAAAACCCTTCTTAAAATCATCAAGAAAACATGCGAGTCGCACAAATTTGCTGATTGGGCCAATAAATTGATAGAAGCTCTATGGGCTTATCGCACCTCCGTCCGTACTCCCACGGGACAAACTCCTTTTGCTCTCACCTATGGGATGGAGGCGGTACTCCCATACGATATCTAAATCCCTTCCCTAAGAGTGCAGCTAGACAAAGAACTCAATCTCGACAAGCGTCGAGAGGCGTTGTTAGTCCAACTGGAACTCTTAGATGAGAAGAGGCTCAATGCGGCCAATCACGTCTCTGTTTATCAAAAACGTGTCTCGCGGCATTTTCAAAAGAAGGTTATCGAAAGAAAATTTCAAGTGGGTAACATGGTTTTGAAACCCAAGTTTGTCAGATCAGCAGGTCCTAGGTCTAAGCTGCAACCTAATTGGGAAGGGCCATTTGTAATCAAAGAAGTCTATCCTGGTAACGCGTACCGTTTAGTTAACGCGGAGGGTGAAGAATTGCCATATCCGTGGAATGGGTTGTATTAAAATGTTTCTATCCATAGAGTCAAGCCAGCAACGACTCGGCGGCGGGGTATGCTTCTACTTGATCACGAAGGGAGATCCCCGGTTCAACATTCACACACTACATGACCCCCCGTAGTTCGGTTTTCCCTTTTGCGCGACACCGTTTCTCCCTTGGCCATGCTTAGGGGAAAGTGAAAATCCATATTTTTTCTCCTCCCTTTTGGCCGAAAATAGGGGCAAGTGGTAAATAAGGGGGCGAGAACTGATCTAGGCACCCCAATAAAAGAGGTCTCAAATAGGGGCAGTCTGTTATGACCTTATTCTGCATTCATGAGAGCAAAAAGAAAAAAAGAAAAATATATGGAGACAATTGGCAAAATCAAAGACAAAGTTAAAAGCTAAAGCTTGAAGCTCAAAAGTCTAAAAGACCCCACAACAATGAAACTAGGCATGGCAAGAGTGGCAATACAGTTTCCCCGCGGGACGTTATTATTGACACCCGTTTTATGATCAATAAGTTGGGTCATCTCCTTGTTCATCTTATATGATGCTCCGAGTTGTTCACCTTTGTTGAGCCTTCTTGGTCAATTTGAGGTTTATTTAATGGGTCGTGTCTCCTTGGTTGGGTCTGGTCCCTTGCTTCTTTCCGCTGGACGAAGCTTAGCAAACTTTCATTTCATTTGTGTTCTATTTGTCTCTAACGGTCCTTTGATGGTGCGTTACCGTCTCTGACGCATGAGCCTTGGTCCGTTACATCCCTGCATAGCCCTTACGTTGGAGGCTTCTTTCCAAGCTTATCCATTTAGCTTATCTGATTGATTGTGATGGTTTATCGTGCGACCGTTACCTTATTGTGACGCGTCATTCCTCGACCGTTACTTCCTTCAGAGTCCTGAGTGCGTCAACTTCACCCGTTGATCTTATCTTCTTGTGGATAGGGTTGTGTGACAGTCCCTTCCTGGAGCGTTACATTTGTGTGGCGGTCTATCGTGCGGCCGTTACATCAAATAGAGAGTTCTAGCTGAACTGCTCTTTCTCTGCTACTCCGTGGCCGAATTAAGAGTTTGATTCTTTGATTTCTCCTTCAAATCTGATCCTCAGAACCTTCTGTTTGTTTCTATGGACTCTTGGGAGTATTATCTTCAAGAGTTTGCTAAAAAACGTCCTACTTTCTAGCTGGATTATCCTCAACTCGAACCTAGACTTTGAGGGTCTATAAATAGAACCCTTGACTTCATGGCTTGGGGGAGAGACATCTGGAGTTTACGTCGAAGTGCTGCCGCATCCTGGAGCCAGAACCAATCAAGGAGAACTGCTTCCCACATTCATCTGCTTCCAAAGTCCAGGGAGTATCATTTTCAAGGGTTTAGTTCAGTCAAGTCATGTTCTTAGTGTTTTTTTCCCTCTTTCAAGCATTCATAGCATTGTCCCTTTTCTTCTCCCACGTTCTTCCATCTTTATGCATCCATTTAAAACATCCTCCCATCTTTTAAAACACCCCAGAGGGGTTAAAAAACCAACCTTCCCGAAATTTTCCTCTCCTTTTGCATGTTCTCAATTTCTTTGGCTTATTGATACTACTTTGTCTAAGGGCTAATCTGGGGTTGTTTCCTTGTGATCTACACTCTTTTACAGGTTTACAGAGTCCATAGCACGAGGCCCAAGCTCTCTGGCCGGCTGGAAAGCTTGGAGATCAAAAGATTCCCAACTTCTATTCTGCAGAAGCTCTGACGGTCTAGAGCAGGCGCGTTAGAGTCTTGTAGCGGTCTATCGAGGGACCGTCACAGTCCTGTGGTGCATCAGTCGTAGACTGTGACATTCTACAGAGCTACAATTTCCCAGTTGTTTTCTCTCTCCCGTGGGCGGGTGCATCATCCTCCTATTCTAAGGTATTTATCAGGTCTTTCGCTTATTTTTACCTTAGTGGTGATCACATCTCTTCTTAGTTTGGGCAGTAGCTTTCTCTTTCATCATATCTCTTCTTTATTTTTGCTTGTTCCACCTATACGTTGTGTTTTTCTTTATTCCTTATTCCACACCCCGGCGTGTGTTTTTCTTTGCTTTGCTTAGTTTAGTTTTGGTTGAGTTAGCATGCCCATGCTAGAGCTTATGCTGGTTGCCTAGGTTCATGATTCACATGTTCATAGGTTGATTGATTTCATTACTTGGCTCATACTTTCATCATAGTTGGCATCATAGCCCATCTTGCAAAAGAAGGGGCACATTAAAACCAACAGAATTTTTGGTGATCACGATGGGACGTCTAGTGCCAATCGTGCTTTAAATCTCTATTAAACCTACTCCCCTTTATTTGCCCTTGTTGCCCTGGTTTTACCCAGATTTTCCCTCTATTTCCCTACTGTTTTCGGTTCTCTGGCTACTCTGGCGGTCCTGCGTCCCCGCGTTACCTTATTTTGACGGTCTGGTCTTCGACCGTCACACTCCTCTGGCGCAGGTATTCTAGACCGTCACATACTCCAGATAGGTACGCATCCCGAGGTGTAGTTTACTTCGTAGTTTTTGCTGTGATTTTCATGCTTGGGTGCTATTTGGTCTCCTCCTTGGTTGGTTCACATATTCATATCATTATGTGCATACTTGATTGCTAGATTTTAGGCTAGAACTTGCATGCATTCCGGTGCACATAGGGGCATTCATATCTTCATGCATTAGATTGCATTCTCCTACCTTGGTGTGTGGACCTCTCGTCTCCATATTCCTTGGAGCTGACCAAGAAATCACATCAGGGACCTCCATAAGTCCCCGCGAGCCGTGGATTCCCACACAGACGCCGGGCCGGTTGTACCACTTCCCACACCGTGTCTAGGATTGCATAAGTGAAGGAGGGATTACATTTAGAGTCAACCAAGCCACATATCCTTCCCCTGTTAGGAACCTATTTTGAGAGCAATTTTTCATCAAATTACTAAGGTTCTAAAAGTGGAAGAGATCCAAAAATCTTGATTGCATCATCTAAATAACTCGGTTGACCTTGAGTGTTATTATCTCTTGTTTCACTTGCATCTTTGTTAAAGTCATCTAAGTTCGATCACTCATTGTGTGTTTGTTGTGTGTTATTTGTTTTTGTTAAGGTCTTCCGTTGCATGTGGAGTCGTCTTCGTCCATTAGAGTCATCTTCTCGAGTCAATTCCTTCCCCAAACTCTATTCCAATCCGCTCTTCGAACCCATCATGGCTTCTTTCAATCCTCCCCATTCCCAAGAGGATTCCCTTCCTCAAGGGCTTCTTGAAAACCCTTCTAGGGTTATCTTATTCCCGTCTGGAGAGGGGTCTGTCCCTCTTCCTTCCTCCGTCCCTATGGAGGGCGGCCAAACCACTCCTTCCTTTTCTCCTCCTTCTGCTGGCTCCATTCTCCAAATGATGGCCCAGTTGGATCCGGCCCAACTCCAAGCTGTCTATCAGGCCATGCAGGGGTCCAATACCCCACCTCCCACGATTGCGCAAGGCCAATCTAATCTTTCCATCGATCACTCTAGGGTTGATAGGCCCTCCATCCAACCCACTCCAATTGATCTTACTCTGGTCCAACCTTGGACCATCACCTTTTCGGTATGGAAACGGGCCAATCTTCGGCTTCGGCCCAGCAATCTTCTGACAAGGGAAAGTCCACTCTCCCTTCTTTCATTCAGGTGGATCATCACATGTCCAGCCCATCGGTGCCACAAGTTCTCGTTGCCCCTTCAGATTTCTTGCACCCTCAGCAAGGGGTTGCCCAAGTCCATTCCAATCTGGGTCAATCTTCGCCCTAATATCCTTCTTATGGGCTTCCTACCTTGTCCGTTCATCCTTCTGCTCCTTCTTATGGGCTTCCACCTCCTACAAATCCTTCTGCTCCTCAATTTCAACCTTCGTCTTTCACTACCCCTGCTCCATCTAGGGAGCAGGAACTCCTTGACAAATGGGCCGCCCTGCAGCAATAGCTTGATTTTCTCCAAAAGCGGGTTGGCCCACAATCCTTGGCAGACGTCCCCGTTCCCAGCTTTCAAAATATTTGTTTTCCTCCACAATCCGAGCTCGCCAATTACAGGAAATATGATGGAAACAGTAACCCCTTTATTCATGTGAGGGATTCTTATATGAATCGACCCAATTTCAGTATGATGATCGCCTTATGGCGTATTTGTTCTGCCGATCATTAGATGGGGTCGCATTGGAATGGTTCTACTCTCTGCCATTAGAGGACGCCGAAAGCTTCAAGATAGTGAAAGACAAGTTCATTCAACGGTTTCAAGACAGGGTCGGCCCGGAATATTCTTTCACGGATTTGGTGGCCGAAAAGATGAAGCCGGATGATGAGTTTGCAACCTATGCTGGTAGATGGAGGCAGATGGCCGCCAGGGTGCCAGGTCACATTCCGGAGGAAGAGAAGGTCAAGCTACTCATCTTCAACGCTACTCCGACCTTCCGTAATATCCTTGCTATGAATTATATAGCCAACATGCACCAACTGTACAGTTAGGCGCGGTTCATTCAAACTCAATTCAAGGACTCCCCCGAGAACCAAAAGCCTAAATACCACAAGAAACCTCAAGGGCCTGTCACCGAGGGGGTCCAGACCAACGAGCAAGTTCAAGTCGTTACCTTCCCTTTCCAAGCCGCCCCATTCTGTTTTCCGCAAAACCCCCGCACTCCTCAAAACCCCGCTCCACAAAACTTTCAACCCATTCTGTAAAACCCTCCGCCTACCTTTGCCGCTCCACAAAACCCTTTTTCCGCTCCGCACCAACCTCCACAGCCTCCGCAATACCACAATGTCCCTCCACCCAATGGCTATACCAATAACAATAACAACAAGCGCCCGGGACCCAAGAGAGCCCAGTACCCTCCTTTGCCCGAGTCCCTTACAGACATATTTTCGGCTCTCATGTCAGTTAGTGCAATCCAACTTCCTCCGGAATGGCCCGTCTGGAACACGGCTGTTGATCAAACAAAGTATTTCATATTTCACAGGCAGCCGGGGCATACAATTGAAGGGTGTTTTCAGTTCCGAGACTTGGTCTATGACCTTCATGAAGGGCACCGTATTGATTGGGCCGAGATGCATAAGGCCATTGTTGAAATCAAGGAGAAGAGAAGGCAGGCGCCGAGGTAGCAAGTGCAGCAACAACAGGCACCGCAGCCGCAGCAGCCGCAACAGCAACAGCAACCGGTTCAAGACTTGGGGATCCACCAGAACCCGATGCCGAACCATCCTCCCGCTCCGCAGCCTCAGCCGCCGGCACCGGCTCAGGTTAATGTAGTTCAACCCCCAGCCCCTAATGCCGGGTGGTCCTTTGACGACGATGGCTCCACACCACAAGTCATGGTCCTCCACCACAACTATCGCAATCCTCCTGCTTCCTCCATCCTCATACCTACGCACCAAACACCTTCTCCACTTGTCCTTCCATTTACCCCTGCTCCGCTAAACACACCATCGCCCGCACTTTCATCACACTCGCTAATGCTCACCCCCGCCACAATCACTACCCCTCCGCTCACCCTTACACCCGCTATCACCACACCTCCATCTAACCCTCCACTCATTACACCTTCGCCTACCTCTATACCCCCACTTCCGCTCACACCCGCTACCACCAACCCCTCACCCATCATCCTTTCCACCACACCCTCTTCCGCACCACTCATCCACCCCACCGGGCCTACTAAGTCACTTATCTTGAGCCCATCCGAGGCCGCGGCAACCTATAACTTCGCACTAAGGAGCGGGCGTTTGTTTCACCGCAATTATCCTTCTACCTCCAATCCCCAGTCTTCCCAACCGGCTGCCAATCAACAGGAGGAGACCGAGCCATTGTCGGGGACCCAGTATGATCTATTGCATCACCTTGACAGGGTACCCGCTAAGATATCTGTGCTGGAACTTATCAAGAGATCTACCCTTCACCAAGATGCTCTCATGAACTTTCTTCAAAAGGTGATGGTGAGTGAAGACATGGCAGTTGACAGCTTACCTACCGCACTGGCAACAATCTCTAAGGGGCCAGCTATTACCTTCTCTGAAACTGAGCTAGCACCTCCTGAAGCTCGACAAATGCCGCTTTGCATCACTATTATCCTGAACAAAGTCAGTATTGATGCGGCACTAGTTGATATAGGGGCATCTATTAATGTATGTCCACTGAGCACTCTCAGGGCTTGCAATATATCAGAAGAACTTCTACGGCCAACCCCCACGACTATAGTTGCATATGACAACTCGCGGAGAGCATGTCATGGGGTTGTTACTATTCAAGCTGAGCTAGGGCCTCTTACTATGCCCATTGATTTTTACGTGCTGGACATCGACCCCATGTTCAAGGCTATCTTGGGTCGTCCGTGGATTGATACTCTCAGTGCCGTGCCATCCACCGCGCATCAATGTCTCAAATTCCCTTTCCAAGGGAAGGTGGTCAAAGTCAAAAGCTTATCCACTATCCAGTCTGTAAAAGCTATTTCAGAGAAGATTCTGCCAACACTATGGCCCAGTACTTGGCCCCTTATTTCTGTGTTAGATCTGAACTTTCCTTGGGCTTACGCGCCACGCAAGCCCGCCACTACACCCGTCAACATCAAAGTAAAACCCCAGATCCGAGATTCCAAGGGCTGGGATATTATATTGAAGCTGGGTTATCAACCGGGGAGAGGCCTCGGTGCACAATTACAAGGGCGGACCAAGCTAGTGCCCAAAGGAAGAAAGATGGGCAGGAGAGGTCTCGGCTATCGAGAGTCCGCACTATCAGTTTTGTGTGACTCAGGACCACTTACCTGGGATTACCGCCAACACTTTGTAAGAGGGCCCCTCCAACTAGGAACGCTACCGCCACAGTCGATACAGTATAAGGAGAAGACCACTGCTTGCACGGTTGCCAATCCGCCTCTGTTGCCAAAGGAACCAGTTGACGATATGATTGACTATAGCCAGGCCTTCGACAGGCTATTCTATGAAGAAGAAAGCTGCCAGAAGAAGAATCAAGAAACTCGACTTGTTTAGTGGAAGCCGAAGAAGCCAGCTAGTTGTCTGTGGGAGGAGGGTAGGTCACCCATTATCATTTCTTGGTCTCCCTCCCGTCTCTCATCTCTCGTTCAACAAGTGGAATCCATTTCCCGTTCTCCCCCGATTATGGTCCATCCGTTTTTTACGGAAAGGCCACCAGAAATCTTGTTTGTTCCATGTGCATGTGGGCGCTGCCCTCCCATTGATCTGTCAACTCTATTCACTCCTCCTTCCCCCACTGCCGAAATCCACGAGATGTGGTTTTCATCTTCCGGCCCCTTCTTCGATTGCATCTTCCCCTCTCTATTTCCCATGCAACTTCTCCCTCCACCATCCTGCTGTGTGGTCTCCTCTGATCTCAAAAAAAAAATGTCAAATTTGAAACAGAGATTTCGGTGGAAGATTACGCTATCCTGTCTCCATCCACCTCTCAGGGGCACGAGTCCCCTGCTCCTTCCTTTCCACTAGATTTTCTCTCTCTTAGGTTAGGAATAGGGTCCGTAGAGTCTAGGGAAGTAGAGTCAGTTAGGTCTAGAGAAGTAGGGTCCTGTTCTACGTAGTTCAATCTTACCGAGCCTGAGCCGTGCCCGCTTGCGCGTCATTCCAAATCTGTTCCTGATAGGTTCTTGTAGGATTTAGCTCGGTGATGTCGTGCTCTTCTGAGGTGCCCGAAGTTTGTTGCTACGGCAATCGTGATAGAAGATGAAGAGGAAGTAGAAGGGGTGTGGAGTGACGACGGACTCGGTGTCTATGAAGTCATGGATGAGAAGGACCCGATTGATGATGAGGACAGCAACGTAGATGACACTGCCGATCTGTATGCGCAAGGATTAAAGAGATTTGACGAGCCGTCATCGGCAGTGGATGAACCTACGAAGGAAATGAATTTGGGAACTGAAGAAGATCCAAGGCCCATTACTATTGCCGCTAATCTCCCTCCGCAAGTGGAAGAAGATCTGATCAAGGTTCTGAGGGAGTATAGTGATTCTTTCGCCTGGTCTTATGAGGACATGCCGGGTCTTGACCCCTCTTTAGTGGAACATCGTCTCGTGCTTAAACCAGGGGTAACACCCGTTAAACAAAGGTCAAGAAGATTTCACCCCCACATGGCCTTGAAGATTAAGGAAGAGGTCGATAAGCTATATAAGGCCAAGTTCATTAGAGTTGTTCTATATCCCCAGTGGGTGGCAAATATAGTCCCTATTATCAAGAAGGATGGGAAAGTGCGTATCTGCAATGATTTCAGGGATCTTAATAAAGCATCTCCCAAGGATGATTTCCCGCTACCTCACATAGACGTCTTGGTCGATAACACTGCCGAGTATGAAGCTTTGTCATTCATGTTGTGCCCCTGTGGTTTTGATGATAGCAAACACTATAAGTCACCATGTTGATTAAACATGCATTTGGTCATGCATATGTTCATTGCACTGTGCGTTAATGAGGACCGTTTGCTGTGTAGTGTGTTTGTGCTGTCTATACTCTTGTGTGTTCATCTGTGTATGAAGCATTAAATCTATGCAGGTTCAGCTCTATGTCAAATTAGGTTAATGCATATCCACGTTGACTGCATATGAGGTTCATGCACATCTTTTTCCATTGCATTCAAGGTCTATACACATTTCAGATCAATGGCATATTAAGTTGCATGCATATACATATCATCGAACAGGTCGTGTGCACACTTTTCTACTAGGTTGATTAAGTCATACGCACACACCAAGGTCTGTGCATATGCCTTCTATTGGTCGGTCAAGCCCGTGCACATCATGCTAGCCTACTTAGACAGGGTCTGTGCATAACATGTTCATCCTGGTTCATACATAAGATCCATGTTAGTTGTTCATGCACATAGAAGGTCGATGCATGGTTTGGTCTATCGCACTTAGTCTGTACAAATCACTATTCATGTTGATGCTTTTTGCTAAAGCTCAGGTCGATTCATAGTTTGCCTTGGGGGGCCAGCACAATGACTTTGGTCACCGAGAAACTGGGTGCTCTATCAAAGAAATAGAGTTAACCTAAGTCATGAAGTACCATAGTTTCCTCTGTTATAAAAAAAAAATGAAAATTTGACAGAGCAATGGCATGGTTGTGTTGAGTAACTGGGGATCCCGGCCTCTAATCAAGGTGTTTCCTCATGTAAAAAGACACTTCATTGCTAACTCTGTTCTCATGTTTGAGAGGAAATGCGGTTATCACACTGAGTAACTGGGTCATTTCACCTAAGACGTGTTTTGTCTCATGTAAAAAGGTGTTGATCAACCAAGATTGCTCAAGAAAATAAAGTGCTGATCAAGAGTAAATTTCAAAAATTTTCTACAAATAGCTAACTTCAAATACAATTAAAGGTGTTTAGTCTCAATACTACAATGTGTAACTCCTAAAGGAGTCATTGAGATTATTTGTGTAAGATGGAAGAAGATTGAACTGGAATATCACATGAATAATTGGTTCACCTCTATTAAAACTCAGGTTCAGATATGAGTATTGAATATAAGTGACAAATTTGGTATACATTATGCCTAAACCTGTCGTGTCATGCAGTCTAATTCATAAGCCCTTATGATAGGAGAGTCTATCTGTACTTGGATTTATAACAATGATATATGCTATGAGATTCTTCTGATCAGTTACTCTTTGGAAAACTTCATCATCCTTGTGTTTTGCTGATGCTCTCTTAGCAGTATCCTTATGAGGGGGAGAATCGTCTATGACTTGTCTTGGTTATATCCGGGGGAGCATTTGACTCCTTGACATTCTCTTATTTTTCAACAAGCTCTCACCATTCGAATTCCCCCTCTATCCGGGGGGAGATTCTCTCAACCTATTTTCTTTTTGATGACGTCAAAGGGGGAGAATAGTTTGACATGCGTCAATGTGATTCATAGTGTTGCCATCATCAAAAAGGGAGAGATTGTTGTGTCCCTGTGATTTTGATGATAGCAAACACTATAAGTCACCATGTTGATAAAACATGCATTTGGTCATGCATATGTTCATTGCACTGTGCGTTAATGAGGACCGTTTGCCGTGTAGTGTGTTTGTGCTGTCTATACTCTTGTGTGTTCATCTGTGTATGAAGCATTAAATCTATGCAGGTTCAGCTCTATGTCAAATTAGGTTAATGCATATCCACGTTGACTGCATATGAGGTTCATGCACATCTTTTTCCATTGCATTCAAGGTCTATGCACATTTCAGATCAATGGCATATTAAGTTGCATGCATATACATATCATCGAACAGGTTGTGTGCACACTTTTCTACTAGGTTTATTAAGTCATACGCACACACCAAGGTCTGTGCATATGCCTTCTATTGGTCAGTCAAGTCTGTGCACATCATGCTAGCCTACTTAGACAGGGTCTGTGCATAACATGTTCATCCTGGTTCATACATAAGATCCATGTTAGTTGTTCACGCACATAGAAGGTCGATGCATGGTTTGGTCTATCGCACTTAGTCTGTACAAATCACTATTCATGTTGATGCTTTTTGCTGAAGCTCAGGTCGATGCATAGTTTGCTTTGGGCAGATCACATCAGTGCAAACCTTGATTTGAGCATATACGTCTTAGCACACTTAGAGTCTGTGCAAGTTTTGTAGTGCAGCATTTCTCCAAGTCAGTGCATGGTTTCATTTCGTTACCAAATCCGTGCAACTTTTGTTGTGGTAGACACAGCAAGTCGATGCGACTCTAGCATCGAGTACATAAAGTCAGTGCATGTTTTTCCTTTTGTTCATGTCAAGTCGGTGCATGTTCTGTCTCTCATATGCAAAAAGTCGGTGCACCTTTTTTAGTTAAGTCTGTGCATGCATAACTCAAGTCGATGCAACTTTTGTTGTTGCACGCGACTAAGTCCGTGCAACTCTTGTTGCTGCATGAACACAAGTCTGTGCAACTTTTGTTGAAAAAGTATTTAAGTTTGTGCATCATTTCATTAGGTCTGTGCATTATGCTTTCATGCTTAAACTCTAGGCAGAGCAAGTCGATGCATCTTTTTGTCCCTTGCACACTAAAGTCTGTACACATCTCGGTGGCATGTCTGTGCATGAGTTGTCCGTCCCAATGTGCGTTTTATATACTTATACATAGTTAAGTCTGTGCATAGCTGTGATTGTTGCATACAAAGCTCACACATTTGTTGACCAAGTCAGTACATGCTTTTAGTCCCTCATATGTATATAGGAAGTCTGTGCACCCCTTTTCATTGTGCATACTTTCCCATATGCATACTGCATTATATGCATCAAGTCTGTGCACACTTAGTTTAAATCTCGAACTAACTCGGTGCATCTTTCTATTATCTTCAGACTGATTCAAGTTGATAATAAGTCTGACCTTGGCAGGATCTCTGCTCGAAGAATTTAAGAAGGGCACGTGATCCAAGAATGGAGGATGTGCCAGGATCGTGACACATGCAAAGCAGCAAGCTGAAATGTTTCCACGTGGTCAAGGCACTAAGGCGGGAATTCGTGGAAGAGACATGCCCACCTATCTGCTGTTGCTATAAAAGGGGAACTTCTCTATCTGGAGAAGAGGGATCATGAAAATACTTCAGAAGAACAGATCGAAGCAGAAAGAGCCGCCACAATCCAAAGAGGAAGAGGAAGAAAGAGAAGAGAAGAGAGAACAACAGTGAGGGAAAAGAAGAAGAAGAAGATAGTCATCTGAAGATTAGTCTCTATTGGACCGTGGATCAAATCCAGGCCAGTCAGCTCTTTGAGAGCCACTTCGTGCTTCATCGTTTACAGCTTTCCGTTACTGTGTCCTTTCCATATCTTGTTTTCTTTTCTACTTTTCTTCAAGCTATTTGTCAGCGGAGCAAGTTGTGTTGCTCAACGGTTGCAGAGGAGGATTCCTCTGGTCGGCTAAGCTGTATTGCCCAGTGGGTCAAGCTGTTAGACATCGAATGGCTAAGTTGTACTGCCTAGCGGAAGTAAGCTATGATGCTCAGCAGTTGTAGGCAAGCTGTGAGGCCCAGCGGTTTAAGCTGTGTATCAGCGGAATCCATACTTAGGTTGAGTGTGGGGTGGACGTAGGTTTGCGGACCGAACCACCTAAAAATCTCTTATCTCCTTGGTCTGATTTCTTATCTGATTGTCACTAGATGAATGGCTAGGAGCGTTTCAAGTGAGTATTCTGTCTGAATGCTTTACGGCACCCGCTGGTCTTATTTGACTCTGTCTACGGACTAGACTTGGTTAGGTGTCTACATTTTAGCAGTCCAACTGACTGATCAAGTGCTTCTTTGAAGCTCTTATTTAGAAGAGTTCAATTGATTTCTATTCCGTAACTTTGATTCCTTTAAGTTCTAATTGGGCGAAGTTTTTAAAGGCGAGATTCATTCACCCCCCTCTGAATCCGGGTCTAGCACCACATCAATTGGTATCAGAGCGGGTTACTGTGCATTGGATCCAATGATTCGCAGTAGATCCTACAACTTCTGTGGTGCATTTCAAAGTCGGTTTCTTGTGTTTGGTGTTTTGTTTCACTAATTTAGTGCCTCGCTTTGCGTAACTGATTACAGTGCATTTATCATCTCTCGATGGCTCATTCCCCAATATTCAGAGGTAATGATTTTGATCTTTGGTTAGAGAACTTCCATCGGTATGTAAAATCAACCGATCCTGACCTTTGGAAGGTGATAACTCACGGTCCACATAAATTATCAAGGGATAAATCTAGATGGACTGATAAGGATAATTGAAAGACTCTGTCAACTCAAGAGCATTAGATTTAATGAAAGCATCACTTGACAGAGCTATAATTTCATGTAAACCTGCAGGTCTGCCAAGGAGATTTTGGAGAAACTGAAGCTTACCAGGAATCGCAATACATGTCTGATGGTTGACGATGATGGATAGCAAGAAGAAAATGAAGAAGAAGATGAAGATGAGGTACCTTCTGAATTTGAAAATTATACTGTGGATGATTGGATTGGAGCATACAATGATTTGCTTGGTTCTTGCGAACAGTTGAAACAACGAAATAAATCATTGAAAAAGAAGTTAAATAATCATGTGAATGCTAATTCTGGAGGTGAGGGCATGGAAATCCTGACAACAGAAAATGACATATTTAGAAGACAACTAAAAGCTTTTAATTCTGTTACTTCGGATCTAGATCATTTGAAATCTGAAAAAGAAATGCTTATGAAATAAATTGGTTTACACAAAAAGGAAAATCAAGAGCTTGCTTATGAAATTGCTGAACTAAAGGAAAGACTTAGCTTGATTGATGATGATCAGGCTCATAACAATAATGTAGTTCAGAATGAAAAATTGGTAAAAGACTTAGAGTGTGTTAGCTCTGAATTGAATGTCTTAAAATCTGAGAATGAATGTCTTAGGAAACAGAGCTTAAAAGTCAATGCTGAAACTACATGTGAATCTGCTTGCAAGGATTGCTCATGTCTGAAAGAAGTTAACGAGAGTCTTCATATTGATCTTGAATAATATAAGGATATAGTTGCCTCATTAAGAGATGAGAATAATGAATTGCTCAATAAAAGTTTGAAAGATGAACAGAGAGAAGAAGTTCTAATAGAACAGCTATGTTCCATTACTAATGACGAAAATTCTACTGAATAAATCAAAAATTTGAAATCTGAAAATGAAAAATTGAAACTGATACAAAAAGGGAATGAAGAGTTGAAGCAGTTAAACACTGCTATGTTAGAGAGACTACTTGCTCTAGAAAAAGGAAAATGTGTTGTTGATGGAAATCAATTTGAAAATCAGCTCAAACTCAAATAGGAAAATGAAACATTGAAAAATTTGAATGATGCACTGCATAATCAGGTCATTTCCTATGAAACTGAAATTGTTGGCCTAGAACTTAATGTTTCAAAACTTGAATCTGAAATATCTGACTTGAACAAATCTCTTGAAAAATTTGTGAGTGGAAAGGATAATTTGGATAAGCTCCTTAGTTGCAAAATCAATTTCCAACGTGAGGGTCTGGGTTTTAACCCAGCAAATAAAAAGGGCCTTGACAGTAAGCTTCACACTTCATTCGTGTGTAGCTCTGAGCCAACTAGCACATCTAGTGTACCTATCTTCGAATTCAGTGCTCAGAAAAATCAAAAATCCACGGTCAATCCCAAATCTGCAGAACAAATTCAGAAACTGAAAAGGAATGAAAATCTACAGAAAAAGAACAAAAACACTCCCGCTGGTACAAAGAATGCTGTACACAAGACACATGATCCCTCACACACTCACACTAAAAAGGGATCATGTCATTATTGTGGAAGATTCGGTCATATGATGCATAACTGCTATCCTGAAATCTGATGAAGTGAATGCTCATAATAGAATGAAGAAAATTAAAAATTCAGGAAATACACATATGCATTTTATTAAAAGCTTACCCAAGAATCAGTTTGCCCAGAAGAGGCAACTCAAATGTTCCCATTGTGGATGATCTGGTCATGCAAAGCATGATTACTGGTTCTTGAAGAAGAATGAGTTCAAGGATCCAAGGGGAACCACTGTTCCAAGGCTGTTCCAAGGAGACCTCATGGCCATTTATCTTACAAGTCTGGTAATATGGCTACTAAATTTTGGTCATGTTTTCATAGAAGAAACTCTTTTGCTTGCTCTCACTGTGGAAAGTATGGTCACACAGTCAAGGACTGTTGGCACACTCAAGGCAGAAAATTCAACTCTAAACATGTCAAACTTCCTACAAAAGAAAATACTTTTGGTAGAAATAATTTTGCTTTTAAGGAAAAATTGCTTGCATGTTTTGAATGTGGAAGGTCAGGCCACCGAGCTTCTGACTGTTGGATGGCAGGTTATGGGAAACAATATGTTCATGCTAATAATTGTATGCATAATAAGAAATCAAAGCATGTTGTTTCCTGTCATTATTGTGGGCAATTTGGGCACTCCATGAATGATTGCTGTTCAATGATATTTGATGACTCAAAAGCCCAAGGACTGTGGAAAGCACCCATCAAAGGTGCTATTAACCATGCAGGACCCAAGACTATTTGGGTACCTGCCCATGCCAAATAGAATGCTAACCGGTAGATGTGCCTTGGAATGGAATAAAGGGGGTCAATAAACCAAGGCACTCAAAAATTGGAACCCCAGGATTGCACTCTTCAGGTCAGTTCTAAAAACTTTTTTTAAAGTCTGTTAGCTGAAATCGTTCGTCTTAAATATTTACATGATGTATGTGTTGTCAACTTCCTTGCACGGTCTACATGTCACTCAGGAGTTGTTTGCATACATGTAGTAAATTGCATAGCAGTTCATTAATTTTGAAAAACACCATAAAGAATGTTGAGTGCATGCATTCAGGGGGAGCTCATGGGTACTCATGATACATGTATGATGACATATACACTTCTTGATATCCCGTGCATTTTTTCAGGGGAAGCATCTATCCTGATTCTCATTATGACATGCTTTCACTCATCCTGGTGTATTGCTATTGGTGTTGCTGAAAGGGTGCTTCTCTTGGAAGAATTCTGTACTACTGATTCTGTCTGATACTTCTCATTATTTGAACTCTCACTTATCTTGAATCTGAAACTTCTCGGTCTGCCACTTTTTAAGCTGCTGAAGGAGAGTGTCACTTGATTTCATTCTTGTCACTACTGTCAAGCTGGTTGGATTGACCCTGTTCTATGTTCTGACCCTTAAAGAACCCTTCTCATTTGATCAATTCACTGCTACACGTACTTGAAAATCTTCTCAAATCTTTTCAGATTAGAAACTCCTGAAAATTCCTTCATTCTCTGATTAATGTTGTCAGGAATACACTCCTTGTAAGCTGAAATGTTGTAAATGCTTTCATTGCAACTGATCATTGTTTCTACAAATGATAGTTGTTTGAATACATTGCTTGAACTGATCTTGAAGAAACTTAAATCTGTGTATCTCGCTTATAAATCTAAAATCTTAAAAGAAAATTCTATCATATAGGTTTAAGAATATTTACTGATCTAGACTGGTGTAAGTCTAATGTATTCATGAATTTGAACTTGAAAGACTTGAAAGTATCTGAATCACAAGTTTTGATAAACTTTAACCAACAGTTTCATGTAATCTCTGGTCAAAATCTTTTGAAATCTAAAAATTTAAAATCAAGGTTACTTTGGTTGAGATACATGCCGGTAGTATTGTTCTTAAACATTAAATTTGAATGAAGTTGACTGAAATGGAAAACAAAAATCAGAGTAATGACTTTGGTCACCGAGAAACTGGGTGCTCTATCAAAGAAATAGAGTTAACCTAAGTCATGAAGTACCATAGTTTCCTCTGTTATAAAAAAAAATGAAAATTTGACAGAGCAATGGCATGGTTGTGTTGAGTAACTGGGGATCCCGGCCTCTAATCAAGGTGTTTCCTCATGTAAAAAGACACTTCATTGCTAACTCTGTTCTCATGTTTGAGAGGAAATGCGGTTATCACACTGAGTAACTGGGTCATTTCACCTAAGACGTGTTTTGTCTCATGTAAAAAGGTGTTGATCAACCAAGATTGCTCAAGAAAAATAAAGTGCTGATCAAGAGTAAATTTCAAAAATTTTCTACAAATAGCTAACTTCAAATACAATTAAAGGTGTTTAGTCTCAATACTACAATGTGTAACTCCTAAAGGAGTCATTGAGATTATTTGTGTAAGATGGAAGAAGATTGAACTGGAATATCAAATGAATAATTGGTTCACCTCTATTAAAACTCAGGTTCAGATATGAGTATTGAATATAAGTGACAAATTTGGTATACATTATGCCTAAACCTGTCGTGTCATGCAGTCTAATTCATAAGCCCTTATGATAGGAGAGTCTATCTGTACTTGGATTTATAACAGTGATATATGCTATGAGATTCTTCTGATCAGTTACTCTTTGGAAAACTTCATCATCCTTGTCTTTTGCTGATGCTCTCTTAGCAGTATCCTTATGAGGGGGAGAATCGTCTATGACTTGTCTTGGTTATATCCGGGGGAGCATCTGACTCCTTGACATTCTCTTATTTTTCAACAAGCTCTCACCATTCGAATTCCCTCTCTATCCGGGGGGAGATTCTCTCAACCTATTTTCTTTTTGATGACGTCAAAGGGGGAGAATAGTTTGACATGCGTCAATGTGATTCATAGTGTTGCCATCATCAAAAAAGGGGAGATTGTTGTGCCCCTGTGGTTTTGATGATAGCAAACACTATAAGTCACCATGTTGATAAAACATGCATTTGGTCATGCATATGTTCATTGCACTGTGCGTTAATGAGGACCGTTTGCCGTGTAGTGTGTTTGTGCTGTCTATACTCTTGTGTGTTCATCTGTGTATGAAGCATTAAATCTATGCAGGTTCAGCTCTATGTCAAATTAGGTTAATGCATATCCACGTTGACTGCATATGAGGTTCATGCACATCTTTTTCCATTGCATTAAAGGTCTATGCACATTTCAGATCAATGGCATATTAAGTTGCATGCATATACATATCATCGAACAGGTTGTGTGCACACTTTTCTACTAGGTTGATTAAGTCATACGCACACACCATGGTCTGTGCATATGCCTTCTATTGGTCAGTCAAGTCTGTGCACATCATGCTAGCCTGCTTAGACAGGGTCTGTGCATAACATGTTCATCCTGGTTCATACATAAGATCCATGTTAGTTGTTCACGCACATAGAAGGTTGATGCATGGTTTGGTCTATCGCACTTAGTCTGTACAAATCACTATTCATGTTGATGCTTTTTGCTAAAGCTCAGGTCGATTCATAGTTTGCCTTGGGCAGATCACATCAGTGCAAACCTTGATTTGAGCATATACGTCTTAGCACACTTAGAGTCTGTGCAAGTTTTGTAGTGCAGAATATCTCCAAGTCAGTGCATGGTTTCATTTCGTTACCAAATCCGTGCAACTTTTGTTGCGGTAGACACAGCAAGTCGATGCGACTCTCGCATCGAGCACATAAAGTCAGTGCTTATTTTTCCTTTTGTTCATGTCAAGTCGGTGCATGTTCTGTATCTCATATGTAAAAAGTCGGTGCACCTTTTTCAGTTAAGTCTGTGCATGCATAACTCAAGTCGATGCAACTTTTGTTGCTGCACGCGACTAAGTCCGTGCAACTCTTGTTGCTGCATGAACACAAGTCTGTGCAACTTTTGTTGAAAAAGCATTTAAGTTCATGCATCATTTCATTAGGTCTGTGCATTATGCTTTCATGCTTAAACTCTAGGCATAGCAAGTTGATGCATCTTTTTGTCCCTTGCACACTAAAGTCTGTACACATCTCGGTGGCATGTCTGTGCATGAGTTGTCCGTCCCAATGTGCG
This sequence comes from Amorphophallus konjac, assembly GCA_022559845.1. Taxonomy (NCBI): domain Eukaryota; kingdom Viridiplantae; phylum Streptophyta; class Magnoliopsida; order Alismatales; family Araceae; genus Amorphophallus; species Amorphophallus konjac. The sequence goes on along the minus strand of CM040117.1, from coordinate 2,793,301 downwards.
TTTCATATACTTATACATAGTTAAGTCTGTGGATAGCTGTGATTGTTGCATACAAAAGCTCACACATTTGTTGACCAAGTCAGTACATGCTTTTAGTCCCTCATATGTATATAGGAAGTCTGTGCACCCCTTTTCATTGTGCATACTTTCCCATATGCATACCGCAATATATGCATCAAGTCTGTGCACACTTAGTTTAAATCTCGAACTAACTCGGGGCATCTTTCTATTATCTTCAGACTGATTCAAGCTGATAATAAGTCTGACCTTGGCAGGATCTCTGCTCGAAGAATTTAAGAAGGGCACGTGATCCAAGAAAGGAGGATGTGCCAGGATCGTGACACGTGTAAAGCAGCAAGCTGAAATGGTTCCACGTGGTCAAGGCACTAAGGCGGGAATTCGTGGAAGACACATGCCCACCTATCTACTATTGCTATAAAAGGGGAACTTCTCTATCTGGAGAAGAGGGATCATGAAAATACTTCAGAAGAATAGAAGTAGAAAGAGCCGGCGCGATCCAAAGAGGAAGAGGAAGAGGAAGAGAGAGAAGAGAAGAGAGAACAACAGTGAGGGAAAAGAAGAAGAAGAAGATAGTCATATAAAGATTAGTCTCTATTGGACCGTGGATCAAATCCAGGCCAGTCAGCTCTTTGAGAGTCACTTCGTGCTTCATCGTTTATAGCTTTCCGTTGCTGTGTCCTTTCCATATCTTGTTTTCTTTTCTACTTTTCTTCAAGCTGTTTGTCAGCGGAGCAAGTTATGTTGCTCAGCGGTTGCAGAGGAGGATTCCTCTGGTCAGCTAAGCTGTATTGCCCAGCGGGTCAAGCTGTTAGACATCGGATGGCTAAGCTGTACTGCCTAGCGGAAGCAAGCTGTGATGCTCAGCAGTTGTAGGCAAGCTGTAAGGCCCAGCGGTTTAAGTTGTGTATCAGCGGAATCCACACTTAGGTTGAGTGTGGGGTGGACGTAGGTTTGCGGACCGAACCAGCTAAAAATCTCTTGTCTCCTTGGTCTGATTTCTCATCTGATTGTCGCTAGATGAATGGCTAGGAGCGTTTCAAGTGAGTATTCTGTCTGAATGCTTTAAGGCACCTGCTGGTCTTATTTGACTCTGTCTACGGACTAGACTTGGTTAGGTGTCTACATTTTAGCAGTCCAACTGACTGATCAGGTGCTTCTTTGAATCTCTTATTTGGAAGAGCTCAATTGATTTCTATTCCGTAACTCTGATTCCTTTTAGTTCTAATTGGGCAAAGTTTGTAAAGGCGAGATTCATTCACCCCCCTCTGAATCCGTGTCTAGCACCACATCAATTCATGGTCAGTTACTCAGGCTATAACCAGATCCGTCTCGCTCCAGAAGATCAAGAGAAAACCTCCTTCACCATGCCTTGGGGCACGTATTGTTATGTGGTTATGCCGTTCGGTCTGAAGAACGCAGGTGCCACTTATCATAGGGCGATGATGGCCATTTTCCACGACATGATGCATATCTACATGGAAGCTTACGTGGATGACATCTTGGTGAAGTCAAGAACCAAAGAAGAACACCCCTCTATTCTGGATAAGGTATTGCAGAGAGCTAGGGAGTACAAGCTTAAAATGAATCCGAAGAAGTTCATTTTTGGAGTCTCTTCAGGGAAGCTGCTAGGCTTTATAGTTAGCAAACGGGGGAATCAGATCGATCCTAACAAAGCAAAGGCCGACATGGACATGCCTCTGCCAAAGAACATAACGGAACTTCGAGGACTGATTGGTAGATTATAATTCATTAGAAGATTCATATCTCAACATTCTTAGAGGTGCAGCCCGTTTTATGAATTGCTCAAGGCGGGGGATAAATTTGAATGGAATCAAGAGTGTCAAAAGGCCTATGAGGATTTGAAGGTATATCTATCCAATCCCCCGGTTTTGCAACCTCCTGTCCCTGGGAAACCCCTAATCCTATACATCTCGGTCATAGAGGACTCCCTAGGGGCGGTATTAGCACAAGTAGACGATGAAGGGAAAGAGCGGGCAGCTTATTACCTCTCCAGGTTGTTTAACCTGGCTGAGGCCAAATACAACGTGATGGAGAAGACTTGTGCCGCCTTAGTGTGGGTAGCTCAGAAACTTAAACGCTACTTCCTAGCCCACCCAGTTAGGTTGATCTCTAGAATGGACCCGATCCGTTATCTCTTAGAAAAGCCCGTCCTTTCTAGTAGGTTAGCTCGCTGGCAGAGCTTCCTCTCTCAGTTTGATATCACCTTCATTGTTCAGAAGGCGGTCAAAGGATATGCCATCGCTGAGCATCTTGCCCATCTCCCCATTCCTCACACTGATTCCATTCAGGATGATTTCCCTGATGAGCATCTCTCTATCCTCACTCATCATCCCTTCTGGTCTCTGCACTTTGACGGTGTGCTCAATTTTCAGGGCTGAGGGATAGGCGTTGTTCTGCTCACTCTAGAAGGAGTGACGATTTCTTTTACTTATCAACTTTGATTTTCTGCTACCAACAACATCGCCGAGTATGAGACTCTCCTTGCTGGGTTGAAGCACGCCTACCTTCTAGGCGCGCGTTACTTGAATATCATAGGAGACTCATAGCTCGTCCTGTGGCAAGTTCTGTCCACTTACCGCACCCGTGACCCTAAGCTCAAACCATATCAAGATCTGGTCACGCTCCTTGCCAGGCAATTTTGCAAGTTGATCTATATCCATACTCCCCGATCTCAGAACATCCTAGCCGATGCTTTAGCATCCCTCGCTTCCTCTCTATCTTTCCCTCTCAGTCGGAGCACTGAGACTGTCGTCGTTCAGAGATTGGATGCACCCTCTCTTCAGGATCCTTGGTTCGTCAACCTTAGGAAAACTATAGAGGCGATGGCCGAGAAGGAAGAGCTCAAGGAAGTGTCTTTGATGGAACTAGGAGAGATCTTGGAAGAAGAAGAATTGCCCTGGTATCACGAAATTGAGCTGTTTTACAAAGATGGATCGTTCCCGAAAGGGGCAAGTACCGAGCAGCGCAATTCAATAAGAAGAGCTGCCTCAAGGTACACTATCATTGCAGGAGAGCTATACAGGCACGCTACTAATGGGATGCTCATGAGATGCTTAGATGATGATGAAGCTTGGAAAGTGGCCGAAGTGGCCCATTCTAGTGAGTGTGGAGGTCATGTTAATGGCCAGGCTCTAGCAAAGAAGATCCTTAGGTAGGGCTACTACTGGCCCACTCTAGAGGAAGATTGCTCCCTCTATGTCCGGAGGTGTCTTAAGTGCCAACTCCACGCTGATAAAATTCATGCTCCAGCTTCATCTCTTCACCCTCTATCTGCTCCTTGGCTATTCTCTATGTGGGTATTCGACGTTGTCGTCCCGCTCGGTGATCCCAATTCTCAGATCAAGCAGAAATCCTTCATCCTCACCGCCACTGAGTACTTCACCAAGTGGGCTGAAGCCGAAGCATACGCAGAGATCAAAGCTACCACGGTATGCCGCTTCATCATGAAGAACATCATCTCGCGGTTCGGAGTGCCAAGCAGCATCGTCACCGACAATGGACCCCAGTTCATTTCTCAAGAGCTCAAGGACCTATGTAAGAAGTTCAATATAGCATTGCATCATTCATCTCCATATTACCCATAAGGCAATGGTTAGGCTGAAGCCACTAATAAAACCCTTCTCAAAATCATAAAGAAAACATGTGAATCTCACAAATTTTCTGATTGGCCAGAAAGATTAGTGGAAGCTCTATGGGCTTACCGCACCTCCGTTCGTACTCCTACGGGGTAAACCCCCTATGCTCTCACTTACGGGATGGAAGCGATGCTCCCATATGAGATCTTGATCCCTTCCCTAAGGGTACAGCTCGATAAGGAACTTAATCTCGATGAACGTCGAGAGGCGTTACTCGTCCAACTAGAACTCTTAGATGAGAAGAGGATGAATGCAGCCGATCATGTATCCGTTTATCAAAAGGGAGTTTTGTGTTATTTTCAAAAGAAGGTGATTGAGCACAAATTTTAAAAAGGTGATATGGTTTTGAAACACAAATTCATACGGTCTGTAGGTCCTAGGTCTAAATTATAACCTAACTAGGAAGGGCCGTTCGTTGTCAAAGAGGCTTATCCAGGGAATGCTTATCGCTTAGTGAATGCAGAAGGTGAGGAGCTCGCTCACGCTTGGAATGGGTTGTACCTTAAGCATTTCTTTCCTTAGAGTCCACATCAGTGCCACCCCGGTAGCAAGGCATTTTCTCTCTCTCGCCATGAAAAAGAACCCCGAGCACGGCAATCACACACTACACGACGTCCCTGGTCGGGTTTCCCCACTCTGTAGATAACGTTTCTCCTTGGCCATGCTTGGGGGAAAGTCAAAAGTCCCTGTTCATTTTTTTCTTCGACTGAATCCAGGGGCAAGAGGTGAATAAGGAGGCGACGACCAATCTAGGCGCCCTGACGAGAGGAGGTCTCAAATAGGGGCAGTCCGTTATGACCTAACGCCACAAGGAAAGGAAAAGAGTAAAGAAAAGGAGCAATTTTCTTGACAAAAGCAAAAGTCTATCTCGAAAGTCTATTAATTATAAGTTCCAAAGCTCCATGGAAAGGAACTAGGCATGGCAAGAGTGGCAGTACAGTTTCCCCGCGGGACGTATGAGCCTGCTCGTATGCATGCCTAGAGTGGACAAAGGTTCGATGACGGACGCAAAGTCCCGGCACAACAGACCAAGTCTCTGAATGGGTTATCTGGAGAGGAACTCAAACCCTGAAAACTTCTATATCTGGCCTAAGCTTACCCCCGTATTCTATTTTCCTTTTTAGGACTAAGACAAGTACCCTGGGTATGGCCTTGGTAGAGTCACCATCGCGTAAGTAGGCCCTGGCCAGGGATTGTCACCTCTATTGCACGCCGACCTTGGGAACTCTTAATGGAATGGGGGGGGAACCCACGTTGCTAGGGGAGGCACTGGTTTTCAAAATAAAAAAAAATCATATATTTCCAAATCTAAAAAAAATCATATATTTCAAAAACCAAAAAAATTGTATATTTCAAAATCCAAAAAAACATCAGATATTTTCAAAATCTCACAAAAATTCAAATATTTGCAAAAATTCCAAAAGGATACCAACATGTGCATCGCATGCATTACATCCTTTCTCATTCTATTTTTTTGCCTATTTGATAGGGCTCCACCCCTTGACCAAATATCAAGAAATGGTCATTCTCTAACTTGCTTTAGGCAAGGGGTTGAGTCTAAGAACATATCTAACTTGTTTCTTGTCTAAGTGTGTGCAGAACGCAGGTTCAAGACCAAAATTCAGATTGCAAGCTCACAAGTCCGAGGTCTGTAACGCTCCAGCATTAGACCGTCACAAGGCTGTGACGGTTCATCATTTGACCGTTACCTTCTCCCGAAGGTTGAAACCCTCTGCCTCTCAGCAAGCTCTCTCTGATGCGTCCACGATGGACCGTTAAATCACTCTAACGGTCTACTATTAGACCGTTACATTCTCCCGAGGTCAGAAAACTCAGTTTTCTGAGTTCATTCCTTCTGACGGCTCATCGTAGGACCGTCAGACTGTTGTGGTGGCCTGAATAAGACCGTTACATGCTCCAGAAACTCTGTTTTCAGGCCAAATCAAGTAACAATCTCGTGATTTTATCAACTAAGGCATTTCTATATCATTCCATTAAATTTGATGAAACATAAAACTGGATGATAAATTTCAAATTCAAAATGTCGTAAAGGGAAGCTCAGGCTACATTTAGTTTTTTATCCGTAAAAGGGCGGATCTTGCGTAATTCCGTCACGTAGCCACGGCGTCCTTCGTTGTCTTCTTCCACTTCTTCTTGCCACGGGCGCACTTTGCTGATCTCCCACATTATCAGCGCGTTCCGAACTACTCTTTCATCCTCCTCGGTCCCTATCTTCCTAGCTAGAAGGGGAGGGTAGTGTGATAGTGCGGGAACTTCGGTACGGGGTAGCCCAATTTGAAGAGAGCACCGGTGTGGGTTGTAGATCGCCATGGTGGTATTCCCTACTAGCTGAAGATCAAGGCCTGGTCGCCGGGGTACTCTAAGCAAGGTGCTCCGCATAACTCTTGGACACATCACAAATTTCTCTATTGGCAAGGTATTGAGGAAGAGGCGCCATTCATCCCGCGCTTTCTTGTCCGCCGTCCGACATTCAACCTGTGAAGGGAATCCAAAGCCACCTCCAATAAAGAACAAAGGGTGGCTCCCGAAGATCCGGCTAATTGAAGGAATGTCCTCCTTGGGTTGAAACTTGATTCTCACTCTCATCCAACACTCAAGGAGTATCATTGAGCCGAATAGAGGTCCTCCTAGGCAAGCTGAGCTAAGTCCTTCATAAAGGTATGAAAGGACTGCTTGAGATATCGATAAACCCCGCCACAACCTGCTGATGATGCTAAGATTTTGGATATCTAGGAGGTGGTCGGTGGTGGTGAAAAGGAAAACTCCGCATAAGCAAACCGACACGGCTTTGGCGATGGCTTCATATCTCTCCCACTTGTTCTTGCAATGAGAGACTATCCATTGAGCCATCAGTGTCAAGTGAATGTGGTGTGAGCTGATCATGGTCCTCACGTCCTTTGGGTTGTGTATGAAATCACTTAGGATCAAGGGTGGGTCAATGGGTTCGACCGTATGGCACACTAGGTCTTCATCCCCCACCTTAGTCTTAGCAAGGGCTAGGTAGGTCTCTACCTCCTCCAATAGGACTATAGCTTCAAAGATAGGGAAGAGGAAGGTGTGTGTTTGTAGATGCCATAATTCTATGAGAGCTAAAATGTTTGCCCAATCTAAAGACAATTTCTGGAAATTTTTGGCCAAAACTAGCAAAGGTTGGAGGTGCCATGCCCTAAAGATCGACAAGACTTCTAATGGAAGTTCTTTGACCATGGGTGCCACCCATTTTAAGTTGGAGTAACACCTTGGACCAGGGAGAGGCTAAGGAGAGAAGGAAGAAAGAACAATAAGAGAGAAGAATCATAAGTGGTTTGAAAAGTGCAGAAATTGATGAACTTTCGAATTGAATTAGAACTTACCACCCTTTGGGCACTTGAGCTCAGGTGCTTGGGGATGGATGTCAACCATTGTAGCTCCCCATGCTCCTTCCTGGCTGCTTTGGGCCCAGTATAGACCCTCTCTTCCATGCCCATCACTCCGAAGCTTCTCTTCATGATGTTCCTTGCTCTTTGATGGAGTTTTCAACCCTTGTAGTAGAGAGTCAATGAAAGATACAATTTTTGGGCTTGTTCCTATCTTTTAAAGGCTTGATTTTGGTGCTAGAATGATAAGACTTGGGTTAGAAAGCCTTATCCTAAGCCTAGGAGGGTTCTAGTGTGGATTAAGGTCTCCTTACCTCGAGTTTGGGCTCTCACGGCAGAATCCGTCTTGGAGTATAGTTTGTTCTCTGACGGTCTATCGTAAGACCGTCACATAGCTCTGACGCTCTATCTCCGGACCGTCACATTTCCTGCTACGCGTTCTTAGCTCAATCTCGCTCTGTCATGTCTGACGGTCTAATATTGGACCGCCACAGATCCCTGACGCTCCATCACTGGGCCGTCAAATTTCCTGCTACACATTTTTAGCCCAATATCATTCTGTCATGTCTGACGGTCTAGTCTATGGCCGTCACCTGATTCTGACGCTCCATCAGTGAACCGTCAAATTTCCTGCTACGCAATTTTCAGTCCATCCTCTGTCATCTCTGACGGCCTGATCTTGGTGCGTTACGTGGATCTGACGCTCCTATACTAGACCGTCACACCTTCTGCTATAGGTTTCTGTTCTTTCCCTTCTCCCTTTGGTCTGACCTGCCGGTCACTTTATCCCCTGTTCATATCCATTCATATACATTCCCATCCACACATTTATTTTCACCCATTCATTCACACATTCACATCCATTTTCATCCTCACATTCATACTCACATTCATTCATACATTCATCCACATAAAAAACAAAAAGAATTTTCATTCATTTCATTTCATTCACATAAGTCATGTACAAGTGTGGGTGTCAAAAGAAGAAAAGAGAATCCATCACTCGGCCGGTCTATCTCCCGGGCCCTCACTATCACCAGCACCCTCTTGTCGCTTGGTTGGCGGCTCCATAGTACTGTGCTCCTCCTCTCGTGATCGTCTCCGGTCTACCTCCTCGTTCCTCCGCCGATCGGAAGAACTAGCCAGGTAATTTTCTACCGATCTGCTCGGTACTCCACTCCGTGTGCCTCCCGCTGCAGCACTCCGGGATGCACTCAGCACAGGTCCATGGCTGATCGTCCGGACTGTTCGCTCTATGGCCCGGAGCTCAATCTTCAAATCATGAACCTAGAGTTGCGCCGCCCGAGCCTCGCTCCGGTATCTCTCGAGGTTCACTGTTTGGGTAGATGCCCGCTCCAATTCTCCCCTCAGCCGGGCTACCTCTGCCTGAAGGGGCTCTGCCTCCGCGCGGGTCCGCTCAGTCTCTGCTCAAGCTCGCTCCGTCTCAGCTATTGCTGTGGTTAACTCTCTCGCCTGCATTAGCATTTTTTTTCATCATGGTCAGCATTTGCATAAATAGAAAGCATTTAAGTCATAAAGCATTTTAAGTCTAAAGGATTAGTTTCTTACCCGCTCTGCGAGGGTGGCCTCCACCTCCTCGGCTCGAGCTACGGCCCGAGCAAAATCTACATCTCGCTCAGCCCGGCTACCGGCAGGCTGTGACGATGAAGATGGAGCGTTCGGTCCTGCTCTTTGGGCTCCCTCAGCCCGCTGCATTTAGAAATCAAGGTTAGTCATTTGCATCATAAGCATTTAAGTCTAGAGTTTGGGAAACTCACCAAGAGCTCCAAAGTAGTTCGGTACTCATCCCGCTACTGGATGGTGGCATGGAGGAGTCCCTCGAGCTCGGCTATGCATCCCTGGGGGTCTAGCTGCATTCAGAAGGCATGAGTCAGTGCATATAGAAATTTAGTAGAAATAGACAAGAGTTTGAGTTTAGAATTTCATACCGGTCGTTGGGTGCCTCTGAAAACCTAGTCCCTGTACCGCTGCGAGTAGGCTTTGAGGTAAGCCTCGTCACTTTCCGCCCGCTCCTTCACCGCCCGGCCTCTCTTGTTCCAGTCATGGACATACTTGGCCTTTCGAGCACACCAATCCACATCACTGCTGATGCCCTTTGAGGACTTGCCTGGGCGCTTGTCATTTATGCGAGGGAATGTCACCTCTGGCTGATGGAGTACCCAGGTCCGCAGGATCAACCGGTAGTGCAGGGGCTCGATTACATTGATGCAGTGTAGCCATAAGTCACACCCACTATACGCCAAAGAGGCCTGGACCCAAGGCTGTCCCTCGTGGCCCTCGTCTCGGTATGGGGTCCATCTTACCTGAAAAGTCATATTAGTCCATTTAGAAGCATTCAGGTGCATTTAAAATATTTAAAAGCATTTAAGGCATTTGGGAGCATAGCAAAGCATTTCAAGTTTAGGAGCTTACCGATGTGTGTGGGAATGAGTCTAGATCATCCTAGATGGCCCGGGTCAGCCTGTTGATCGATCCTGTGTCCCTCGCTACAACCCATTGCCTTGTGATCGGAATTCGCTCGGGATGCAGCTGCGTACCTCGCCCAATCCCCGGGAGGTACACGAAGCTCCAGATCTACATTTAGGGTCAAGTAAATTGCATCATTTGCTTAATCATAATCATTTAGAAGGCATTTAGAGTCCAGTTTTTACCTGAAGGAAAGGTGAGAAGCCGCCTAGCATCGTTCGTCGATCTGTGGTGCTGAGCGACTCGAAGAGGAAGGCAAGCACTGCCGCTCCGCATGCGTATTTCCCCACTCTGCCCAAATCCTCCAGCAGTGGTAGTAGCATGCAGCTGATCACATCTACTCGGGTCGAAAAAAGTAGTTTTCCGAACAACAACATCAGAAATCGTCTCAGGACCCGGTCTCCCTCCTATCCTGCCTCTACCGTCACTCGCGGACGCACCTGCTCAATCACTTGATATATATGCTGCTCGGGGAGCTCGCCGACCGCTATAGCCGCTCCTTTCAGTCCCAAGCTGCCCTACAATCTCGACCTCGAGAGCTGGGATGATGTGTGCCCCGGCCTGATCAAGTCTAAGCCCAGCTTCTCCTGAGCTAGCACTATGTAATCTCCATATGTCCACCCGATCACTGCTTCTCCGTGGACTCGCAAGCTGGTGATCCTCGCCATATCTTCCAATATGGGGATCATGTGACCCCATTGGAAGATGAATGCTCGGCTCACGGGGTCCCATCTCTCGTGGAGTGTGTACAAGAGTGGCGTATCCGTCCTGGTCACCTCGATGCTCAGCACCTCGGCAAATCCCATCTCGGACAACCTCTCTCTCTGAAACTCGGGCAATGCCTGGTATACCGCCCGGATCTGGAGCCAAGAAATCCTCGTTCTTCTTTTTCCCTACACAATTAGAGCATAAGTCAGTCATTACATCATAAATTTATTGCATAACATTAATAGAAATGAAAATAACAAAAATTTAATAAACTAAAAAATCCCAAAAAAATTGCTTCTGCCTCTGGTCACTCTGACGGCCCTGAAGTGACACGTCACAGTCATCTGACGCACCAACGGTGGTGCGTCAGGACTGTGACGGTCGCTGCAACGATTGTCACATTTTCTGCAATGGGGCATTATCCCCTTCGTTCTCCCAGCCCATGGCAATGGCCTATATGGCCTACATATCATCCTAATGGGTCCCCAGACCCATTTTATCCCTTTCAAACAGACATGCATGCACATAAAAATTAAAATTAATTTTTAAGGGCGGGGGACCTACCTCATGGTCGCAACCTCGTTTTCTCTTCTCTGGCGCCGTAGCCCCTTCCTCATCGCCAGCAGTCTGCTCCATGGCCTCTTCTCCTCCTTCCTCGGCCGTGGGAGGGTCCTCCTCCACCGTTTGCTCCGCCATCACCGTCGGTTGATCGATCACCGCCGGGGGGACCTCTTCTTGGTCCACCCTTACTCTGAATCTCCTGAGGGCCTTGCCCTTGATGGCCTTCGTCTTCTTCCCTTTCTCCCTCCTCATGGGCGGCCGGGGGAGCTCGTCACCGGTCATGCTCGCCTGTGGGGTTTTGCTCGGGGGTGTTTTTTTGTGTGATTGGGTGTTTGAGCGAATGAGGGTCCCGACCGTTCGGTTTGTTTTTTCTGAACGCTCAAAAAATGTGACGGTCTATCATACGACCGTCACAGTCTCTAACGCGTCTCTATTAGACAGTCAGGTTCTTCAGTCATCTAATTTTTGAAAATGTGAACCGACGCTGTGTGACGCGCCAGGTTAGGACCGTTACATGAGTCTGACGCATCTATCTTCGATTGTCAGATACTTTGAAACATTTGATGAATAATAATGCCCACTTTATCAAAATTTTGTGCTTGAATGATCATCATGCTTCCATGCTCAATACAATGAATGGTTAGGCCTTATTCTATGCTCATGATTAATTATTGTTGGCTAATCCCTTTTCTATGGATGAAAGTCATGAACATCCACAGGCTGTGCCATTCTATCCGCTCGCCAAGCAGGTAAGTCAGGTATTGTATCCCGATTCCCTGTCCCTTTATGCATTGCTATATGTTATCTATGATATATTATCTCGACAACCGGCTGGTCATTCATGTGTTCTAGGATCTGATGTTCCCCTTAAACAAAAACGATGATGATCTAAGTGCACATGTTTAATCGTTCGATACGCCGTTAGGTTGGAAAAGCTTGGGGACGATGGTTCTATCTTGCATGCCGTGGTTGCAGATGGTGTCCCGACCCTGGTTTCTCTGGTCTAGCAATACTATTCTCGAGTATCTTGCTATTTTATTCTTTCTTTACATTCATTTTAATGATTTCTTTTTCCTTTAGCCCAGCATGCATCATACGCATTTTTGAGCATTCATGAGCCTCATCTGTCCGGGTGTTTCGATTATGGTGAATAGCTATGTTCAATGATCTTGAATAAGGAGAGTCATTCCATTCTGAATTGGAAGGTTTCCTTTGGTCTATTCGCTTGATTTGGTTAGCTGAAGATTCTTGTCTGGAGTTTAGTTAATCGTCTCTTTTCCTTTTCCGTTGCTCTGGTCGCTGGCCGTGTTTTCCTTTCCTTAGTTGTTAGTTCCTCCAGACATGTGTCATTTGGTTGGCTATTTCCTTGTGGTTAGTCTGAAGTTTTCCAGAAAATTTCTATCACTCGTTGGTTAAGAACGGGTGTCGTTTGCCTTAACGCCCACTTTTGAGTCCACTCCGCTTCATTTTCGCTTCATCTCCAGGTTCCATTTCACTTTCGCTTCACCTCCGCTCGCTCCCCTACAAAGAGGACGTTAAGGAGGGGCATCTGTTGACACCCGTTTTATGACCAATAAGTTGGGTCATCTCCTTGTTCATCTTATATGATGCTCTGAGTTGTTCACCTTTGTTGAGCCTTCTTGGTCAATTTGAGGTTTATTTCATGGGTCATGTCTCCTTGGCTGGGTCTGGTCCCTTCCTTCTTTCCGCTGGACGAAGCTTAGCAAACTTTCATTTCATTTGTGTTCTATTTGTCTCTAATGGTCCTTTGATGGTGCGTTACCGTCTCTGACGCATGAGCCTTGGTCCGTTACATCCTTGCAGAGCCCTTACGTTGGAGGCTTCTTTCCAAGCTTATCCATTTAGCTTATCCGATTGATTGTAACGATTTATCATGCGACCGTTACCTTGTTGTGACGCGTCATTCCTCGACCGTTACGTTCCTTCAGAGTCCTGAGTGTGTCAACTTTGCCCATTGATCTTATCTTCTTGTGGATAGGGTTGTGTGACGGTCCCTTCCTGGAGCGTTACATTCGTGTGGCGGTCTATCGTGCGGCTGTTACATCAAACAGAGAGTTCTAGCTGAATTGCTTTTTCTCTGCTACTCCGTGGCCGAATTAAGAGTTTGATTCTTTGATTTCTCCTTCAAATCTGATCCTCAGAACCTTCTGTTTGTTTCTGTGGACTCTTGGGAGTATTATCTTCAAGAGTTTGCTAAAAAACATCCTACTTTCTAGCTGGATTATCCTCAACTCAAACCTAGACTTTGAGGGTCTATAAATAGAACCCTTGACTTCATGGCTTGGGGGAGAGAGATCTGGAGTTCACGTCGAAGTGCATCCGCATCCTGGAGCCAGAAGCAATCAAGGAGAACTGCTTCCCACGTTCATTTGCTTCCAAAGTCCAGGGAGTATCATTTTCAAGGGTTTAGTTCAGTCAAGTCGTGTTCTTACTATTTTTTTCCCTCTTTCAAGCATTCATAGCATTGTCCCTTTTCTTCTCCCACGTTCTTCCATCTTTCTGCATCCATTTAAAACATCCTCCCATCATTTACAACGCCCTAGAGGGGTTAAAAAACTAGCCTTCCCTGTATTTTCCTCTCCTTTTACATGTTCTCAATTTCTTTGGCTTATTGATACTACTTTGTCTAAGGGCAAATCTGGGGTTGTTTCCTTGTGATCTACACTGTTTTGCAGGTTTACAGAGTCTATAGCACGAGGCCCAAGCTCTCTGGCCGGCTGGAAAGCTTGGAGATCAAAAGATTCCCAACTTCTATTCTGCAGAAGCTCTGACGGTCTAGAGCAGGCGCATTAGAGTCTTGTAGCGGTCTATCGAGGGACCGTCACAGTCCTGTGACACATCAGTCTTAGACCGTTACATTCTATAGAGCTGCAGTTTCCCAGTTGTTTTCTCTCTCCCGTGGGCGGGTGCATCATTTCTCCTATTCTAAGGTATTTATCAGGTCTTTGGCTTATTTTTACCTTAGTGGCGATCACATCTCTTCTTAGTTTGGGCAGTAGCTTTCTCTTTCATCATATCTCTTCTTTATCTTTGCTTGTTCCACCTATACGGTGTGTTTTTCTTTATTCCTTATTCCATGCCCCGGCGTGTGTTTTTCTTTGCTTTGCTTAGTTTAGTTTTGGTTGAGTTAACATGCCCATGCTAGAGCTTATGCTGGTTGCCTAGGTTCATGATTCACATGTTCATAGGTTGATTGATTTCATTACTTGGCTCATACTTTCATCATAGTTGGCATCATAGCCCATCTTGCAAAAGAAGGGGCACATTAAAACCAACAGTTATGAGCCCGGTCGTATGCGTGCCTAGAGCGGGTGTAGGTTCGATGATGGACACAAAGTCCCGACGCAACAGACCAAATTCTTTGAAAAGGGGTTGTCATGAAAAGAACTCAAGCCCTAAAAACTTCTATACCTATTACCAGCTTTTCTATCAAATTCTTTTTATTTTCCCAAGGATGGGATCGCACCCCGGGTATGGCCTCGGTAGAGATATCGTTCAGCGGAATCGGACCCCGGCCATGGGCGGTCACCATCAATGCACGTTGAACTTGGGAGACCCCTAATGAGATATGAGGTTCCCCATCGTCGGGTTTAAGCTGATTCCAAAACCCAGAAAAATCAAATATTTCAAAATCTGAAAAAAATCAAATATTCCAAAATCCGAAAAAAATCAAATACTTCAAAATCCAAAAAAAATCAAATACTTTAAAATCTAAAAATCAAATACTTCAAAATAAAAAAAATATTTCAAATAAAAAAAACAAATATTTCAAATCCAAAAAAATCAAATATTCCAAAAATTCAAAAGACATCAAATATTGTCAAAAGCCACAAAAAGATTTTCATCATCATGATTGGCATTCATGCATTGCATTCATTTTCATTTGTGATTTTACCTATTTGATAAGGCTTACCCCCTTGACCAAAAATCAAGAACTGGTCATTTCCTAACTTGCTACCGGCGAGGGGTTAAGCCTAAAACAGATTTAATCTGTTTTCTTTGTTTGCACGTGTGCAGGGGCAGGTTGAAGTTCAAGATTCAGCGCTTCTGTCAGTAAACGGTCCTCTGGTGACCGTTTTATTGCTTTCAACGGCCGTGATTAAACCGTTCAAACATTCACACGGCTTAATTTAGACCGTTCCAATCTCAAGCTCCATCAAAGATCTACGGTCTTCATTTAGACCGTTCACAGAGATTAACGGTAGACGTTTGAGCGTTTAACCAGGTTCACGGTCTATCTGTAGGCCGTTCAATTCCCTATTCTCAACTAAGTCATTGATCTAATGAACGGCCCTGGTCTGGCCGTCCAATTCCTTGAACGATTGGTGTCTAACCATTTATTCAACCAAGCGGTCTGTGTATGATCGTGGTTAATCTAAGGCTATGTCCCAAACTCACTCAATCATAAGCAAAGCCAAACTCAAAACCAATCAAGTCATCAATTTTATTCATTCATACACCAAACTTTTCTAAGCATTACTCTCTATACCAAGCATCATGGCAAAAAAGGAAAATCACTCAATCCTCCGTTGGGCATCCCCGCAGGGACGTATCTCTCTCAGCTCTCTAACATAAGCCTGGCCTGTCTCTGGAACCTCTGCAACCTCCGCTGGAAGGGTAAGCACCCTGCTCACCGCCCACATGATCGGGGCACTCCTGACCGCCTGCTCATCCTCTTCCGTCCCGATCCTCCTCGCCTGTAGTGCGGGAAGGTGTGGTAGTGCTGGAAGTACGGTCCTGGGTAGTCCAACCTGTAGGAAGCACCGGTGCGGGCTGTACATCGCCAGTGCAGTGTCACTCATGAGCCTCAGATCCAAACCTGGCCTCCTAGGAAGTCTGACTGTGGTGCCATGGGGGAAGTCAGGGCGCACCACGAACCGATCCAGGGGCAAGGTATTGATGTAGAATCGCCACTCGTCCCTCGTCTTCTTATCCACCGTCCTACACTCCACCTCCCGAGAGAACCTGAAAGGACAACCAATAAAGAACAAGGGATGGCTCTCGAAGATCCTGCTAGCCGAGGTGACGTCCTCCCTAGGAATGAACTTCATCCTAACACCCATCCAGCACTCTAAGAGAATCATAGAGCCAAACAAAGGTCCCCCTAAGGCAGCTGAGCTGAGACCTTCGTATAGGTAAGCAAGGACGGCCTGGGAGATGGATAGACCCTGCCACAGGCCACTGATGGTGCTAAGAAAGGGAATATCTAGGACATGGTCGGTAGAAGGAAAGAGTATGGCCCCGCACAAGCAAATGGAGACGGCTTTAGCTATAGCCTCGTTCCACCCGCACCTATTCTTGCAATGTGATATTACCCACTGGCTGAGGGGTAGAAGATGGATATGGTTAGGGACTATTATGGTGCGAATGTCCTTCGTGCTAGGTATGAACTCTCCTAGGATAAGGGCAGGGTCCACAGGGGCAACAATGTGACAAACTAGATCTTCCTCACCCACCTTGGACCTTGGGAAGGATAAGTAGGTCTCCACCTTCTCTAGAAGGATGGTAGCCTCAAAGGATGGAACATGAAAGTGTGGGTCTGGGGGTGCCATATCTCAACCAAGGCTGAGATGCTATGCCAATCTAAAGAGAGCTTAGGGTAGTTCTTGGCTAACACTAGGAGAGAATGAAGGTGCCAGAACTTAAGGATGGATGCCACAGATATGGGTAACTCGCGGATCATGGGAGCCATCCACTTTAAAGTGGAGTATCATCTCGGGCCGGGGAGAAGCTGAAGCAAAGAAAAAGGGGAAGACAAAGGAGAGGAAGAACATATAAGTTTTGGGGGAATTGATAAGAAAATGAATGGAATTGAATCAAACTCACCTCTCTCATGGGGCTAGAGCTCAAATGCCCCGGAATTGTGGTCAGCCGTTGTAGCACGCCGTGCTCCTTTCTCGTCGGCTTTGGACCTTGGTAGGCCACCTCTCCCATGGAACTCCCTTCAAAGGCCCTCTTCATGATGTTTGGAGAAGGATTGAGAAAGATTTTAAGGCTAGAAAGAGGATTGATGTGTGAAGAACGAATTTGGGGTCCCCTCTTACTTATAGAGCTTGGTTAGAAGCCTAAGCCCACTAGAATTGAGGTTGGATAAGTCTAGAACATGTTAGGATGAAGTTTGAATTGGCTTGAAGCTCCGTATCCTCGGTTTAGGACTCTTTAGAAGAGTCCCGATCGGGCACTCAGGGTTCTGGATTGCGCGGTCTATCAATAGACCGTTTCACTGAATGAACGGTCTATTAGAGACCATCCCGTTCTTTATACACAATTCGAATGCTGGCATTTGGACGGCCTTAAATAAACCATTCTCATTAACGGGCGGTCAAGGCAGAACCATTCTATCCTTTGAACGGACAGGAAAGGACCGTTTGATTGCTCATCTAGGCGGTCTAAATGAAGACCGTGTGGTTCTGGGGCAGTCCACTGAATGACCGCTTAGAGAGTTGAAGCCTTTTTTTGACCTATTTGCTCATTTTGGCGTCTCTCTCTCACTCAGTTTGGCGTCTCTCTCTCTCACTCAGTTTGGCGTCTCTCTCTCACTCAGTTTGGCATCTTTCTCACACTCAGTTTGGCGTCTCTCTCTCTCACTCAGTTTGGCATCTATCTTTCTCACTCGTGGTCGTAGTCGTCTCTCACCCACACTCGTAGTCGTCTCTCACTCGTGTCGTCTCTCTCTCACGCGTATCCATCTCACTCGTGTCGAGTTAGTAGTCGTAGTTAGTAAGTCAGTGTCAAACATTTGCATTCATTCATACATTCATACATTTACTCACAAAATTAAACCAAAGCATATCATATCATTATCATGTCCATATGTACAAAGTCAAGTCCGAAGTACAAAATCAGGTATGTCCCTCTCCCTGACCCCCGTCACTGTCTCTGTCGCCCTCATGCCTCTTTGGTGGAGGCATATCCGAGGTCACCTCATCGCGCTGTTGTCGACGCCGCTCATCCTTCTTATTCCTCCGGTGGCCGGAGGAACCCGTAAAGTAACTCCTGACAGAGCCGTGAGTGCTGCCACTCGGAGTCCCGCTGCGCGCTGACCGTCGGCTCATCTCCTTGTAGGCCCGCAACTCCCCACTCAGCCCAAATGCCTCGATCAGTGCACGGTCCCGCTCTGACCGGTAGCGCTCTGCCTCGGCTCGGGCTCGAACCAGCTCCTCCGCTCCAGCCCAGAGATGCTCTAACTCTGCACGAAGGAGCGCCGTCTCGATCGGGTCTCCTGATCGACTCCGCTCCATCTCCTGTCGAAGGCGGGCTGCCTCCTCCCGAGTTGCTACATGGCTCTACCCCAGCTCCACTCTCAGCTGGGTACTCTCGCCCAAGTCTGATGTCAGCTCTGTCGTCTGCATGCACATTTCATGGTCAGTCAATTGCATTTTATAATCATAGACATAAGCATTAAAGGGAAAGTGTAGTGGTTGTGTACCCTCTCTGCAAGAGCCGCCTCGGCTGCCTCAGCCCGGGTCACCATCTCGCGAACTCGGCGTCCCGCTCGACTCAGTGTGCGGGAGTCTGCGAAGAAGAGGAAGGTGCGTCCGTCCCCTGGCGCTGGGTCCCCTCGGCTCGCTGCATCCAAATCTCCAGGTCAGTCAGTCACATGTATAATCATAATCATTTGCATAATTTAAGGAGTTTAGGGTTTAGAAAACTCACCAGTAGGGTCAGGGCCTGGCGGGCCTCGTCGCGCTCGCAGATCGTCGCGTGGAGGAGCCCCTGCAGCTCCACGATCCGTCCCTCAGGGTCGATATGCATTTAGAAGGTTCAAACATCAGTGCATAGGCATATAGAAAGAATAATTGAAAGAGCATTTAGGGTTTACAAGTCATACCGGTCAGCGGGCACCATGGAACACCTGGTCCCGGTAGTGCCTGGCGTACGCTGTGTAGTAAGCCGCATAACTCTCCACGCGGGTGGTCATAACTCACCCGCATGCTGCCCAATCGGTGATCTGCTCAGCGGCTCGCTCTCTCCAATCTAGCACCATCGTCGCGCCTCGTGAGTGTCGACCCACGCGCTCCCCTGGCTTCTTCGGCTCCGGGAACTCTACTACTGGCTGGTGGACGCCCATCGTCCTCATCACCAGCCTGAAGTAGAGTGGCTCCACTACATTCATGCAGTGAAGCCACACATCACGTCCTAAGAAGGCGAGGGCCTCTGCCACCCAGGACTGGCCCTCGTGTCCCTCCTCTTCATAAGGAGTCCACCGTACCTGTCAAGATAGAAAGTCACATCAACATCATAATCATATAGAATTGCATTTAATTGAAGGGTCTAAAGTTTAGAGTCATACCGAAGTGTATGGTGGGGTGTCCATGTCGTCATGGAGCTCTCGGACCTGCCTCTGGAGACCTCCGCTCTCCCGAGGCGCGGTCCACCTCCTGGCAATAGGTAGTCGGTCTGGGTGGGTCTCCTCGCCTCGCCCGAGCCCACGTAAGTACACGTAGGCCCATACCTGCATTGCATTTCACCAAGAGTCAGCATATAGCAGTCATAGGAGTCCTATAGCTAAATGCATAGTAGGAGTCAGAGTCATACCTGGAGTAGAGGAGAGAAGCCTCCAAGCATCATCCGTCGGGACGTCAAGCTCAAGGTGTCAAAAAGAAAGGCAAGGACGGCAGCTCCCCACGCGTAGTCGCCCACGTGGCTGAGGTCCTCAAGCAGTGGCAGGAAGCGACAGCTGATGACGTCCCCTCGCGTCGCAAAAAGAAGTCGGCCGAACAGCAGCATCAAGAACCTCTGCAGTACTCGGTCTGCCTCTGGTCCCGCCTCCGCTGCAACTCATGGTCTAGCTCGGTCAACGAGTCTCTCAAGGTGCTGCTCGGGCAGCTCTCCTGTCGCAATCCCCACTGGCTGAAGTCCCAGGCTATCCTGAAGTGCTGCCCGAGTCAGGGTGGGGGACTGCCGCTCGGGGTGCATTAAGTCCAGTCCCAGGAACTCCTGGGCCATCTCCCGGTAGTCGGGGTATGTGCTCCCGCTAACCGGCGACCCATGCACGTGAAGGCCAGTAAGTCGGGCCACGTCCTCAAGCATGGGGACCATGTGTCCCCACGGAAAGAGAAACGTGCGACTCACTGGGTCCCAGCGGTCGTGCAGAGCATAGAGTAGCGGTGTGTCAAATTAACTCACCTCCATGCTCAGGAACTCTGAGAATCCCATGACTCTCAGCCTCTCACGCTGGAAGTCGGGCAGTGCGAGGTACACCGCCTGAACCTGCAGCCATGAGATCCGTGTCCTACGCTTCCCCTACATACATTTAGGATCATTGCATTTTAGTTTAGAGTCTAGCATTTTATTCAATAAATTCACTCTCTGCTCGCCAAATGGTTACCTTTGGGCCGTTCCCCCATCCAACGATTGGATTCCAACCATCTCAATAAGTCCCACGGTTCCCCCTGAACCGTTCTGCTATCTGGGCGGCCCTTTGAGGACCGTTCCCCTTTCTGAGGTTTGCCCTGGAACGGACCATTTCTGGCCGTTCAGTAATCACACGGTCCCTACCTGACCGTGTTCCTTCCCTTTCAGGTGCCTAATCATCTGGGTTTGCACGGTCTGTCGACAAACCATGTTGTTTGCAACGGTATACTATTCACCGTTCTATTCCTAAGTGTTTTAGTTTCTGAACGGACCAGGGAGGGCCGTCCTACAATTCAATAGTCATATACAAACCATTCTATTCCTAAGTGTTTTAGTTTTTGAATGGACCCGGGTTGTCCATCCTAAGTGTCCACGGTCTGATGGAGACCATTCTGTTCTGAGCGTTTCACATTCCGAATGGACCGATGTGGACCGCTCTAATTTTACGCGGTCCTCCGTGGACCGTGTTATGATGTCGGTTCACCTTCTTTGAACGGCCACCCATGGGCCACGTGGTATTGAACGGTTCTATGGGAACCGTATGGTTTGTGTACGCGATCACTGTGAGACCGTCCCGTGACCGTTGTCCCCGACGACGTGAAAACCCTTCCCCGCCGTCAGGGAGAGCCCCCATGGCCCCCAGACCGGCTCCTAGAGGGGATGTGAGCCCCTATTCTACCTCTAGAACCAGCATGCAAGTACTAAAAATGGAAGTGGGGGGAAGGCTTAAGGGGCCTACCTCATTGGTCTTAGGAGGTTTGGCCGCCGCGGTGGCCATCTCCGGCGCCAGGGCGTCGTCTCTGGCGTCTCCTTCCCCGACGGTAATCGCTCCAAGCTCCTCTCCGACCTCGAGCTGCGGTGGGGGTACTTCTCCCTCGGCCGCTGGCGGTGCCGTCGTCCCCTCTGGCGGTGGTGCACCGGTGGCCGTCGGCGGCGGTGGTTGGCTCCCTTCTCCGGTCATGTTGGGGCGTCAGGCCTGGTGCTTATGGCGCATAAGGCAACGAGAGGGGGATGAGTGAGGTGAGAGGGGGAGTGAGAGAGCTTGCGAGAGGGGAGGGAATGGGGGCCTAGGCGTGGTGTTCTCCTTCCCTTCCACCATCAGTTACGGTGGGGAGGGAGGGAGACGAAATGTTTTGTTTTTTGAAGCTCCCAGGTGTTGAGCGGTCTGTCGATAGACCGTTCCGTATCTGGGGGTTCCCATATGACCGTTTAACCACCAACGGTACTTTGCATTGAGCGGCTAGATTCTGGCCATTGGTTTTATTGCACGGTCTATGTGTGGGCCGCGTATATTCACGTTTATGTTCAAATTACTTGTGCTTGAACGGTCTGGTATAGACCATTATATTCTCGGAGCGGTTTGATTTTAACCGTTCAGCAGCTTAAAATAATGTTTTTGTGCTTGTTTGTGCTGCATTAGGAGATTCATTAATAAATTTGGTTATTTCATTATATATACGTTACAAATCCTTGTTCATGAATTCTTTGTAGCATTAGTCATTCACCGTTTCGCCTGCACAGGTAAGTCAGGTATGACTTTCTATCCCTGTATCCCTTATTGCATTACTATATGGTAATATGCTATATTATCTCGAGGACCAGTTGGTTATCTACGTGTTCCAGGATATGATGTTCCCCTTTAACAAAAATAATGATGATCTAGGTTCACGTGTTTAATCAGCGGATAGGCCGTTAGGTTGGGAAAATTTGAGGACGATGGTTCTATCCTGCACGCCGTGGTTGCAGATAGTGTCTTGACTCTGATTGCCCCAGTCTAGCAATATTATTCTCAAGTATTTTCTATTTTGTGGCTTTCTTTGCATTCTTTTTAATGATTTCTTTTATTTTAGTCCAGCATGCATCATACGCATCTTTTGAGCATTCATGACCCATGATTTGTTTGCAAATGTCTCACCAGTGATGGATGGTGTAGATCTAAAATTAGATCTCCCCCAATTGATGATTTGAATAAGTGATGATCTAACAAGATATAGAACCAAAATCAATGATAAAAGGGGGGGTCACATGTAATAATAAAAATCCGTGATCGCCACTGAGGCCAACAACATGCCAAATAATATGAAGAACAAAATAAGGGCATGTTACATACCTCAGAAATTCAAGAGGGCCAAGAGTTGGCCTGGGAATGAACGCGCTACATCGTCCTAGCGCCTTCTCAAGATCGTGCTATGTTCGTATGGCGTGATATCAAACAGAAAGCGGGATGAACTGGATTCGTTTCTTCCTTGCTCCAAGGCCGGCCAAGGTGCAAGGGCTCCACGTATCAATCTTCTAGTGCCTGCAAATAATCATAAATAACAAATAAAAGGCCCATTAGATCGAGATTTAAGTAGAATCTGCCCCTATTCTTAATCAAAAGCATATAAGTGAAGGGCTAGATGACCTGGGGGTTTGGTGGTTTTTAAACCCCTATGGATGGGCCAAAAATAGGTTTGGTGTGTGTGTGAATGCGTGTATTTTGTAAAAGAAGTGTTTTTGAAATCAATATGCAATGTTATGCGAGGATTGAAATAAACGAATTGGGGAGAAAAAACTAAGAACGAGGAAGAACACAATATGCCCCAAAATACTCCCTTGGATGTGAGGAGCGAGGAATTATTGATTTGGAACGAAGAGCAGCCTCCTCCTCGTCAAGATCTCGAGTTTCATCCTCTCAAAACGACGACCAAGGGTCCAATTTATAGGAGAAGGATCAAGAACAAACCCTCGGTCGGAGTTCAATCCAATCTAATGACTTGGTGGCTCAAATCAAGGCAATCTTGCCGATTAATGAGGGGAAAAGACTCCTATTAGGATTAGGAACCTTCCTTTGGACGGAATATGATTGGAAACTTACCAAAATAAGGACCTAAACCGAAAAAGGGGAGTCCGGGTCGGACTGGGTTTCTGACTGAGAACGCGCTACAATCGTATAGCGCGTTCTTTATGAACGCGCTATGAAGATATAGCATGACAATGATTGGCTCACCAAATGATTAAAAAAAAGAATAAATACCCTTTGGACAGTCGTTTAATCAAATATTAAGTAAGAGTAACAACCAGAGTGGATGCTATAAAGATCAAATATCGAGAAATAATGACTGTTCAAATGATCATTCAATTAGGTCCATAACGCGATATGAACAAGAAAGTGATGTGAGTGAATAGCGCGAGAATGAGAATGTCAAATTCGAGACGAGATCCAAGGTACGGAAATTGAATTGTAGGGCCAAGAATAGGAAGATATCCCAAAAAATCAACCAATTATGGATCAATTGGGACATTAACTAAGAGAACAAAGAAAATGCTCAACTTATCGGTCAAAAACGGGTGTCTACAGATGCCCCTCCTTGATATACGCTTTGCAGGGGTTGATGAGGACTCGGATATCCTGGGTCAAGTTCGGGCAGCTTACTATAGGCTTCCAGACTTTCAGAGGGACAGGGTAGATGCCATGGGGTTCGGACCCTTTCTTAGCATAGAGCCTATGAGACCTAACCTACCCCTGATCCAGGTGCTTAGGGAGAGATGGGATAGGACTAGCCGGGCATTTCTGATGCCATGGGGTCAAATGGTTCCTAGCCTAGAGGATGTTGCTAGGATTACCGGGCTGAGGGTATACGGCGAGGCTGTGAGTGGGATCACCCTACCTAACTATAGTGAGCTGACCCAGAGGTTGCTAGGGTTAGAGACAGTCTACGAGACGCCGAGTGAGTGTAGGACCATCTACCGTACCGATCTTACCATTGCTATGGGGTTGGGTGATTCTAGGCAGATGTCGAGGGAGTCTCTAGAGCAGTTCTCACAGAGGCTAATTGATGGGGCTAGGGCTGCCTATTGCCAGGACCCAGCGGAGAGAGAGAGAGAGCAGATCGAGATTTGAGGAGGTTTCTATTCCTGATGCTCGGGAGATTATTACTCGGCACGAAGGGCGACATCATCAACTACCGATTCCTAGGGATTCTTGAGGACTTAGAGGGCGTCGGTAGATACGCCTGGGGAGTAGCGTTGCTGGCGCACTTGATGGCCGACTTGTCCACAGGGACAGGTCGAGAGACGACTGGTAGCGGTTTTTCACCTTTTCTTCCGGTATGCATTTTTTCTTTTTTCTTTTCTTCAATGTATGTGAATGCTTCAGTAATGCAATGCATGGATGCAGATATGGAGCCATTTATACATGCCGATGGGGCGTGTCGACCCTCGACCCGGAGATGAGGGATCCTTCCCTCTAGCACAGCGTTGGCTGACTGTCGTGACAGGAGTGTCACTCGCTTACGAGTTGCGAGTTCTACGGAGGGAGTTCCGCGACTACCCTACTTCACTGGTATGCATGTATTTTTTTGTTTGTTTTATAAAATGATGATGATATGAGATATGATGATGCATGTCTTGTGGATGCATGTGGCATGGAGACCCTACGAGGGGATGACCGATGAGGGCCAGCCCTGGGTCGTAGCGGGCCGACCTCGCTTTGGGCATGAGCTTTGGGTTCATTGCTTGAACGAGATTGAGCCGTTACGGCTTAGGCTGGTGATGAGGACCCTTGGCCTACACTAGGAGTGGATCGAGGTAGGAGAGCCCCGAGGGATAGGCAAGAAGACGCACGGTCGCACGAAGGCGATCGACTGGAGAGTCCGGTATCCTGACCAATACGCCGACTGGCAGTGTGGCGGGACACGAGTTACTTCCCAGGCGATCGACAGCTCTGAGTACCTCCAACGCTACTGGGAGGTTTATGCCGGCCGACCCCAGATGAGGGTCTTAGGGGTACGTATGCATGCAGTTATTTTTAATTTCTTTTCTGCAAAATTATATGCCTATTATGCGACTGATATGTGTGATGAATACAGGATACACGAGACATAGTGGCGATGGACATGCAGGCCCATCTCCACAGCTTAGAGGCCCAGCTGGCTACCACATGGGCAGACCTATAGACCCTAGTGAGTGTTTAAATTATCTATATGTAAATGAATTCCTAAACTATTGATGATTGGCCACTGACAATCTCAATGAATGCAGCATACCCAGCAGGGAGCAACGGTGAGAGAGACGGGAGGAGCCTCCAGCTCGAGGGGGCCTAGTGCAGAGACGACTGCACTAGCAGAGCAGCTAGCTGGAGCGTTGACACGGGCCAAGGCAGTAGAGCGCTACCTCGCCACATGGGTAAACTTAAACTCAAACTCAGGCTTGAATTTAATTATATATGATTATATGTGCTCATGAAAATTATTTTACAGACAGAGGAGCTTCGAGCCTCGCTTACCTGCATCGAGGCAGGACATCAGGCGATGGCCACCCGGGTGAGTTAACAAAGATTTTATTTCAGTCGCTTATTTCATAAATTACCGAATTAAATGTGTAACTGATGATTCGTTTAATTGGTTGTAGAGCTCAGAGTTATTGGCGGCGCTTACCCAGGCAGCACTAGCTGGGACGGAGCTGACCATCCGTGAGCAGCGAGTTACGGAGCTAGAGAGGGCCTTGAGGCGGCAAGAGGAGCTACCTCAGGACGTGGCAGAGCTGAGAGTCGCCCTCGAGATGGAGCGCAGGGAGCGTGCCCGGGAGCGTGAGGAGCGCCATGAGCAGGAGGCAGCGCGCGAGTGGGAGCTTGCCCGGGAGCGAGAGGAGCGCCGTGAGCAGGAGGCAGCACGCGAGCGGGAGCTTGCAGACTTGAGGATCCAGCTAGCCATCACTCAGGAGCGGCTACAGTCGACCGAGGAGCGGTTACAGCGAGGTCGGGACCGAGCGAGAGCTGCGGGGTACGCATTCACCAGTTCCACCTTTGTAGCGGGTTCCTCTCTTCGACAGCGGAGCGAGGCAGAGGAGCAGGCTTGAGCTCCAGCTACTTCCCAGGGGTCCATACCCCCTCCACGAGCGCCTCGTCGGGATGACGATGGTGAGGTAGAGAGTAGGAGAGAGGAGGGTGGAGGCGAGAGAGACTTACTTGTACCCCTCCACCCTCACACCTGTACTCAGATATACATTGACATATATATATGAAATTGAAATCTTTGTTATCTGAGTTACCTCGAGCACTTGTGGACTTTGTGTACTTGCCTTTGCTTCCACTTTCCTTTTCGTTCTTGTTCATTCTTGCCCTGTAGTTCACACTTAAACAAACAGATTACTCCATCTGTCCGGCTTGGCCCCTTGCTCAATAAGCAAGGGATTGTCTCTTCTTTGACCTTGTTGACGGGTCAAGAGGCCAAGCCTCTAATTAATAAAGGCGGATAATGAAAATATATAAGGAAATGTAGCAGGCAAGCAAGCAAATGTCGACTTTAAAATAAAAAATGTCCACACGAAGATGCAATCAAGCATATGAGATGAGCAGCAGCAGGCTTGATTTTCCATTATTTTTATTTTTTTTGATTATATTTTGAAAATGACGCCCTCGCAAGCGGGCGTTGATTGTAAAATTGACGCCGATCTGGGAGGCGTTTATTTAGAAAATCATTTTTTATCATGAAAAATGACGATATAGACAAAGCCGTGAATTTATGAAATGACGCCCCTATAAAGGGCGTGAATTAAAAGATCAATTTTATTTTTGTTTATTATTTTTTCTTTTTTTTCCGATTTTTTGGAAATGACGACCCTAGAGGAGTCGTGGCTCATGAAAATGACGCCTTCCCAGAGGGCGTTATTTTTAAGGAAAAATAATTTTTTTTTATTTTTCTTATTTTGATGGGACTGGTAACGGTATAAAGGCCTTAAACCTTACACAATCACCGTCTCGAATTCATTAATCTTTCTTAAAAGATTTGACAAAGGGTCAACGTGCTTAAATACTAGTGCTTTTACTCATGTTCTCTCGCGGTCCATCCTTCTTAGTCGGTCTTCGCCACGCTTTGAGCTTATAACCTACCATAGAGGGGGAAGGGAAGAATAAGTTGAGGAAGCTCACAAGAGGTTTTCGATAATGGGGAAACGTTCCTCCCCTGCCCTAATGCCCGTTGGGATTCGGTCTTCGGTTTAGGAAAATTTTGTTGCTCTTTTTGCCCTTATTCATACATGCTTACGACTAGGGTTCTCCCTGCGGAGACTTTGCCCTCTTAACATGCTCTTTTTGTAACTTTCTTTTCTTTCTTTTCTCCTTTTTTTAATATTTTAAATAGAAACCTAATTGTACTTGGGCTTTAAGCATCTTGTTCCCTTTTGGGCCCTGACTTCCACCTACTAGGGCGGTGGACAGGTTTAGTTAGTATTCCCTGACTCCTACTCCCTCTCGTGAGCCGAAGAGGAGAGAATAGGTAAAGCTTGTATACTCTTAGTTTGGGTTTGGACTTTCCTCGAATTCCAGACCACTCGAGTTTAAAAGTAAAGCATGTAGTGTGTGCGGGAGTTAACCCCAAAGTTAAACTATCAAGACTGAAGAATGAATTAAGGATTTTGATTTTTCGGGCTCGCGGCCTATGTACCGTGCTAGCCTGCAAAATTTTGATTTTTGTTTTGTTGTTTTTGATCTTCTCTTTCTGACTTTTTTTTAGGGGTAGTATTTCTTCAAGTAAAGATCATTCCAGGGGTGAGACAGCTCTTCACCTTCAGCATTAATTAATTTGTAAGCGTTGCCAGGATAAACATCTTTTATGACGAAGGGCCCTTCCCAGTTAGGTTGAAGCTTTGAACGGGGCCCTTCGGGTTTTACAAAGATTCTTTTAATTACCATTTTACCGATTTTAAATTTTCTCTCAATTACTTTCTTTTGGTAAAAACGTGAAAGCCTATTTTGATAAATGCGTGCATGCTCGGCGGCGGCCAAACGCTTCTCATCTAGGAGTTCCAACTGAGCAAGGAGAGATTCGCGACGCTCATCAATGGGGAGCTCCTTGTCCAATTATACTCGTAGAGAAGGGATAAGAATCTCGTAAGGGACTACCGCCTTTATTCCATAAGTAAGGGCAAAAGGGGTCTGCCCAGTGGGGGTACGAATAGAAGTGCGATAGGCCCAAAGAGCTTCAACCAATTTTTCTGGCCAATCCACAAATTTGGTAGCCTCGCATGCTTTCTTAATAATCTTGATCAAAGTTTTGTTAGTTGCCTCTGCCTGGCCATTGCCCTACGGATAATAAGGAGATGAATGATGTAATGTAATGTTATACCTATTGCAGAGGTCCTGAAGCTCCTGAGAGATGATTTGTGGCCCATTGTCGGTGACGATGGTGCTTGGGATGCCGAACCTTGCGATGATGTTCTTCATATAAATTTTCAGACGGTTGACACTTTTATCTCCACGTAAGCTTCCGCTTCCGCCCACTTGGTGAAGTACTCCGTGGCCGTGAGTATAAATGACTTTGGTTTTGTGAGGAGGTTCGGATCACCGAGGGGTCCAATGATATCGAAAGCCCACATGGAGAAAGGCCATGGGGAGGACATAGGATGGAGTGAAGAAGCAGGAGAGTGAATTTTATCAGCGTGCAGTTGGCACTTAACACACCTTTGAATATAGATGGAGTAGTCCTCTTCTAGAGTGGGCTAATAGAAACCTAGCCTAAGGATCTTCTTAGCAAGCATCTGGCTATTGACATGACCACCACACACTCCTGAATGCACCTCTTCCACGACCTTCCAAGATTCATCATCATCTAGGCACCTTAATAAAACTCCGATGAGACCTCTTCTGTAGAGCACACCTCCAATCAGGGTGTATCGCTGAGTAACTCTTCGAATGGCTTTCTTTTCTTCAGCCGTGGATTCCTCAGGATAGGATTGATCCTGGCAATACTTAGCAATCTCGTAATACCACGGCTTTTCTTCGTCACACAATTCTTCCTCTAAATCCAACAGCATGACCTCCTTATTCTCAATGATTCCACCTTGCTTAACCTTCCTAAGCACCTCCTCCTTAACACTAAGGAAAGCTGGATCCTTAATTGCTGGAATGAGCCGCTTGTGAATAATGATAGAATGGGAATCCCTTTCGGGAAGGAAAACCAGGGAGGATGCAAGAGAAGTGAGAGCATCAGCTAAAATGTTATGTTCGCGAGGAACGTGAACGAAGATTAATTTGGTGAAAAGCTTGGTATAAGCAGAAGTCAATTCTTGATAGGGTTTGAGTTTAGGATTGAGCGTACGACACTTGGTGAGCACTTGGCGAAGAATAAGTTGACTATCACCTACAATCCACAATTGGGTAACACCGAATTCATGAGCGGCCTCTAGTCCGACCAGAAGAGCCTCATACTCAGCTATATTGTTTGTAACTGGAAATGCAAGCTGAGAGGCGAGCGGAATAGTGATACCCTCCGGTGATAGAAGAACAATGCCAATCCCTTTTCCTTTTGAATTCAAAGCTCCATCAAAATGTTACGTCCACATCGAATCGGATTGATTGGCGGACATTAGTTCCTCATCTGGAAACTCTGAGCAAACAGGGTCAAATCTAGGGAGAGGGTGATGAGCAAGATGTTCTGCTATGGCATAGCCTTTAATTACTTTTTGCTGAATGTAGATAATATCGAATTGAGAAAGGAAGCTTTGCCATCGTGCTAATCGGTCGGTGAGGACAGATTTTTCAAGAAGAAACTTGATTGGATTCATACGAGCAATGAGATGAACTTCGTGAGCTAAGAAATAATGCTTAAGTTTCTAAACTACCCAGACTAAAGCAACACAAGCCTTCTCTATAATTGAGTACCTCTGCTCACAGGGGTTGAGAAGCTTTGACAAGTAGTAGGCTACCCTTTCTTTTCCTTCTTCGTCAACTTGGGCTAGGACAACGCCTACAGAGTCATCCAGGATGGAAATGTAAAGAACAAGCGGTTTGCCTGGAACTGGCGACCTCAGGACAGGAGGATTTGAGAGATAATATTTCAATCCGTCAAAAGCTGCCTGACACTTGTCATCCCAATTGAACTTGACTCCCGGCTTAGTAAGCTCGTAGAACGGCCTACATCTTTGTGAATGCTGGGAAACAAATCGACGAATAAATTGTAACCTCCCGATCAATCCTCGGGCTTCTTTCAAATTCCTGGGAGGAGGCATTTCCCTTATGGCCTTCGCCTTGTTGGGATCAATCTCAATACCCCTCTTACTTACGATGAATCCAAGCAACTTCCCTGATGAAACACCAAACACGCACTTCTTGGGATTCATTTTTAGCTGATACTCCCGTGCTCTTTGCAAGACTTTGGTTAGAACCCCGGGATGCTCAATCCTTGTTCTTGATTTCACTACCAGGTCGTCAACGTACACCTCTATATAAATGTGGATAATATCATGAAAAATTGCCATCACAGCCCTTTGATAGGTGGCTCCAGCATTCTTAAGTCCGAAGGGCATGACCACATAGCAATAAGTTCCCCATTGTGTAGTGAACGATATTTTCTCTTGATCCTCCTCAGCCAGGTGAATCTGATTATAACTTGAAAAGCCATCCATAAAGGAGAGAGTCTCATATCCTGCCGTATTATCAATCAAGACATCAATATGAGGGAGGGGGAAGTGATGTTTAGGACACGTGTGGTTGAGGTCCCGAAATTCTATACAAATCTGCACCTTTCCATCTTTCTTCATGACTGGGACGATGTTAGCCACCCAATTGGGATAGAGGACAACTCTAACGAATCTAGCCTTATGAAGCTTATCGACCTCTTCTTTCATTTTTAATGCCATATTAGGGTGGAAACGTCTCAACCGCTGTTTGACCGGAATGGACCCTGGCTTAAGCGTAAGTCGATGTTCAACAAGCGCAGGGTCTAGTCCCGACATATCTTCATAACTCCATGCAAACGTGTCCTTGTATTCTTGAAGAACCAAAATGAGCGCCTCCTCTTCGGAGGGGTTCAAGTTCTTACTAATGAGGACAATCCTAGGGTCTTTCTCAGTACACAAATTTATTTCTCTAGTAGGCTCTTCTACTAAGGCTGATGGCTCATCGAATCTTCTCATGCCACTAGCAAAAGCATCAGCCTTGTCCTCATATTCTTCGTAACCTTCATCCCCCTCTTCAATAGGGTCTTCATCATTCATGATCTCATAAACACCAAAACCCTCATTAAAAACACAAGTATCTTCATATTCAACTTCTGGCAGGATAATCGGATTCTCCAGAAATTCGGGAAGAGCTAAGCATGCCCGGCACCTTCTAGCTAATTCCAACAAGAATCTACAGGAAATCTGCTTACCCTTGGATCTCTTATGTGAAGCTACCCCATGAGTCTTAAAACTAGAAGAATAAGAGCAACTAGCCTGATCACTAGAATTCGACAAAGATGAAGGAGGAGAGGAAAAGATGGCTACAGAAGGAGATACAGATGAAGACCCCTCACCGAAGGGGTAGGGAAGGTCCCCTAATGAATCCTGGAAGAGCGGCCCCTGGGTCGGGACACACTCAGGAAGAAGATAGGAGGTCTCCTCAATGGAGATGAAAGATTAGAAGGTTTGAATTTTGGCGTTTTTTTTTCGTTTTCATTTTCAAGGAGAAGGCAATGAGAGGGAAGAATAGGAGGTGGTGTTAAGGTTGACAGATTGATGGAAGATGGAATAAATGATGACCCACGCGGGGGTGTGATGGAGATTTTAGAGAATTGCTTGAGGAGCAAGGGAGGAATCGGAGGAGAAACTTGAAATGTACTTGGAGAAAAGGTTATCAAGACCGCGGGCGGTCTAGGGACATCTGAGCAAAACATTTGGTTGAACAAACGGACAACAACCGTTGGATGAAAGGATTTAATAGAGAAGAGGCCGGCCCACAACCTATCTATGTTGAAGCCTTCCTCGAACGGCACATCAAGCTCCCCAGTATCTGTGTAGTTACTTAGAAGCTGCCTCTTGTCCGTGATCACTGTTGGCTTTTCAATTAATTCATGAATTAATGGCGGTCTTTCCAGATCGGTCGGCATAAACAGTCAGCTCAGAGCAATAGTGATACCATTCATGTCGAACCATCTATACCAATGACATTCGGGGTCATCCATCTTCCTTCTTTTATCTGGCCGTAAGGACTCCAGGGCTTTATATGTAACCAGCGGGGCGATGTGGCAAGCAAACTGTCGTGCATGTACATCTTGACAATCCATCATGGCAGTAACTAGCATGGTTTGCTCATCATTTTGAGTGCCTCCTTTCCTTAAGAGTGGAAGTCATAATGGCCCATGGCTCATTTTCATCTTTGCTTGGCGCTTTGTACCCTAGGCCACCTCGGGGAATCATCTTTTGATGCCTGACGGGCCTGACTCTCCCCTGAAGATTAACACCCAGGCCTTTGCCAGTTTGATACCCCATTTTCATCAGAATGTTCCATCCTGGCGTGTTCATCAAACCCTTTTTCTTCTTGCCTTTGGATGGCTGTGGTGGCATTTGGGTGGTAGGAGGGGTTGAAGAAGACGGCCTTACCAAGTCTTTCCGTAGATCGGCAACATCCAAAATTGAGAGCAAAGGCCTATTGGAAGGCCACATAGAAGGCACCGATGTTGCGGAATGTATATCTTCTGTCGGCAGAATGGGCATACTAGTGACTTTAATAATGCGCCCTTTGTGCGAAAATTTTATGCATTGATGATTTGTTAAAGGCACAACATCAAGCTCTTGAATGTAAGGGCGACCCAAAATGCCATTGAATGTCGGGTCCATGTCCAGAATATGAAAATCCGCAGTGATTGAGACTGGTCCCAAACTAACTTTTAAAGTGATCATTCCTAAAGGCGGCTTCTTGGTGTTGTCATAGGCTGTGACAGTGATTGTAGATGGCCGGATTTGACTCTCCGGAATGCCACACATTTTCAAGGTACTTGGTGGCAAAACATTAATAGATGTCCCAGTATCCACCAAACATTGTTTCACTGCCACCTTGTT
The DNA here is from genome assembly GCA_022559845.1 of Amorphophallus konjac. Lineage (NCBI taxonomy): Eukaryota > Viridiplantae > Streptophyta > Magnoliopsida > Alismatales > Araceae > Amorphophallus > Amorphophallus konjac. The sequence goes on along the minus strand of CM040117.1, from coordinate 2,760,315 downwards.
AATGTCAATAGTAATGCACAGTGCATATTTTCTGGCTGGCTGTGGAGCCAATTCATGTTCATAAAAAGTGATGGCCGGTTGATTGCTAGCTGGACTTAAGACTGTAGTGACCTGTTCAACTGGGATATCTTCGTTTACCATTACTTTCTATAGATATTGGTTCAAAGCCTGTTGATGTGTAGTAGATCTTTTGATCAATTCCAGAATAGAAATTCGGGCCGGTGTTTTGTCCAAATATTTTAGCAAGCCATACTCCGTGCCCGGTGCAGACTCTTGTTCCTGTTCTCCTTGTTCTTGTATCGGCTCCTGCTCCCGCTGGGGAAACACTCGATGGAACATCCGTCCACTACGGAGCACCATTGTTTTCGGAGCCTCTATCGGGCTTATAGTGGGCGAAGGGGTAGAGGAGGTAGAGGGAATGGTGTAGGGCATGTTGGGTACTGGTGCAGGATTAGCAGGAGAAGGGGTTCTTATAAGAGGCCTTGCCGGCTGGGGATTATCAGAATGTGGTGACGGGGATCGAGTGACAAGGAGGGGCCTTGGAAGCATGATGGTGGTGGATGGTATGGATTGTGGCGAAACAAGAGGGGTGACGGTTGCTGGCGAGGGGCGGATAAGGGGAGGTCTATTTGGTGGAGGATTTTGGGGCGAAAGAGAATTCGTGGGTTGGCATAAAAGAAGAGGCTGTGAAAGAGTAGGGTTAGGGTTGAACGGCCCTGGAGTGTTGGAACGTATAAGGGGACGTGGCGTTTGGGAAGGGGGTACAGGCTGAAGCCTCCTTAGCAATTGTGGTGGTTGCGGTTGACTGGAGTTTTGATTAATGGCCCCGACATAGGCGTTTTCCTTATGCCAAACCTGCCCTCTCTCCACTTCATGGATTGAGGTGACAAGGTTTACTTGTTGATTTTGAACCGGGTGCTCCGGTAGCGGATTATTGACAATCCCCATATTTGGCTGGGGTGTAGGAGCCTGTTGTTGTTGGGGAACTTGTTGTTGCTGACCTTGTTGCGGGTGCTGCTGAGCCGATGGTTGCCGAGGAGGCCTTCGAGCCTTTAGAGTAGCAATAACCCTCCTCATCTCATCCCAATCAATATCTCCTTGATTATTCATATCATGTATGTAATCCTTGAAGTGAAAATAATGATCGATGTTATGCCCCGGCTGCTGATGGAAGACGCAATACCGGGAGGTGTCTACATGTTGCGGCCATATCGTTCTTTCTTTAGGCAAGGTGAGCAGGTTGGCGGCCATGAGGGCATTGAAAATATCTAATAGGCTTTCGGGTAAGGGAGAGTATTGTGCTCTTCGGGGACCCAATGGTCTTCTTGGTTGTTGCAGTTGTTGCTGTGCATAATTGGCTGGCAGGGGCATTTGGTGGTACTATGCATGTGGAGTAAAGTGGGATTGCTGTTAAGGAGGTGGAAGAGGCCGTAAGGTCTAAGGAAGGTTATTATTTGGCTGGTGGACTTGGTTTTGGAAGGCGGGCTGTTGTGGTGGTGGCCCTTGGTTTGGAGGGTGGCGGAAGGGTGTGGAATTACCGAACGTGCTCACCTGTTCATTAGTAATAGTGCCTTCAGTGGTCGCACCAGTATTATCGACATTAACGTTCCTCTTTATTACCTTTGGTCTAGGCTCGATCATGCCCATAATAGGCGAATCTTTCAACTGTGTTTGTATATATCTATCTCTTTCATAGAGCTCTTCCATAGTGCTCAACTTGTTCATGGCTAAAATATGACGGAACTGCGGAGTGGAGTTTGATATAATCATCTTCACTTGCTCCGTTTCCGATAGTGTGTCCTTTAACTTCTCGGCCATAGCTCTCCACCTATCAGTAAACAAAACGAAGTCCTCCTCAGGCTTCATCTTTTCGGCAACCAAATCAATAACAGACAAAGAGGGACCCACACGGTCCTTGTACTTCTGCAGAAACTTTCGTTGAACTACATCAAAATCACCGGCATCCACTGGCTCCAAAGAGTAAAACTATTCTAATGCCGGGCCATCTAAAGATCGCCTAAAGAGATAAGCCAGAGAGGTCTTGTTATCTTGCCAGAATGATGCCTCATATAAGAAGTCTTTCAAGTGGATGTGCGGATTACCAGTTCCATTGTACCGCCGAAATTCGGCATTTCAGACGGGGGTAGGTGAAAAACCGGCAGAGTGGGAAGCATAATTTCGGGAGCGACCTTGGATGCAGTGACCTTCTTGAGCTGCTCCTCCATACTAGCCATCCTTTTGGAGGAGTATAGTGTGGTTATCGGACTCAGCTGGGGCCGGACGGAAGGAGTATTGGTTTGTCATAGACCTTCTCAAGATTTGAGGAACAGGAGGTTGTTGAGGCCTAGCAATGGAGTGACTTGTCGGTTGGGCCGGCATAGTCATAACAGGAGTTGATGGGCGCGAGGGCACCCTAGGTGCGACCGCCTGGTCATTGGGAGAACTAGCAGAGTGGCCACCCATAGCCTGGGGAGGGTTAGAAGATGATGGGACAGACTTTCCCTTTAAAACGGCTTGGCAGCCTGGCGCTGGGAGTCATCCAGGCGAGCAAGAACTTTGAGAACTTCGTTGAAGTTGAAAGAAGGGGAAACGTCCCCTGAAGTATTTTGAGTGGTAGGTTGAACTTGGGAAGAAGGCTCAACCTCTAGAGAAGTGGTGTCCACCATGTGGACTTGAGTGGGAGAAGAAATATAGTTTCCCTCGTGGTAGATAGGATCCTGAGAGGGAACCTCATAAAACGGGTCAGAGTGACCCTCCTCATAACCATCATAAGTATATCCATAGTTGGCCATTTTGATGATTTTACCTGAGCGGAGTTTCATGCTTAAGGAAGAAGAAATAGGTTTCCAACAACAAGTATACCCAAGAGATATCACCTTATCAAAATAAACACTCAAGTTGTAATGAGCCCAAAGTTTTAAGGTTTTCTTTGAAGATTAAGGTGAATTTTACAATAAGTTCTCTCCTTTGAATGTAGGTCCTGGTTGAAAATTTTGGTATAATCTCCGGGTATCTAGGTTCTTTCTCTCTCCTCACCAACGTATGGGTCAACTATACTCCGGGTGCTTCAATGGTACAACCTGTCCAGCGTCCATGAGGGAATCCACGGGTGCGGGGACTTACGGAGGCTTGGTTTAGGAATTTCTGGTCCAATGAGACGGAATGCTCAAAAGAGGGTCCTTCCTTCACCAAGAGGGGGTGTGACTCCTAAAAGTGTGGGGAGAGGAGGTCTCCCAAACCGAATGCCCTAAATGCAGTCTAATGCAGGCAATATCAAGCAGGTGATATGAGAATCAGTCAAGTGAATAAACAGCAGTAAACAGGGGTTCTGTGGGCACAGAACAAAAAAAAAGACGACCTAGATAAGGTCGCTATATCAACAAAAGGCGACTGAGTGTCAGTCGCTAGTTACTGTGAACAGTACAAACAGACAGCAATCAAAATAAAATAGCACCTTAAAGTGAGGCGTTGCCTGTGGAAATGACGCCTGTGCACAGGGGCGTCAGATAGCGGTAATCGAACTTAAAATGATGAATAAAAGCAATGATAATCAAAATAACGCCTCTCAGTAAGGCGCTGTATCAGTGAAAGACGCCTCTGGGAGGGGCGTCAAAATGCAGTAATCAGAAATCTGACGCCTTTGTGTGAGATGTTATATTGGGAAATGACGCCTCTGTGAGGGGCGTTAATTATAAAATGATGAAAATGCTCACAATAAAAATGGAAACAGCGCCTGTTCGAACGGTCGCTATACGTGGAAATGACGGCGGTATGAAGGGCGTTATTCAGTTCCAGAGAATCGTCAACCCTGATGACAGATAGAAATCAATTTCTTTTCTAATAAAAAAGATATGGATACTACGCAAATTGGCTAATCTAGTGGGAGATGTGCACGTGGTGCACAGAGGGAGTGTGCTACGTGGAGCACGAAGGAGGGGCACGTGAGGGCGCTAAAGGGAGGGGCACGCGAGGGTGCCAAAAGGAGGGGCACACGAGGATGCCGAAGGAGGGGTAATCAAACTAAAACAAAAAGAGTCCCACCGTGATCGCCAATTTTTGAACGTGTCACATACACATTTTTTAAAAAGAAAGAAAATAACGATTAAGGGTGGATAATTATGCTAAAATATGTGGGATATGAAGGAAAAGGGGATGAGCATGAGATGCTCTATGGAGGGTGATCGCCAGAGAGGTTACCTCAAAGAAGAAAGATGATCGCATGTACCTTGTATTGAGCGGGTGAGATTGGGAGTTCTTCCTTCCTCCTTCTATTGGCCGGCCGACGAAGGGGGTTTATAGCTTGATTACCCTTGCAAGAAAACACACAAAATAAACAAAGATATGGATTATCCAAGTGTGTAGTATCAATGCTCTAATAATATAGAATCAAGCAGATTAGGCATGAACACACCTTGTGTGTTTTGGCTTTAAAACCCCTAAGAGGAGTAACAAGGTATGAGATTATATGGATGAATATGCTAATGCAACATAAACTAGTATAATATGATCTTCTCTAGCAAAGTGACTAGAGAGTTGTATGTGTTGACATGATAATAGCAAAAGAAACAATGAATAAGAGAGGGGGGTCTCCCTTCTACTGTATGGCAGCAGTAAAGGGGGGAGGACAAGTGCTTCAGCTGCTACGGGAGGAAGGGAGCACGCCAAAGGAAGAGCTTGGGAGAAAACAACCTGCAAACAACGAAACACTCTTCTCTCTGTTAGCTCTATCTGTGTGCAATTGTTTATGTTCTCTTCCGTTCTCTCTTTTTTCCTCCTCTTCGTGCGAGGGAGACTAAAGGGATATTTATAGCCAAAAAAAAATCCTTACATTAATAGAAATAAAATAAGGTAATGAATCTCTAATAAGGAACCCTCTTCCCAATCGAACACAAGGTGTAAAATGGGGAAAGGATCATTACTGGAAAGAAGCAAGCAAAAGGGAGACGGAAGTGAAAATGACGACCAAACTAAGGGCATCAATTGAAATGACGACATGCATTCAGTCGTCAATTCTTGGATTTAATTATAGAAATAAAGGACTTTCCTTATTTAAAATTATCAAATGACGCATGTTTGAACGGGCGTTAAATAATAAACGTCTCTCATTAGGACGTCAATTCTTTGAGTTTTCATTTATTTGGGATTCGTAAAATCCAGGAATCGACGATCGTTTGAACAATCGTCCATTGATTAAAACACGCCCTTAATTAGGTCGTCAATCAAATGACGCCCTTCCTTCAGGCGTTAATTGCAATTAATATAGAGAAATGTCAAGAAATAATAATTAATATAGAGAAATTAGAAAAAACTTCATATTAAGCCAATATTGAAGTCCACTTTGGGACATTACGTGATGACATAAGATTTACTCAACATAACATCAATTTTGGCGTGTCTACAGATGGCTGTGCGTTCAGTGTTTGAGTAAGAGGAACAATTCTACTCTGAGTTGGAAGGTTCTCTCTGGTCTGTTCACTCGGTTTGATTGACAGAAGGTCCCCGTCTGGAGTTTTAGTCTGTTTCTTTACTTTTTGCTGCTTATGCTGGTCTCCTCATTAGTCCGAGGGATTGTGTCCCCCATGAGGATGATCGTCTATTTCCTTTTATTTAGTTAGTTCCTCAAGACTGGTGTCGTTTTGGTCTAATCGTTCCCTGTGCTTGGTTCAGAAGTTTTCCGGGAAGATTCCTATCGCTCATTGGCAATGGAACGGGTGTAGTTTACCTTAACGCCCACTTTTCAGTCCGCTCCACTTCATTTTCCGCTTTATCTCCATGTTCCATCTCGCCTCCGCTCCACCTTTGCTCGCTCCCCTGTAAAGAGGACGTTAAGGAGGGGCATCTGTTGACACCCGTTTTTTGCCTATGAGTTGAGTCATTCCTTTTACCATCATTTGATGATGTCTCGAGTTGTCCACTACTCGTTAGGCCAATTTTCAGGTATAACCTTGGGTTTATTTTATGGGTACCTCCCTCCCCTGACTCGGTTTGCTCCAATTCAGGGCTTAATGAGCCTTAACTTGCTTGAATTATCACATTTCCATAAAATTCAAGTGTCCAAGCTTTGGCACGGTCTTCACTCTAGCCGCTTAGTCAATGCGCGGTTGACATTGAGCCGTTCAAATATTTATTGGATATTAAGATGATTTTTTGAATTTCCACCGACAAGCTGTTAAACGGTCTGTGTATAGCCGTCCAGATCTATGGAACGGTAGGCATATGGTCGTCCAGTCCCTAGAGTCCCAGATTCGTTGATTGTTAAGGTAATTATCTAATCATCTTATTTATTCTGATTTATCACCGACAAGCATTGAGCGGTTGATTTGTGGCCGTTCCATGAGTTGAGCGGTCCATTAAAGACCGTCCAATTCATGAGAGACTAATGGTGAAATAATCGGTCAGTTCGATAGACATATTGGATTATCTTCATATTTATGTAATTTCCACCGACAGCTTTGAGCGGTCTAGCAATGGGCCGCGCAATGGTATGGGCGGTCTATCGAGCGACCGCACAATGGCTCGATTCCTGTGAATTTTAATGGATTTCTCTCTCTCATCCGCGGCTAAATCCTCAACTTATCCCATCATTTTCTCTGAGATTTCTCAACCAAATGAGATACTGTTCGATCCTGGTGGGAGATAAATCAAGTAGCTATGGATTATCTATTAATATCTCGACCTAAAATTCACTAAAAACCCTAATTTCGGGGCTAGGATTATGGGCTCTATAAATAGGACCCTTAGTCCAAGCTTTGAAAGGGGGGAAGATTTTAAGGTCACGGCGAAGCTCTGCCAAATTTTCAAGTGACCTACAGTCAGGGAGAGAGGCCTTCTACATCCGTTCAGGCCTCCGGTTCAGGGAGTATTCGGTGTTTTGGAGTCTTTGTTCTAATAGTCCGGCCGTCCTTTCTTCATTGCATGCATTGTTTCCTTCGCTCTTTGTCCACGTTTTTCACCATTGTATCCCATTACACACACCCTCCTACGGTTTTCCATGCCCACAGGGCTTTAAAAACCCCCAGGTATTCCCCATTCCAAGTTGTTATGTTTATGTCTACTTATTCTTACAGTTGCTACACTTCGCAGTTCTGATTTGGGTTTTCTTCTGTGTTTCTCACTGTGTTTTTGCAGGTCAGCATCATACTAGCACGAGGCCCATTCCTTCTGGCCAGCCAGAAGGGGTGGAGGTCTGGTTCTCACAACTTAACACCTGGTGAAATTAAGCGGTCTTCTTCCTATCTGTTCAGGCGCGAGGGCGATCGTTATAGGGCCGTTCAACATTCCTAAGCGGCCTTCTCTGGACCGTTCTATTATCAAGCCAGGCTTCATCCCGCGTTCGTCCCAGCACTATGGGGCGGCCTGTCGAGCGACCGTTCAACAATAGAACAGTTCACCCGGAGCCGTTTATTTCTACAGTGCTGTCCACAGGTGAGTGTCTCCTTTTCCAAGGTACGGGTGTATTTGTTTTACATTTCGACACCTTGGTGGCGATCACGATCACACTTGCGTCCTTCCACTTTGCTATCTTCAGTCCATTGCTTCCCATATTGATATAGTAGAAGGATTGGAAGGATAGAAAGGCGTGGAAAAACATGTCTACAGGTATATCCGTGCTAGTCTTCAGGCTCTACCTAAAATCATATAGCCGGCCTTTCTTCGGTACGCTAGTTGCTGCCACCCATGCTGCCGGATCTAACTCCGACTGTTGCGCGTCTCCCTCCCCGTACTTCTCCGTCACATGTTTGCTATATGTTTCCTAAAAATTGAATAAAAAATTTGTAAATTTCATATGAATCAATCATATTAAAATGAAAAGAAAAACTTACATATGTATATAAACTTACCGCTACTGAGCGGGCTCTCTCACTAACAAATTGATCCGTCCCCTTCTTTTTGTGTGTTCTGTCGAACACCTCTAGGAATGATGGAGTTCGATTGAGCTCCACGGCCTATTTTACAATTCATAGTAAAAAATGTCATATATAGGAATAACATATAAGAAGATAAATTTAAGCATTACTTACCAATTTTTGTTTATGGGTTGCGAAAGAGACGAACCCACTCGTATGTACATTTGCGTCTGGTTGTAATGCCCTGTTTGTTGCGACTTTTTAGGACTTTTCTATCCACTCGGGCTCGGCCCATTTGTCACAAACAATGTCTCAATACTCCTTCCTCATCCAAAGAGGGCGGTGCTCCTTCCACAGCTGTCGGTCTTGGCACCCACCAACTTTTTTCTGAGCCGTTACTCGAGCCTCAAGCGATATCTTTCGGTAATTTGTCTGCACCATAGCCTCCCAGACAGAACGAGCTCTCGCTACGTCCTGTCCACTCGTGAATTGATAAGTCCGCTGTAAATAAATTAAGTTATATGGGTTAGTACATTGTTCGGAATTGAGTTTGTGAAAGACGTGAATTAAATGATTAAATTACTTACTGTGAACAAGTCGAACAATAAATCCTAGACGCTGATTGAAAATTCTTTGAAAGACATTGCCGGCCTGGGAACATGCGCAATTTCTAGTCTCAAAGAATGACGGACAGCCCCGACAGGTTCTAATTTATCACTACTATTACAAATGTTAAAATAGTTGACATTACACAGATGAATGATAAATAATGAATATAATTCATAACCATATAAATTTACCCGGAGATGCAGCATGGAAGACGCCCATTGTGATGATAGAGAACCCAGATATCGGATAAAACCGATACCACTTGGATCCTGAGAGGCCTCCCAAGAGCTGTAAGGCTCCGAAGGGAAAGAAAGGTGTGTGTGGGTACATTGAACTTCAAGATAAAGTAGTAAACAATTATCTCACTATGATCAGGATTGTCATTACAAGAAAACTGGCCTTTTCCTACATTTTTAAAACGTAGCTATAGGGCCAAAAAACGTAGGTAAATCCTTTACCTACGTTATCTTGCCACACTTTCAAAGCGTGGCGCTTGCCTGCGTGACTATAGGTTATACCTACGTTTCTATAAAACGTGGTTATAGATCGACCTATTCCTATGCTTCTGAAGCGTAGGAATAGTCCAACAGAAGCGTAGGGTAAAGTCACCTATAGACACGTATATAAAAAGATATGCCTACATTTCTAAAAACGTAAGTATTACCTTTTGCCACATAGTAAAAAAACATATGAATAAGGATTAACATCACTTTTTAAAAAACGTAGGAAAATACTTTAACGTCATTTAATAAAAAACATAGGAATATGTTTTCTTTTTTAAAAAAAATCCTATTAGTATATGTGCTCTCATCACCTATAAGAGTGTATCCATTTATATCTTCACATTCATGAATTGTATCACTCACAACCATGTTGATCCATATAATTCTCATTCACACCTATTTACAAATCTCATTCCTCGAAGATAATTGAGGAATATACATTTATATGATTAAATCTTAAAGACATTCATTCAAAAAATAATAAACTCATAGTACATCTAAAGCAACTTCATAAATCTCCATAAATGAAGAACAAAATAATCTACATCCATCTCAAATGTATATAAGAATGAAACCAATATAGCTAAGGACTATGATTCATACAACTGGCCAACAAATAGTTGTTCTGCCTTCTCGTCCAAAGTCAAGGATTGACCTTGAAGCCCTAGATATGACAAGACAGATGCTTCTACCAGACCTATCAGAACAAAACTGCCTGAACAAACTTCAGTAAATTTTGGTAAAAGATAATATCTACATAAAGCAATCGTGCAAATATAATCTAGACAAAGTTGATTTTATTGTATAGACATTCATGTGAATATATAACAATTCATATTTGAATGAATCAAACCACCCTGTGCTCAAAATGTAAAAAATGATACTTTACCATAACAACAGTAATTTCAACAGACAAAAAATTAGGCAAAGCCTCGTTGAGAAATATAGGAAACCTTAAAGTCATTTTAAAAGATGATATGCATTTTCCCATCTTCCATGACTCTTGCCCCCTGTCACTCACACATGATATGCATTTTCCCATCTTCCATGACTCTTGCCCCCTGTCACACTCTCTCTCTCTCTCTCTCTGTGTGTGTGTGTGTGTGTGTGTGTGTGTGTGTGTGTGTGTGTGTGACATTGCATAGCTTTCTTGGGCATAATTGTCTTGTTTCACGTCACTTCAGTGTCACAATTTGAGAACTAAAACTTCATTGTCATGTTAAACACTCATTCATCCCCACTTCTAACAGCCACAGACATGAGCAGCACTAACAACTTGGAAGGATAATGGTAAAAGGAAAATGAATAGATCTTGCTACAACTGAAGTGGAGAATGGACTAAATAGAATAATATCAAATAGTCAGCCATGCATACCTGGCCAAAGAAAGGGCTAGGGAGTGAAGTTGAGTCCACAAAACCAGCCACACCACCAGAAGGAGTGAGTACAGTATAGCTGTGAAGTCTTTCAAAGAGGCTCCCCATTTTCACAGCAGATGCACGTAAAGCATTGTATTCTGAGGCCCTTCGTTCAACAGCACACAAATTAGTATGTGCTTATTCCCTATAGCTTCATGCAAGCAATTCTCCAACAAGTGGGCACAACTCATCTATTTTATGCAGAGACATCAAAATTCAATAGTTCATCAGAAAACTCCACTATACATACACACGATAAATTTCACCATTCATGCATTAGACAAACACAGAAGGTGTGATAGTTAAAAAATAGACTTGTTAGCATAACATGATGGCAAAGAAGACCCAAAAGCTCTGGTGTAAAACATGTTATTAGTTACCAATTCCATGACATGAATAAGAAAAATGAGAAGAATAAGCAATTTGGTCAGCACGAGAAGCCTATAAAATATCGCATAAATGTGTTCTATATGATAGAAGACAAACAAAATAAAGTTGCTGAAAAGTGGACAGCAGACCACCAGAAACTCGTTTCTTCTTGGGGGAGGAGGGGGACCATAAAGGAGACGCAAAAATAAAGAAATAAATTGCTTAGTATCTTGGTTCAAGGTTCACAACAAAAAATGATATGCAAGAAAGTGGATGATAAATTAAAAAGGGGGCAGCCAAGTGGCACGAGATTTCCACTAGTATGGGACTGCAAGGTCAGGGGAGGGTCGACTGAACTCAGTCTTACCCGTCCCTTTGCAAGGAGATTTTGCAGCTATAAGCCAATGAGTTCACTCGAGTTCCTCATAAAGCCTAACTTGACTAGGGGACAGTTTTAGGATGGGAGGGAGGGCACCAGTGCTGCAGTTGAGCAGTATCCAACATAGGAGATCTTACATTCAGCCTTATGGGTACGTCAGTTATTCAAGACAACTACATAGACAAGTGCACTGGACAGGGTAAAACAATTTCATTATCTACTGTATGCACAATTTTTTTAATGGAACTTTGCAATGTAAATACTAGCTCTCAAGACCAGTTTTTTTAATAGAAATTTCGAATGTAAAGACTCAACTCTCAAGACTACTGAAGCAACTCAAGACAAAGTTCATAGAAAGTGAGCTAACAAAAACAAGCAGATGAGAATCATTCCAATAACATAATACATCAAGCATATGGGTAGATTTTTTTATCAACAGATGCATCATAACTATGTCAGATTCTGACATTAAGGATCTAGTGATCTGCTCAACGAATGTTCAGATAATTTTCATGACTAGCTATCAACCAAATGTCAACCATCCCCTTAGTACTATTTACCTGTCCATTTAAACTGTGAACTTGGAAGGAGCAGTAGCTAAGAGACAGTTGACAGGATGGATATTTACCTTTAACAGCCTTACAAGTTCTCTTAGACTTGGAGACATTTTCAACGAAGTGTGTTGAATCCACAAAATCGCGGTGTTGAGATACAAAGGCCCAGGGTCATAAGCACATGAACCACAACTCAAATAACCAATACGGGAATATTGTCCGCCCAAATTCCAACACTCTCCCTCACGGCCAACATGGGCGTGGACAATAATTGGGTGGAGTAACAAGATAAGAAATATATATAGTTAGGCCAAGACCATACTCTGATACCATGTTGAATCCACAAAACCACGGTGTTGAGATACAAAGGGCCAAGGTCATAAGCACATGAACCACAACTCAAATAACCAATACGGGACTATTACCCGCCCAAATTCCAACAAAGTGGAAAAACAACTTTTTACGTAAACTACAACACTCTTGAACAAGCAAGAGTACTAATATGGACGAGAGAAGAACATCCCTTCAGAAAGATGAATACTTACAGCATATAATCACCACAATATACAAAGCCAAATATCTAACAGATACATAATATACAAACTTTCAGTTACAAAATAATTTCGAATCAGAGGTTCCCATCAGGGATGCCGGCAGCAACCATACCATCATCAACAGCTTTGGGGCCCCCACACGATCTCGCCACTGACTCGAACAACTTCGAGATCTCCGGGACGCTGTGGGTGAATGACCGATTCCAAAAGGCGTAGCGCTCATTCTGAAGGAGACCATCCATAATGTGACAGAATTAGCACTCGTGTGTAATTTAACCAACAGACATGAGAATTTGGGATGGATAGGTTTCAGCAACAATTCACACCGTACCTTGATTAACTCAATGAAGGTGATCTGCAGGCCCCAAGGATGAGGACGGTTGACGATCAAACCCTCCAATAATACTCTTGTTATCTGCTTCTGGATAATTTCCTGCCATCATAAGAATTATAAATATTTAGCAGAAGAGTCATAAGTAGCACGTAGTGCCACCAGTTTACTTAGGAATCATCAGGAACCGTACTCGGTCATCTATATATAGCATGAATCAAAGTATTTCCATAATGGGATGAAAAAATGAATTCAACACTTCCACCATAGGTGCACAAAGATTATCCTGCCATATGTAGTTCCAAGAATACTGTTTCTAAAGTTATTTCAAGTATAATCATTTCTAAAATGCATACATGGCCATAAGCTTCCCTTCCGATATGAATATTCCTTTGGATCCATTTGTGCATAATTTTTTCTGTCCCTAATCCATCACATGATTCTGCAAGTGCTTTAGAGTCTTATAGTTCACCAATCAAGCATATCTATGTGTTAGTTTGCATCACACAGCTGATGAAAAATTAAATAGGAGATAGTGGTGGATAATTTTTCAACTAGTTTCCAGCATGCAGTTAACGCACGCTAGCATGGATAATGAAAGGGATTTTCATGTTAATATGGTTCCATGCAGCGATCATGGCATTGCCAACCCAATATCAATACAGAAACAAAGTCGACAAACCAAGCATGTAGATCAATGTGCTAGTACCATAAGGGAAAAATAAAAAGTATGGTGCAAAAACACTATCTAGTGAGGAGAATAATAAAGGGCTTGTCGTGAGAAATATAAAGACACTCACCTGTTTTGCCTCGAAGAACAAGAAAAGAAGAACAAACGAGAAATAATGGGTATGGTTGTTTGGATAGCGAAGTTGGTTGGCAACTGCATTGAGAAAGAGATAGCGCCCTTCCGTATCCAGTTCTACTGCCGGGGTGAGGAATATATCCATTGTCGCACCAACCATTACGGCATCAGCAGGGCCAGAATGGCCCATTTGAGGAGCATGTACATGCTGAGGAGACTTGTTCTGTAATTGTTGGATAGCATGCAGTAAATGAACCATGCCATGAAATATAAAATTTGTTCGCAATTGGCTCTGCTACCTTCTTTAGGTCACAAGTCACATGGTAAATGAAAAACGTAAGAACGTTTTTATTGTCCAGAAAAACAGAGTTGGAGAAGCGTACAACTAAGAATCAATCACACCATTTCAACATTTTTTCTGAATATATTTTTAAAAAAACTGAATATTTTCATGGCCAATAACCTGGAATACTCGCAAGTTTTTACATGTCAACACTCAACATGAAGAAGAAAAGTTTCTTCTAAAACATAATAGCATTGACGGAAGACGTGGGCTTTTACCTGAATACCTACATACAGAACAAGAGAATTGATAAGTGGCACATTGTACTGAGTTCCAGCTTGGATTGCCTCATTCTGGGGGAGAAGAAGCCTCTGTTTCAATTCTGTTAGAAAAGAAGATCCTTATGGCCTCATCTGCAAATTAGAAAAATCATATTAAAATGGCGAGGTGGATACAATCAAGCAGAAATATCAAGGCCGGACTGAAACTAAAAGATGACAAAAAGATTGCAGAATTTAGGGGGGGAAAACAGCAGTAAGAATGATAAATATCAAAGAAAATGGAAAAAATAGCTCTCCGAAGCAATGCCTTGTATTTTCGATTTACCTTGAGATACTCGTCAACATCAGCTTTTAACATTTTTGCTTTCAGAGCACCATCAATATCAGAGAGAATGCGAGGGGTCTAGCTGATCTCAGCTAGCAAATCAATCTGCAAGAATGGAAAAGAAAAGGGGTGCTCTGTATAAATTTCCTGTGACCATCTGATCGCGAAGGGTATGATGGAATTCCAATAATTTTAGCATTATTCAGCAACCTTTAAGTTTGGTGTGGATGGATCAGGCAGTCTCATTTTTGGTGGGAAGGCACTGAGAATAACATTCCGCATTTGTATGCAAGTGGGTGGGATAACTTCACAAAAACTGAAATGGTATTCACATAAAAAATCTAGAAAATCATGAAGCAATACAAGCAGCACCCTCAGGGTGCCTTTGTACAGAAAGTGGACCTGTAACAATGGACAAAGTCAATATTTTATCTTATGCACTCCATTTGAGGCAGGTGTTCAAAGAATGACATGTAACCTACAGGCTCTCCTAGCTCAACATTTCTTAAGCTTGGTTCCATAAATTTGAACAAGTCGACCAATAGACGTTGGAAAAAGGGCCAGCCCTTGCACGAATTGCCCGTAAGCAGCCGTGGCATAAAGCTTCTGTGGCTAATTAACTCAAGCCAAGCAAAGATGAAAGTAATTCAATCAAATTGGTTAGTTTAGAAACTGATCAAAAGAAGGGAATACACAACAAAGAAACACATTTAAGACAGTGTGATACTTAATTTAATCATTAAATGGAGAATCTAGAAAGGCTATTAAGTTAGGAACTCAATGGAATTTAGTTTGAAGCATATGGTGGATGAGGACCGGTGATGGATACTCCTGTAACATAAATGGATAATCATGTACCATAAAAGTGTGGCTGAGGGGTGTTGAAAACAAAAATGGACAGACAGCCTTCAATGTGGAAATAGTTTGTTAATGTTCCTGTGCCCTCATTGGATACAAAATCACTTCACATGAACAATGCTGTGAATAATTAGCTCGTAGAACTCTAGATATTAATCCACTTGGTGTTCCCTTGTTCTAATGGCATTTATGCACCATGTTTTGATATGACTGCAGCAGGTATGCAACCCCGTTTGGCCTGGTTTGGTTTTCTGGATATAAACCTGGATAAGGGGTGACCAACACATCCATAGAATATGTACTCAGCTTAGGGTCCATTTGGTTCGAAGGAAAATGTGCCATTGATTTAGTTTTCTAGGAAATTGCACGATGGGTAAGTATTTGGTTACCTGTAAAAATCTTAGTCAACGAAATTATGATCCGGTGACTACTGCTCAATCAAAAGCTGGCATCCGGTAGAAGGGAGCGGAGGGCATTTTCCTCTCTGCATTCTTTTCCCCTTCCTATCCAGTCTCCAACCCCATAATTGGTTACATGGTACCAAATAACATATTACAATTGCACTTTCCGTGGATTTTTTCCCTTGAAATATTTTTCTATTTAGAATACACTCCACATGAAACCAAATATACCCTTAGTCAATGAAAAAAGTACGCTGAACACAGATTCTAATCCCCTTTATCGCAGCATAGCAATTCGGTGAGAAGGTGGAATAGCTAAAATCAAGAGAGAAAACACGAAAACATCTTTTCCCTGTGTAGAAGATGATCCCGGTTCAGGTCGTGTGCATGCTGGTTCATTAGTGGAACCAATAAGATGATGCCTGTTAACTTATGTTTAGTCCATGTTTTATAGAGATGTCCCTGATTAACTGTTCATAGAGAACAGGCACACAAACACTTCTAGATAAATCATGAAAGATAATCCAAGAATTTTGGCATGTACATGAATTCAATTAAAATCATAGAATAGTCACACTTAAACTATATCTAGGTAATGAACAATCAATGACTGAGGCATGTAATTACAGAATTGCATTTAATCTGATGCTTACCTGCTGCTCATTGCTTGACCAACTATAAGGTAAGCTTGTCCTGTTCGCATAAAGAGCAGTCTGTACCTCTGGAAGGTTGAAATAGAAATTCTTTTCATAGGTCATATAAACATCAACGCCAACACTCTTCTTAGTAGCCTTCAACACAAAAGATGAAATTACATAAAACCTTTCGGCTTTAGAAATTCTGGCACTGTTGGGTTCTGCCGGTGCATCTGCAACGCCAACATCTCCCTGCATCATAGCCATGGTGCTTGAGGCAGAGGGGCTGGACAGTGGGAAAAACTTGCCTTCCTCCCACGGGCTATGCTGCACAGCAAACAACCTCTAAAGGTGAGCCTCCGCATCAAGCAATGCAGGACGCGAAGAGGAACCATCATCATCCCGCACAAAGGCTTCGTGCGAATCCAAAACGAGCGACCTTCGGGTATAAGGGAAATTGTATTAATATAGATTGTGAAAAAGGAAATTTATAAGGTGACTGTAAACCAACAATATTTAGGGGGGTAGAGTGTTGTACTCATGCAAGCAATTAGTGGTAACGAGACAAGAATGCTAAGGTGGAGTCTTCATGAGTTTTGAAAACTTTCATATTACACACTTGATGGGAATCAACACCGAACACTGACTTTTTATTTTATATTCGTGTCCTTTTAGTTTATATTTATATCCTTGGGAAGTAGGTTTACAATTATAAGTCTTTATAAGTCGATTTGTCATTCCTTAAGGATCTTTGGGTTTTTGTGTAAAAGTCCAGTAGGACCAGCAAGGGGGCCCCATCTCCTTCCCTATTGGTCCACCTAAGCCTTAGGGCCCATGTGGGGCCAGTCAAAGGTCCAAGGTGGGCTTCTAGATGGTTGGACAATTCAAGAAGACAAAGGTTACAAAATGTCCAAGATGCCACCTTGGAAGTCAAGGGGTGCCCCCCCATTTAACATATTATAATAGGTTTTTCTTTTCATTTATTTGGTTCCAAACCACATGGGAGAAATAAAATTGAACTCCCCCATTTACCCCTCCCCAAATTTAGACCTAAGGTTAGTTTAGGTCTTTTTACATTTCTTATAAATACCTTGTATTTTGAGAATTACTTAGCATTAATGTGAGAAAATTTCCATTTGTGCTCATTTTGCCCAAGGGCACCCCTCTCTTCCCCTCTAGAGCTGTGAGAGCTCTCCCTTCAGATGTGTGATGCATCTCCACCACCACCTCCCTGAGTGCGACGCTCAGCTCCACCGCCGCCGTTCGTGCCGTCACCGCCATCACCGGAGTTCTGTCCAAATTAGGATAGAACCTCAATCCCATAATTTTATCTTTTTCTCTTGCTGTCTGATCGAGCCCAAACTTTGAAGACTTGTTCTCCCTGTCTCCCCTACTCTCCAGTTTAAATTTCGTGCCATTTGGCCTTCGTTTCGTATTTTTCCCATATTTTTGTTCTTTCCCTCAGTAATCTGCTAGTTGGCAGATCTGCGGGACAGTGTCCCCTTGTCAAAATTTTTTCACTCCCTTATAATTTTCAGAAAATCCATAAAAAATGCCAAGTGTTCCTAACACCCACCCCTTCGACCAGTAATTTTCTTAGCACCCATAAAATTCCCTTACCCTCCGGTCAAAAATCATCTTTAGGCAGATCCCTTTCTATCCTGATAGTCTGTAACCAGATCCACAGGAAATCCCATAGTTTGCAGAGAGTTTTGTTTCTAATCCCTTCTCTAGATCGATGAGAAAAAAAATATATGTTGTATATCTATGAGTTCTCTTTCCAACGGCACCAACCACGCCTCGATCTGATTCCGGATCTGAGAGCCATAATTCTTGCCGCCGAGGCGCACAATTCTGTTCTCTGTGCAGGCCAGAAAGAGCAGTCCGTGGATAATTCGTGCAAAAATACCAAAAGTCAACTTCTGGAATCGCCACTTCAGGAGGTCGTTCAGGGACGTCCTGCCATCATCCCAGCCAAGCGGCGCCTTCAGAAGATCTCAGGAAGATGACGTTCCTTTGGAGGCCACGGCTTGCTGTCCAGCGAGTCAGAACCGAGTCGGCGCAGCACCGAGTCGGCACAATACCGAGTCAGACCAGCAGGTCGAGTTTGGTCCGAACACCCCTCCGGCTTGCTGCCCGTCAACCCAAGATCGGTCCTCCCAGGCTCACTTGTAGCCCTTTACCTCCCTGCGTGTAGTGGGCAACATAATTCACTGCTGTAATTAAATTTTTACCATTGTACCGGGAGTTACCGTACTTAGCCGGGATCGTCTTCCCCACGCCCGGATGTTTAGCGTGCTTTTCTTTCATTCGCGTATCGATCAACCAATCGACTAACTGGTAATCAACTGACTGATTGACGACGCGGGCGTGCCAGTCACATGAGTGACGATTTTATTGTGCGCTCATTCTGACCCATGTCGGGTGAATGTGAGGTTCGGTCGGGACCAGCAGTCCGCCATACCATAAAGGTTATGGCGTTAATTACATCTCCCTCGAGGAGGGAACACCTTTGATTAATTGCCGAGATAACGGGCTGTCGAAGTCGGAAAAAGAACTACATGATGATTATAGCAATGACAGGCAGGATGCAGCATTAATCATGCAGAAAATGCGTAGTTTAATGGGAAAATGGATCCTCGGTACGTGGCGGAGGACGCAGGTCCGAAGACCACCATCGCGCGTGACGAAGGCTTCCGGCCAGACATGATCCGGCTTTCAGTCGACGCCATTTAATATACCCGGGGATCTATGCATGCATGCACACAAGACATTCATGATTATATTGAATATGAAGATAGCGCCACGAAGGCGGCGGTGATCGACCACATTTATTGCCCCTCGTCGAGAGGAGGAAGGACGACATGAGTATGATAGCGAAAGCATGAATGCTAACAGATACGATGATGATGACGATGCAACTCCGGCTCGCTTGGCCCCTCTTTTATTCGATTTACTATCAGATATAGCTTATTGACATCGCCCCCGAGAGAGGAAACTCGTCCCGAGGCAAGCGAGTGAGTAAGATATCAGAAGGGTTTCAAAACCGGTGCGGTTACGACTTACACGGCGCGGCAGAGCGTAGGTATAGTGGCTAATACTGTGCGGCCAAGACTAACAGCTTAAGACGGCGCGAGAGCTTGGGGGGCGCCGGTCTGGGGCGCGCCAGAAAGTCGCAAGGGGAAAAAAATGGATATGAGTGTGGCCTTAATCCGGCGCGGGGGGGGGGGGGGGGTACCGCGCCGGATTAGGGCGCGCCGGGGGACTCCGCGCCGTTTTAGCCCAAATTCTATTTCTTTGGACCTCCTTTGAGTTTGTTGGGCCCATCTGGGGGACTTTGAGTCCATTGAGGCCAAGAAATTTTATTAGATTGAAGTCCAGAGTCCTCCGAGGATGACATGTTAAGTCAGTACGAGGTTCATACTCGAGCACTGGGGTAATTAGATTCGGAGCAATTGATCATCAAGGTTTTCATAAACTTAATCTATCCAGAATTGGACAGCATCTCCCCCGGATTGCAAAGAATTACAGGGGATAAGCGGGGTCATGTTCACCTGTGGAACAAGCCCCTACATCGCCGGTCTGCACAATGTCAGCCAGCAAACCCCAGTGGATGGAGTACCCCGAGGACTAGCCTACTAGGGGCACCCAAAGTTCCATGGGGAGAAGAAATAGAGGGAGGAAGTCGTCGACAGTGGGAACGATGCCCCGAGGGCTAGCCTACGAGGGGTGACGGACCCATAGTCGATGGTTCATCCCATGGAAAGATTGACCATTGGGAGAGCGGGACTCCGAGGGCTAGCCTACAAGGAGCACGCATCCCCCGGTCTCGGTCGGGTCTTAATTTGTCGGGGTTGAGTTTCGTTGAACCAGGGCCCCGTCACTGTCTGCAGTGGCTTCAAGGGAATGCCCACCATCGAGGGATGGAGCCCCCCCCCCCCCCCGGTCGCCCAACAATCGTCAAGAAACAGCAGAGGAATGTCCCCCTCCCCGGACGATCGAAACATCGGGAAACCCTCAGAGCGGTGTGAAAGAATATGGTGCATGGGAGTAGTAGATGCATAAACGAAACGAGATCGTTGTAGGGGCATTTGCTCGAACGGTTGAAAAGCAAAGTTCGAAAGGGGTGGATCCCTTGTATAGCGGATAGAGGCACACGCAGAGGCGCGGCTCTATCCATGAGGATAAGAACGATGCAAAAATCCTTGAATCATGTGTAAAGCGAATGATCGAAAGAAAACCCCCGGGGAGGGGTGTTTCTATAGCCCACGATGGTTCGGGGCATAGCCGAGGCTTCGATGGAATCGGAATTACAGCTACGTCGAAGAGAATCCAACATACGCATTGACACAAGTGAGAGAGACAGAGATTCTGAATATCAGCTCGGCCTGTTGGCCTAATCATTCGCATACGTATCACTATTCAAAGATGAAAAACGAACGAATGTTTACATTGAGAATCCGGCGTCGACACCACTGCCAGAATGCCGTTCATCGACGCCGAGGAACATACAATGGCAGGATGAATCACAGAGGAGGGGAGGGGGCGGCTCATATCATTGCCATCCCTCCCCTCTTCGGTTTACAACCAGTAGACGGAGATTTGGGGGGATCGGCGGGAGATAGGGGAGGAACAACGCCGGTGCCCACCTGCTACCGAAAATAGAGTATCGTAACTCAGTCGGGGAAGAAGAAGGTCACCGGCGGAGGACGCCCAGGAGAGGCGCTATTCTTCTCTCTAGAATTCTCTCTCGATCCCTCCTCTTCTCTCTGCTTTTCTTTTTTGAAGCCTCCCTCTCGAGAGTCTCTCTTTTTTTCTCTTCTTTCTTCTTCTTTCTTCTTCTTTGTTTCCGTCTGGCGTCTCTCTTTCTGTTCTCGAAGAACCCTATATATAGAGGCCTGAGTTCGAACTTGAACCGGCGTGGGATTAGCGCGCCGGGAAGAGCCTTCAAGGCTTACCGCGCCGGGGTTGGACACCCTCAGGGTGATTTGCGCGCCGGCCTAAGGGCTGAAGATGGGGCTTTAGCGCGCCGGGATCAGGGGCATCGAATGAGGGGCGCGTCGGTTTAAGGCGTGCCGGGCTAATGCTCCTCGTGCGCTTCAAGCCAGTCGATGAGTCCGGGGATGATTCTGGGAGTCATCGTGAACATTATCTCGCCGATGCCCATCGAAACCTTGGCGGGATGTTTTGTCGAAGCTCCCAGGTCAACGTACGGCCGTTCTTGAGACTCCAGATAGCTTTGACTTGATCGTACGGGCTTTCTGCCGACACGGCCTTTGGCTCTACGCTCCATGCTGTTGGTCCGGCCTGGCTCGTACTCAGAGCTCTCTAGGAGGTTGGATAGCCGGGAGATAGTTCCGCCTGAGCCGGGTGATCATTCGGCCACTAATGGGCCCATCTTGGCGGGAAGCCGTGCCCATGCGGGGCGATCGGGATCTTCCGCCGTCAGAGCTTTCGGTTCTCCGTTTCGGGAAGCCCGGGGGACTCCTTTATCCTCAGGAGAGCCTTTCATGAGGTGGGTATCCACCGGGTAGATCGTCGTCCTTGATCGGACAACGGGTGTAGTGTATGCAGCATGACAGAGTCAATGCCGATTCATTGGGCAGGCTTGGTCGCACCGCCAGTTGGTTGTGAATACGTCCCGGCTCCCTTGAGGTGAAGTCCCCGTATCTATACGGAGTGACTCGAGGCTCTGACAGCTTGAGAAGTCTTCAATAGGTTGATCTTTGTCGGCTTCCATGCTTCGGTGGGCCGGATCATTCGTCTTTATGGCTTGGTCACCGACGATCATATTTTGAGTGCCAACAAATGCCCCCCAGACGTGGGTGTTGCGAGCAAGGCATGAGTGCAGCAGGGCCAACGGATGAGTTTCACCCAGAGCGATTCCCTCTTGGGTTGACAGGAGCCTGGGATGGCTTTTAATTTGGCATGGCCGTTAACCCGGCGCCGTTTAGATGTTAATACGGCGTGCGTAATCCGGTGCGCCCCCTTGGCCTTGGATGTTAATCCGGCGCGCCCACGCTACTCGCACGTTGATCCGGCGCGGCCTCGGCGCTGAGGGTTGTTGATCCGGCGCGCCTTTTCCCGACGCGCCTTCTGCTTACGGGCCTTTTAACCCGGCGCGCTAAATAGCGCGCCGGTTTAACAATGGGGGGCTTCCCCTATACATTTCTTTCTTCCTTGTTTTTTCTTCATCGCCTTTCATTTGACGATTTTCTTTCTCTCTCCTCCCTTTCTTCTCTGCCTTTGGCGCCGAGAGCGGCGATTTCTTCCTTCGGGTGAGTGGAGGTGCTGTCAATTTGGGTCTCGAAACCCATTCTTTGGACCCCGGGAGGCTTCTAGCAGGGCTTGCCCTCGGAGCTATTCCCCCGGGTGTTCCTCTGGCCTTGGTGTAATGCCGATGGCTGTCTTTTAGGGACCGTTCCTCAGTGGGCGCGTTCCCGCTTTTCTTTGGCAATCCCCCCTGCTGGGGAGACTCTGCCGAAATTTTGTCGGAAGTTTGCCTTTGATTAGCTATTTTCTGACTTCGCTTTTGCTTGATGTGCCCTTTTTGCAGCTATCATGGCATCCAGCTCTTCCTCTCGCGCCGTAGTGACATGGGAGAATGTTAATTCTCTTGACTGGGGGTACGGCCAAGTGGCTATAGTTGCAGAGTCTTCAGATTCAGAGACGGACACTGTAGACACCGGTCGTCTCCTTATTCTCGGGGGTGACTCTTTTCATTATGATAGAGAGGGCGTGACCAGGAAGGATTATCCCAAGGACAAGCACCTGATGTCCCTTCTTCAGCGCTTCAACCTTCAGGGGAAGCGGGATGTGTTCGCCGTCCGGAAGGTCGAGCAGGCCCTGCTGGTGGAGAGAGACAGCCTGGCCGAATGTGTGATGCGGGGAAGACCCATCTATCTCCCCGGAGAGGTCAGGAAGTGGAGCGCTGTGCTGGGGCTGCAAGACCTGGCTCCGGCAGACGGACTGCTGACTAGAGCTCCCGAGTTCGTACCCGCTCGGTGGAATGATTCCGCGGGCAGAGTGGATCGGGAGAAGCCGATTTTTGGTTTATTCCTTGCCCCGTTGAGATGGGGCTATAGGGATGAATCATTCTTGTTGGATTGCTTGGCAATTCGCTTCAAGCACCAGATATCAGTGGGATGGTTTGCTGAGCTGAAAGCTACAGACGCCCATGCATTCAGGCCCGGGGCAGTAGAGTTTACAGACTACGTGCTGCATCATTACGCTCCTCTTCTAACCAGAGCTGGCGTATATCACAGCGTGTATGCTTCCAGGTATCGGTACCCAATTTCCCGGGGATTGTGCTGTGGCATGATCGAGGTGTTTTGCCCTGAGTACAACAGCTTCTATACTTCAGAGGGAGAGACTTCTTTGGACTTATGGAGCCTGTCTCAACTCAGCGGCCTACCCATTGATGGAGAACCGTATGAAGAAGTTTGTTGGCCTGGCTGGTTGAAAGACCAGATCGACGGTGACGGCCGGTATTTGGCGGGCTACGCCTATCGGTATCTGATGAAGGCGTATCGCACCCTTTTTCATTCGTCGCACGATACGAGGGAAGCTCGGAAGCTGGGCGAAAAGCGCCGGGTGCGGATGGGCGCCTGGCTTCAATATTTCTTCCAGGGGAAGAGCAAGTATGAAGATTTTCCTCCCATAGCGCCAGTAGCCCAGAAGCGGAAGAAGAGGGTGTGACGCCAGGCCGCTTCATCATCTTCCTCGAGAGGAAGGCAGGGAGAGAACCCAAACCCTACTGGTGTCGATGCAATGACTCACTGTGCTGCATATCTAGTTTATTGGCTCTGCTCCTTCGCTCTTCCTCAAGGTGACGAGAGCGTGATCAGAGCAGAGGCCATCTACCCGGCCTGTCTTATGGCTTAGGGTATCAAGCTGTCTCTTTGTCCAGTGGCTTTATGCCTCATCTACAAGATGTTGGGGGACTTGCACAAGACGCTTCTCCCTAGAAGCTTTCGGACGGTTGGTCCGTTACATTTTTTCAATGCCTGGGTCTGCACCCTATTCCCGGAGGCAGCTCCTCGGGCGTTACAAGCGGTTCCTCTGGTCCCGCGCATGATAGAGTTTGCAAGTGCCGAGCCATCATTGCTAACGGAGCAACTCTATGGCATTCGGGGTAAATTGACCCGTCTTCCCGTGGACTCGCCCGGGGTTCTTCATTTCTGGAGCTTAGCTACTCACTCGAGCCCATTGACGAACAGGACGAGGCAATGCAAGCTTTTTGAAACTGAGGAGTACATTCATCCGATTTCCCAGGCCAATTATACCAAGCCTATTCTGGAGCCGGAGTTGGTTGATTGGGCACTGGCCATCAGGCCTAGTGTCCTTGTATTTCGCAAGAGCGGCATTCTGTGGCTGGAGCCATATTACTCGTTCCGTTTCAGTCGGAACTTTGGCTACGACCAGCAGATTCCATATTCTTCTTCACAATTTGCATTGCCCAACAGGCATAGAGCCGGGCAAACGTCCAACGACGACGCCCGAATATGGTGGGACTTTTTCCATCGTCGCGAAGACATTTCTTTCCAGGTGCCCGCCCCTGCGCGCTTCCCTCGCGTCACGCCTGAATACGTCAAGTGGTGGAACGCGCGGACGGGATTCTACAGGACTTCCCGGAGAGAGTGCTGGGCTGTGGCGGAGCACAGGTTCTTAGCTTCCTAGCCGGAGCCAGTTCTTGACATTGACGCTTCTTATTTGAAGAAGTTGAAGTCTTGGACTAATACGGACGTGAAGGCCTATCTAGAGGCCCGCAAGCTCGTAAAAAGCCGCAAGATGAAAGTTGAGCCGAAGCTGCCCCCGATCAACAAGGATGATTATGTGAAGACCCTTCGGGGTTTATGCCGGGTAAGCAGTGAGAGGGTGATCCTCAAGCAACTCCCTTTGCCGGTAGAGGAGCCCATCGCGACAGTGGCAGACTGGCGTCCCAAAGTGGACAGGTTGTATCCCTACCAGACTTTTATTCACAAGGAGGACAGGCGGGCTGACTTATATGCCAATACCCCCTGGCTGTTCGCACTCCTTCGGTCTCATGGCCTCTCGGTGGGTAGCCCCAGCGAAGCCATACTGGACCATCCTCTTCAGATCTCCTTCAAATATGCAGACAGGTGGGGGCTGGACCATCTGAGCCTGTATTATCTGCTGTCCTCCCGTGGACACGAGGACCTGGCGTTGCTGGCTGAGCCGAGCGAAAAGATTGGGGATCTGTGCTGGCTTGTTCGCGAGGCAGCCTCGAGGGACAAAACGCCCTCGCTATTTTATTGGCCTCTCTTCCCCTTTTACACGGGGCCGGCAAGTACGTTCTATCTTTTCATTCAGGCCCTTCGGCCAGCTTCTTCTTTTCATTGTGGTTGTGTCATTCTCACCCTTGTGCGTATGCAGTCCGACCGACTTCGGAGGAGACCCGGCACTTCAGGGAGCTGATCATCAAGGCCAAAAAGCCGGCATATTTTGAAGTTCCTGAGCCGGCCCCGACCGCGACGCCACTGCCTCCTGGAGATTCGAGGAAGAGGACTAGGTCCCAACTGCGAGAGGCCGTCGGGAAGGCGAAAGCGGCGGTGACCCGGGTGACACGGGCACGCCGGAAGAAAGCTGCCGAGAAGGAATCGGCAATCGTCCTTCCTTCTGTTGTATCTTTTGAAGAGTTTGAGGCTTCTCGTGCACAAGGGCTAGAGGCCGAAGGTAGGCTCTTCTTTTCTTCAAAGTGCATTAGCTTGTCTCGACCGCTTGGGCTGGCCCATGCTGACAGTTGCCGATACAGTTGCCGCGGTCGTCGGACTGGAGGCGACGGTAGATGTAGCGGCTAGGGACGGGGCAGAGGAAGTCTTTGCTGCTCCCACAGAAAGGGATCTGCCCTCTCCAACACCCTGGTGGGAGATGGAAGGTAATCTATAGTTTAGTTGCGATAGCAACGTAAATCTTCGTATCTTCAGCCATCTTGACCCCTTTTTGCAGTGAATTGTAGTTGATATACAACCATCATTGTTTCCGGGCTCGGAGAGTGCAGAGGAGGTGATCCCCTCGGGGCAGGGAGAACTCGCCCCTGAGGTATCATCTATTGTTGCCCTTGGTGTGGAGAGCACCGGGAAAGTTTCCGCCGAGGGTGATGCTCCTGCTGGCGAGGCTCCTAACTTCGACGGCGGAGCGTCCTGAGAGACCAGAGGGGTCTTCCTCCTCTGAGCATGTAGATTATGGTGGCGGATCCAGTGACGAGGAGCCATCACTGCTTGATTTTGAGACCGACGATGCTGGGGTGTCCTCGGCCTATGAGAGTGACTATCTGACTTTCAGCCCGGCCCGGTTATCATGGGGCGGTCCTGTGCCGTCATTATCGCTTACGAGTGAGGAGGCTGGCGCTGGGGAAGCTGCTCTTAAAGATTTAAGCTTAGTCCCGGCCGAGGTAAGGACCTATCCAGGGTCGATGCTTACCATGCTTCTTTTCTCCTCCTTCTAGCCAGGTTTTAAGTGTATATATCTCCGATGCAGACTGAGGTGGCGCTGCCAACTATGACGGTGCAGATACCACTCCCGGCCCTGGGAACAGGCCATGCGACTTTCCCGTCCGTCCTGCGGCCCCTCGCATTGCGGTACCCAAAGGATCATGCAGCAGTGATGGTTCCAGTTGGTCCCGGAGCGCTCGTGGAAGTTGATAGTTCGGCGGTAGCCGGAGATTCTCCGCCAAGGGAGGCTGCACAGCAGTCAGTTCTGGAGAAGGGTGGCTCTGCTGAGGTAGAAGCCGGGGAGATTATTGAGGGACGGACGTCCTCGGTCCTTGAGGTTCTTGTTGGACTCCCACCCCAGGGGGCCGGCAAAGAGATTGTTGTTGTTGAGGCTCCAGCCACCGCATCTGCCGGTGCGGTTGTTCCCGATAGTAGTGGGTTGTAGCTCATGCCGTCGTCATCCTCCAGGACGGCCGATGATATATGGGCTGCCGTGGATAGCAGAGTAGAGTTCGAACTGCCCGAGACGTCGCCACTTGGTCTTCGATCCTCGAGTGATGTCGTGTGGCAGTTCCTGGGGACCCTCCAGTAGACCGTAACGGCCAGTAGGGATTTAACTTATGTTCAGCTGAGGGGCTTGATAGATCATCTGTCCCGCTCGCTGTTGTCCCTCGGTTGTCCCATGGACGACTGGACTCCGCGGGTGATCCTGCTCCTGAAGTATGTGAACAGGAGGGAGTTCTTAGGCCGGGAGGCAGCTGACCAGCTGGCGGACATATCATTGGAGCGGGCTGAAAGCAAGACAACCCTTATTTCTCTGCAAGAGACCGCGGCGAGGGTGAGGGACGAAGCCAACACCTCTTTACAACGCCGGAGCTCCCTGACGGCCCGGATGGCGGCATTGCAGGCCGAACTTTCCAGGATAGAGGCTGAACTTGAAGAAGTAGATCGCCTGGGGGTCCAAAAGGTTGAGGATGCCGAGATGGCCGAAGGACAAGCTGCTTCCCTGGAGATGAAGCTATCCGAGCTGGAGGCCACCGAGTTCAAATTGCAAGAACTGACCCGTCATCCCTCCCTGGGTATTCCTGTGCTGGAGGACATCTTCCGACGCCCTTTGCCGTAATCTCTTTTCTTTATTTGCTCCCTTTTAATGCACCTTATGTATTCCAGGGCATGGCCCATGTAATCATGTGCCTTTTACTTCATAGTAATGAAAAATCTCCATCCTGATTTTGAATGAAGACTCCATCTTGTCATTGTTTTTTTTTCCTTTCATTTGCCCGTTGATTCTAGCCCGAGTGTATGAGTCACTAGGGCAGGAGAGCGCTCACGCCTTCAGGGAAGGGGTGAGGTGTTCACTCCACCGCGCCGCGACTTTTCTCAAGACTAGAAACGGCCTATGCCGGCCGAGAGTTCGGGGGACTCAGGAGGGTATAGTGAAACTGACGGATAAGCGGTCCTGTCGAGAACGGCCAGAACCGAGAACGGGTAGGGACCGGTCTTGCCGATGGTGACAAGGGTCGAAAGGGGTAGACAGTCTTGCCGATGGTGGCAAAAATCGGATAGGTAGCGACCGATCTTGCCGATGGTGACAAGGGTCGAAAGGGGTAGACGGTCTTGCCGATGGTGACAAGAACCGGATAGGTAGCGACCGATCTTGCCGATGGTGACAAGGGTCGAAAGGGGTAGACGGTCTTGCCGATGGTGACAAGAACCGGATAGGTAGCGACCGATCTTGCCGATGGTGACAAGGGTCGAAAGGGGTAGACGGTCTTGCCGATGGTGATAAGAACCGGATATGTAGCGACCGATCTTGCCGATGGTGACAAGGGTCGAAAGGGGTAGACGATCTTGCCGATGGTGACAAAAACCAGATAGGTAGCGACCGATCTTGCCGATGGTGACAAGGGTCGAAAAGGGTAGACGGTCTTACCGATGGTGACAAAAACCGGATAGGTAGCGACCGATCTTGCCGATGGTGACAAGGGTCGAAAGAGGTAGACGGTCTTATCGATGGTGACAAAAATTGGATAGGTAGCGACCGATCTTGCCGATGGTGACAAGGGCCGAAAGGGGTAGATGGTCTTGCCGATGGTGACAAAAACCGGATAGGTAGCGACCGGTCTTGCCGATGGTGACAAGGGTCGAAAAGGGTAGACGGTCTTGCTGATGGTGACAAGAACCGGACAAGTAGCGACCGATCTTGCCGATAGTGACAAGGGTCGAAAAGGTAGACACTGGACGTGTATAAGTGGGATATCGGATGAAGACCCTCGCCCCGACCTTGAAAATGGCCTTTTGGACGGCGGATGGTTCATCACTATTCATCATTCATTTTTATTCACATTACTGACCTAAGCGCCCTTTCGGGTTTTCGCCAAAGCCAGCCCCCTCTTGCTTTTGCCCGCGCGCCCTTTCGGGTTTTCACACGGCGGGGTATCCGATTTTGCCCGCGACGCCCTTTCGGGTTTTCACCACGGCTGGGTTATAGCCATTTTTGCACTTGTCCTAACCATAGGAGCAAGTCTGGCGGGGTATCTCTATTTTTAACCCCATTTTTCTTTCTCTCTTTTTTTTTGGGATGCGGGAAAACAGGACCGCAAAAACATCGACTGGCCTTGTCAATGACGACGAGGATCGAATCCTGTTTCGATTCGTCGATGCTGGTTAGATGTCGAAGCAAAGGGGTATGGTCTATTAACAAGGATGTAGGATCCGAGTTAGGGGTAAAGATCGAACGATCTCGCCGATGATGGCGAGAGTCGAAAAGGGTTTATTCGTCGGCATGGGTTTGTCAACAGGGACGTAAGGCCCAAGTTGAGGGTAGAGATCGACCGATCTTGTCGAGGATGATGAGGGTCGAAAAGGGTTTGTTCGTCGGCATATGTCACTGCCGAAACAAGGATGGGGTTGTCAACAGGGACGTAAGGTCCAAGTTGAGGGTAGAGATCGACCGATCTTGCCGATGATGACGAGGGTCGAAGAGGGTTTGTTAATAGGATTTCCGGTGGGACTTTGATGATTGTCCCCTTCGGAGTTTTATTGGGTGGAGAATAGGAGAGGCATATGGAAATTACCACTTTACTGACTCAAGCGCCCTTTCGGGTTTTCGCCGAAGCCAACCCCCTCTTGCTTTTGCCCTCGCGCCCTTTCGGGTTTTCACGCGGCGGGGTACCCGATTTTGCCTGCGATGCCCTTTCGGGTTTTCGCCACAGCCGGGTTATAGCCATTTTTGCACTTGTCCCGATATGGGAGCAAGTCTGGCGGGGTATCACTATTTTTTAACCCCATTTTTCCTTTTTCCTTCTTTCTTTTCTTTTTATTCGGAATGCGAGCCGAGGGAGGGTAGCTTGATCAGGGCGAAATGCCGCTACCCAAGGAGAGGTAGCTTGATTAGGGCGGAATGCCGCTAGCCAAGGAGAGGGTAGCTCGATCAGGGCAGAGTGCCACTGACCGATGAAAAGTAGCTTGATCAGGGTGGAATGCTGCTAACCAAGGGAAGGTAGCTTGATTAGGGCGGAATGCCGCTAATCAAGGAGACGGTAGCTCGATTAGGGCGGAGTGCCACTAAACCAAGGGAGAGGTAGCTTGGTTAGGGCGGAGTGCCACTAAACCAAAGAGAAGGTAGCTTGGTTAGGGCGGAATGCCACTAATCCAAGGAAAGGGTAATTCGGTTAGGGCGGAGTGCCACTAAACCAAGGAAAAGGTAGCTCGGTTGGGGCGGAGTGCCACTAAACCAAGGAGAGGGTAGGTCGGTTAGGGCGGAATGCCACTAAACCAAGGAAAGGGTAGCTCGGTTAGGGCGGAGTGCCACTAGACCAAGGGAAGGTAATTTGATCAGGGAGGAATGCCACTGGACCAAGGAAGGTAGCTTGGTTAGGGCGGAATGCCATTTAACCAAGGAGAAGGGTAGCTCGGTTAGGGCGGAGTGCCATTAAACCAAGGGGAGGTAGCTCGGTTAAGGCGGAGTGCCATTAAACCAAGGAGAAGGTAGCTCGGTTGGGACGGAATGCCATTTAACCGAGGAAAGTGTAGCTTGATTAGGGCGGGATGCCGCTAACCAAGGAAAAGTAGCTTGATTAGGGCGGAATGCCGCTAACCAAGGAAAAGTAGCTCGATTAGGGCGGAATGCCGCTAACCAAGGAAAAGTAGCTCGATTAGGGCGGAATGCCACTAATCAAGGAAATGTAGTTCGATTAGGACGGAACGCCGCTGACCAAGGAAAAGTAGCTCGATTAGGGCGGAATGTCGCTAACCAAGGAAAAGTAGCTTGATTAGGGCGGGATGCCGCTAACCAAGGAAAAGTAGCTTGATTAGGGCGGAATGCCGCTAACCAAGGAAAAGTAGCTCGATTAGGGCGGAATGCCACTAACCAAGGAAAAGTAGCTCGATTAGGGCGGAATGCCGCTAACCAAGGAAAAGTAGCTTGATTAGGGTGGAATGCCGCTAATCAAGGAAAAGTAGCTCGATTAGGGCGGAATGCCGCTAACCAAGGAAAAGTAGCTCGATTAGGGCGGAATGCCACTAACCAAGGAAAAGTAGCTCGATTAGGGCGGAATACCACTAATCAAGAAAAAGTGTGTTCTGACCGATCACTCAGGGTGTGTCGGCTGCGCTGCATGATACAGCTTAATGTGTTTTCCGTTGAGGGGAGAGAATTGGATGACTCTTTTGTGGTCTACAAGGACGTAGGCACCTCCTTCATATACTCGACGGACGATATACGGTCTGACCCAGTTTTCGACCAGCTTCCCCTTGGGGTTAGAAGCCATCACTTCTCTTCTTTTGACCATTACCAGGTCTCCTTTCTTGAACTCTCGACCCTTGACTAACTTGTCAAAAGCACGGGCCATGCGAGCTTGGTAGAGTTGGATGTTTTGTTGCGCCTGGAGGCGTTTTCCTTCGAGCTCAGCGAGCTCTTCCAATCTTCTTTCTGCATTGGTCTGCTCACCACTGACTAATCCGTGCTGGATGGCAACTCGCAATGAAGGGACTTCGAGTTCAATCGGCACTACAGCTTCCGACCCATAGACAAGGGAGAAAGGTGAACAGCCGGTTGGGGTCTTGTAGACAGTACGGTAAGCCCAAAGTGCTTCGTACATCCTTTCTTCCCAATCCTTTTTATTAGACTTAACAGTCTTTGCTAGCAGCGTGCACAGTGTCTTGTTAAAGGCTTCTGCGAGTCCATTGGCTTGAGGGTTGTAGGGGGACGATGTCCTCCAGTCGATTTTATATTTGTCGGCCAGCCGATAAACCTTCTGGTTCCTAAAGTGACTGCCATTATCAGAGATGATTCGGTTGGGGATCCCGAACCGAAATATTACATTCTGCCGGAAGAATCTTGCAACTAGTTCTCCCGTCACATCTCTTAGTGCTACTGCTTCCGCCCATCTGGAGAAGTAGTCTGTAGCTGCTAAGATGTATCTGCACCCTGATGAAGATGCTGGCAGCGGCCCAACCACGTCCGTGCCCCACTGAGCAAACGGCCAGCTTGGTAGGGTGGGATGCAGTGGCACTGGAGGTCTCCTTGCCACATTAGCATGTTCTTGACACTTCTGACAAGCCTTGGCAAACCTGCAGCAATCGTCAAATATAGTGGGCCAATAATAACCCAATTTCTTTATCTCAATTTTCATCTTCGGGCCAGCCTGGTGTGCTCCAGCTGATCCTGCATGGACCTCCTGCATCACCTGTCCTGCTTCTGCTGAAGACAAGCAACGGAGTAGGACTTTCCTTCGGGCATCTGCCATAATTCGGAACAAGGTCCCGCTTCTCATCTCGTAAGAATCCTTGATCCTCAGGAGCTTCATTCTCTGTTCCTTTTCTTTTGGAAGTTGTTGGTGTTGAAACCAGCGTAGGAGATGCTCTCGCCAATCGGGCTGCTGAACCCCTTCGATGACTGCTACTTCATCTCCTGTTCGTCGGTCAGGACCTCTGTCACGCTGGGGACCTGTTGGCGGTTGATCACTGTTATATTCAGGCTTGTGTCTGGCGGGACCGCCAATGAGCTGGCCAGCTTAGCGAGGGCGTCTGCCTGAGCATTCCAGCCTCGATTGATGTGCTTGATGCTGATGAAGTAAAATCTCGACATCAGGCGAGTTGCTAACTGGTGATAGGGGATGAGCTCTTGCTTTCGTACATCGAACTCTCCTTCCAGCTGTTTTATAACCAGCATGGAGTCTCCGAATGCTTCCAGCATCTGAATCCCCATGGACAGAGCGATTTGCAACCCGATTATCAGGGCTTCATATTCCGCTTCATTGTTCTTGCATGGTTTGTTTATGGAGCAGGATGTATGCACCACTTCTCCTTCCGGAGATTTCAGGACTATACCTGCCCCTGCTCTGACCCTGGATGATCCGGCAGCAGAGGTGTCAATTCTGGAAGCGCCATCGAAGTATAGCTGCCATAAGGAAGGCTGCACTTGGGCGGCTTCTAGGGTTTCGTCTTCAGGAAGTTTCGGCTCTCACGGGTAGTCCCCGGGTACCGGATGTTCAGCGAAGAAGTCTGCAATAGCTTGACCTTTGATGGCCTTGCGCGGTACGTAGGAGACATCAAACTCCATAAGGATTACCGCCCATTGGCCTAGGCGGCCTTTGAGTGCCGGCTGGGACATGATATATTTCAGGGGATCCTCCTTGGACACCAAGCTGATTTCATGCGACAACATATAATGCCGGAGCTTTTTGACTGCGAAGACTAGTGCCAGGCATATCTTCTCAATATAAGTGTATCTTTCTTCGGTTCTGACCAGTCTTCTACTGAGATAATAGAGGGCTTGCTCTTTCCCTTCTTCATTATTCTGGGCCAGCATTGCCCCCAGAGAATTATGTGTAGCTGCTATATACAGTATCAACGGCCGTCCTTTCACCGGTGCGCCCAATATTGGAGGAGTCTTCAGATAGTCTTTTAGCTTGTCAAAGGCTGTCTGGCAATCTTCATCCCAATAAAAGGGAACATCTTTCATCATCAACTTGTGAAAAGGCTGGCATCGCCCTGACAAATTGGAAATGAACCGCCGGATATAAGCCAAGCGGCCCTATAGTGATCTCAGCTCAGAGATGTTCCTAGGTGGAGGTAGCTCCTGTATCGCCTTGATCTTTGTGGGGTCTATCTCAATCCCCAGGTATCAGACGATAAAGCCCAGGAATTTTCCGCTCGATACTCCGAACGCACATTTCATAGGGTTCATTTTTAGGTCATGCTGCCTCAGCCTCTGAAAAATAGTCTGGAGGTCTTGCAGATGGTCCTCTTTCCTTCTGGTTTTGACCACCAGGTCATCTATGTAGCACTCGACCTTGTGGTAGAGCAATTCATCAAAAATCTTAGTCATTGCACGCTGGTAAGTTGCGCCAGCATTCTTTAGTCCGAACGGCATTCTCTTGTAATGATAAATGCCTTTGGGGGTTCGGAAAGCAGTGTAGACTCGGTCGTGCTCCGCAATCCAAATCTGATTGTAGCCGGACGACCCATCCATGAATGATAGGGCCTCGTGGCCGATTGTAGCATCAATCATGACTTCCGTTATTGGCACCGGAAAGTCATCTTTAGGGCAGGCTTTATTTAGATCTCGGAAGTCAACACAAATCCGGATCTGTCCATTCTTCTTTTTCACAGGGACGATGTTCGCCAGCCATGTGGTGTACTGATTCTCTTCAACAAATCCCACGTCAATGAGTTTGTCAACTTCAGCACAGATTCGGGTGATGAGCTCTGGCCTCATACGCCGCGGTGGCTGCTTCACCGGCTCTGCTTCGGGGCTGATTGCTAGCTCATGTTGTGAGACAGCGGGGCTTAGACCGGGCATCTCTTTGTAGGTCCAGGCGAAGCAATCCCGGTATTCCAGCAACAGCTGGGTGTACAGCTCCCGTTCCTCCGGGGACAGTTGGGCGCTGAGGAAGGTAGGCCTAGGATCCCCCTCATTTCCCAAGTTGACCTGTATTAGTTCATCGACCATGGCCTGGCCTCCGTCTTCTATTTCTGGAGGCGCTGCTTGGAGGTCGACGAAGTCTGGAACACCATCTTGAGGGTCGAGCATTTCGAGTTCCTCGTCGGACATCGCTAGAGCTTCATGAGGCATCTTGATTCCATGCGCCAGCGGCTGAGCGGATGGATCTATTGACGCATCCATTGCTGTTACAGCTCCCAAGGGTGAGAGAACAGCTTCAGTGTTTGTAGATAAGGTTGCAGCCATGACAGGCCAGTAGCCGTTTGCTGTCGGGCTCGGACAGCATATTGGATTTGTAGCAGAAGTTGAGGGAGTCTCGCCTTTTGGGATAGCTGCATCTTCCGCAGAAGTGACTTTTTCTTTCCTGGTAGTCGGCTCCCCTTGATTGGAGTTAACCACGGCTTCCCTGATTGACAGAAAGGGTGTTGAAGTGACCATTAGCATGACTCCTGTGGAGGGAGAGACTTCTGCTTCTTGAATGTCTTCGGCTTCGCTGCTGCTAGCCGTATCAAATTCGGCTTGAAGGGCTGCTTCTTCAGGATGGACCTGCTCCCAGCATCGGCAAGGGATCAAGGTCTCTATTTGTTGATTCCCGGATAGAGCCAATTTAGCATGTTCGGCTTCCACCGGATATTCATCAAAGGTTGCCCCCAGAGGGCTATCTTCAGTTGGATAGAAGGCGGAGATAGTATCCACCTCGTACCACCCACTGTAATAGTAGTCTTCCAGGGTGAAGCCCAGCCCCGGGTGTTGAGAGACGCGTCTCATTTCTTTGTCCAGATTTGTAGGATGCCCCATCTTCTGGAAAGCTTCTTTGCGCTTTTGAGATTGATCGGGAGGAATGTGTTGCTTCTGAAACATTATGGCCATCCGATCAGTTGTAAATGCCAGACCTTGGACAGGAACCGGCGGGTTGCTTATAACCTCGGGGAGGCTGCAATCTGTGTCTTCCCAAGTGGGATGCTCCTCAGCTGTATAGAACAGGGTGCTGGGCCCATCTTCCTGTGTCACCTCCCAAGCTTTGAAAGGTTCGACAGTGGGATCATTGAGGCCGAGGACTGGCTTGGTGAGGCCGGCCGGGACTCCGATGCGGTCGTGCTGTCGGTTGACCTGCACTTCCTTAGCTTTGGGGTATAGTGCTGGGGGTGTTACCCTACCAACATTTCTAGGAGCTGTGATGTGGGAGACCACCTTTGGCTTGACATACCTGTGTGGCGGTGGTGGATACCAACCGTCACCCGATCTATTTTTTGATGCTTCTGTGGGGGTTTCAGCTTCAGAAACCTTCCGGGGAGACCCCGTATATAGGTTGGCGTCCGCCAAGTGACATTCAAACACCTCGAATGGGTGGATATCAGCAAATATCCTCTCCTCCTTCCCCTGGAGGCTGTATTTGATGCATTGGTGGAGCGTGGAGGGCACCACCATATTTTCATGCAGCCATGGGCGGCCGAGCAGTGCTTTGTAGGAGGTGCGAGAGTCAATGACATGAAACTGCACCATTGTAGTGAAATCTGCCAGGGTCAGTGTGAACTCTGCCACTCCCATAGATACTTCACATTTTTGGTTGAAGCCAGCGATACGCATATCCCCGACTTTCTCGAGATGCACATTAAAGTGGTACCTCTCGTATATTTTATATGGCAGGATGTTGACTGCTGCACCAGGATTGACCAGAATCCGGTTCAGTTCTCTTCCGTTCAGGTGCCCTTTCATATATAGTGGCCTGTTGTGGCTGGCAGTAGGCAGTAGCATGTCTTCTGGAGAGAAGGACATACTGGCTTCTGGTATAGCCTCAACTATGCAGGTTTCAAAATGAGCAGGCGTCTGCAGAGCAGTGATGATCGCCTGTCGAGTCTCTTCACTCAAAGAGAGAATTTCCCAGATCGTAAATCGAGCGGGGAGCTTCTTGAGCAACTTCATTATTCGGCTTCCAGCCCGGACATTGGAGAGCTTCATCTCTTCAGCCCATCTGGGCTTGGGGAGGTTTTGATTTGGGGGTCCAGACGGACCTGCTTCATCTTCCTCGGACTCGGCACCCTCTTGGCTGGCACCGGCTGTCGGGTCTTCTTTATTAGCTGCTATAGGGCAAGCTCCATCTGCATTTGCATCCTCAGTAGATTGCGCTGGCTACGGGTGAATGACCCCGGGTGTAGGGTTAGCCTCTTGACAGGGCTGCTTCCCTTTTGACATCTTCATAAATTCAAGGAATGAAGGGACTGCCTTGCCCCCACTCTTGTTGTATAGGCCTGACGGAGGAGGGATTTGGGCTCCCTTAACTTCTGGCGGAGGCGTCTTGTAGGGTTGCTCCCCTTTGAACATAATGTTGTGATTGGGTGGTGGCTGGCGCCCCCATTTTCGGCCTGACCGAGTGGCATGCGCAGCAGTTGCGGCCTCGGCCTTGCCTCCCCCAGCATGGGGTGTGAAGCAAATTTCTTCTTCTTCCTCTTCTCCGGGTAGGTTGAAGAGTGCTGACAGGGTATTGCAGGAGACGACCTGTGTTTTATGGGCCCCAGCGCCCTTTCTTTTCTTCTTCTTTTGCTTTTTCTTCTTTTTGGTTTCTGCAGGTGCTTGCCCCCAGAACAGGTTGCTCTCTTGAGGTGGTGCTGCTTCAGCTTCCTCCCCTTGCTTGAGTGAGAGTTGCTCCAGCTCTTGCCATGGGACGTGATCCCGTACCAGCAGAGGTTTCAGTTCGGGCTGCACATATTCATCTAGCCCTTCAATTAAGTGTTGCAGTCGAAGGACTCTAGGATTAGTTTCCTTGATTACTAGCAGCGGAGTTTGTCTCCTCCTGTTAGGTGTATGTATTCTGACAGCTGTAGGTGGAGTGACCCATACGGGTGCTACCACTGGCGGAGCAGGCCGAGGTGTAATGCCACGGATATGTGCCCCCTCTTTTGGGCGGGGTGCCCTCTTCTTCTTGTGCTTCACAGGGATTTGCTGCCACCCCTGTTGTTCTTTCACGGGCTCCAGGAAATGGATTTCGTAGGTGCTCCGTGTGCTTGCTTTAGAGATCTCCTCAGGTAATGCCTGGTAGAGGGAGACCATGTTGATTGCTGCCCTCCTGAAAGGGGCTTCATGTGGCTGAGGAGGGTCTACTTTGTACTCTCCCAGCTCTATCTCATTCTTCTTCACCATCCCTTCGATGACGTCTTTGAAAACATAGCAGTCTTCGATTGGATGTCCCAACATCTGGTGGTAGGGGCAGAATCTCGGACTGTCTTTTCTTTTCAGGTCCTCCGGCCTCCTTGGCTCGGGCAGAGTGACCATGCTGTATTATGTTACCCAGTCGAACAAGACTCGGGTCTTGTCTTTTGGAAAGGAATAAGCTTTCTTCATTTTGTCCCTCAGCGAAGGACCTTCTTTATCATCTGGAGCTTTCGCAGGTTGCGGGGGAGCCGCTTTCTTGCCTTTCTCCTTCTGTTGTTCGAACGCCTTGATATCAAGCGCATTCGCTTCTTTAGGTGTGGGGCGCCGCTCCGCAGTCTTGCCTTTCTGGGCTGTGCTGGCAGTCGACGTCGGGACAGGCTTGGCTAGAAAAGCCTCCACCTCAGCCACCACATTATTCAGCCGGTCGAACGACCGTATTTCCATACCAATCATCTTTTCCAGGACCTCCCTCCTGAGATTTTGTTTACATATTTGCACAGCGTCCTCCTGATGCGGGGGCCGCTTACATCTCATTCCGAGGTTCCTCCACCTCTTGATGTAGTCAAGGGCTGTCTCATCTGCCCTTTGTCTTGTTGAGTAGAGTTTGGCCACTGTGACCTCCCTCTCTGTGACATGGAATCTTTATCTGAACTTCCTCTGCATATCTGACCAGTCACTAATTGACCCGGCTGAGAGGCTAGAGTACCATTCGAATGCGAGCCCCGTCAGCGAGGACCCGAAGAATTTCAGCAGATATGACTCGTCGGTGGCCAGATCACCCATGACGGTCATATAATATGCAATATGCTCTTTTGGGGAACCTTTCCCGTTGAATTTGTCAAATTTGGGCGGCTTGTTGACTCCCGGGGGAAGTCGTTTAGCCGCATGGTGTTGCGGGTAGGGGACCCCATAGGCATCGAATGCGACGTAGTTGCCTTCACTCTTCTCTGCGAGCTTCAGCTCAATCATCCTTTCCACCATCATCCGGTTCACGACCGTGGGGTCGACTGGCTCCGGATAGAAGTGCGCTGGCTACATGTATGGGGTGACTAGGGTGGTCGCCTGTGGAGGACGCAGCAGCGGGGGTCGGTGCCTGGGGAGCGCTGAGGTAGCAGCGCTGAGGCTGTGGCGGCCGCTGTGGCAGTCGCCATGCTTGGCTCTGACGGCTGGGGTAGTGTATAGAGCGATGGAGGGTCGTCTCGACGAGCCGCTCCCCGTGATGATTCACCCTGGACTTCGGGTGGTTTAGAAGCTGATGAATGCTCAGTCTTTTCTATCAGCTGTTTCTTCAGAGAATCTATCTCCCGTTGATATTTCTGCAGCAGCATCAGAACTGATGGATCTATAGTGGTGGGGATACCCTCTGTCGTTTCCCCGGACGTACCCTCAGGCAGGATGTCGAGGAGGACGTCGTCTTCTTCTTCCGTCGTCACCACATTAGCGGTCAAGACGGGGGCCTTATCATCCCAGTGGGGATAGACCTGGGGTTGTTTCTCTTTCATCATCGTCAGAAGCCCTCTTGCTGCTTCTGTCCTGCGGGTAGTTGGCCCCGGCCGTACGGCCAATTGAGCCAGTTCTTGGGGGTCTTCAGGAAGCTCCCCATATCGGCTGGACACACCACCCATGTTGCAAGTGAAAACCTGCATCCTTCTTCTTTGTCGATGGACCCTCCGCCTGGCTTGTTGCGGACAGGTCAGCCTCTCGAACACAGAAACCCTTCTCCTTTCTTCCCGCTCGGGGAAGGCTTCATCGGCTTCGATCTCAAAGTCGTCATCGTATCCATTGTCGTCGACAGACGACACCATCATTCTATCTTCCATCTCTTCTTCATGTGCTGCCGATGGGCAGTAATCTTCCTTAGTGGCGATTGTTTGCATCAACCGCTGCTGTCCGAGTGAGGGGTTGCCTAAACCTCGGAAATAGCTTCTGACCAAGCATGTCATTTCTTCTCGACCCCGTTCTTGGTGTAGTACGGGGGATAGTGGTCGGCCTCCAGCAGGAGGAATGTAGGCCAGTCGAGCTCTGTCGACTGGCTGTTGGAATCTTCACCCCGTGGCAGGGACGTTGGCTTGACGGGCCGCAGCCCGGAAACTTCTGTGGCGCGGAGGATCCGCAACCACCTCTTCTTCCATCTTCAGGGGTAGGCCCCTTTCTCTTATCACCTCTGCATCGTCATTCACAGGATGGCGGTGGATGGGTGTCAGCTGGTGGACAGGTGGGGTCTGTTTGGGAACCCACACCTGTTTGAACTTCCTCGGCTTGAGTGCCGGGTTTCCTTGGCCATGGTGGCCGGCTTCTTCCATTTCTGCCCTCCTTCCAGCAAGGCCTTGATATGTGTTGTGGACAGGAACGTTGGGGATGACTCGGTCCGGGGTCACCCGTGCCGTGCGTCCGTTGAGGAAGACGCGCATGCCTCCAACCAGCATTGATTTCCCGGACTGAGACACAGTTCCGGTGATCACAGTAGCGTTCCTGCGGACCTGGCGACGCTGACGTCCTCCAGGGTGTTTGTTAGCGACAGCGGGGTGCGTCCCACGTACAACGTGGTCCACCATACAACTAGCGGCCGGGGCCGGATTCTTGAGCAAGTAGTCGCAGCGGGGAACCTTCAAAGGCTCCACCTCCTCCACAGTTTGCTTGGCAGGTTCTGGGGCTTCGACTTCCAGGATGTCGACGAAGGCCAAACCCAGAAAGTTGGGGAAGCCTACGGCGGCAGGGAAGCTGTCGAATTCCATGGGTACCGCCAGGTACCCTTGCGCGTGTCCAGCGACTATCGACTGATCGAAGTCGACGCCAGCTATTCCATGAGTTGTCATTGATCTGCCTGCAAAGACAAACAGGGAAATAATTAGTAGCCTTGGAGAGGGCTTCGAAGCCCGGATATCTAGGGAAAGAGATAAAAGGTGACACTGGTCCCACCGGGCGTGCCAGACTTGTTTAGCGTGCTTTTCTTTCGTTCGCGTATCGATCAACCAATCGACTAACTGGTAATCAACTGACTGATTGACGACGCGGGCGTGCCAGTCACATGCGTGACGATTTTATTCTGCGCTCATTCTGACCCATGTCGGGTGAATGTGAGGTTCGGTCGGGACCAGCAGTCCGCCATACCATAAAGGTTATGGCGTTAATTACATCCCCCACGAGGAGGGAACACCTTTGATTAATTGCCGAGATAACGGGCTGTCGAAGTCGGAAAAAGAACTACATGATGATTATAGCAATGACAGGCAGGATGCAGCATTAATCATGCAGAAGATGCGTAGTTTAATGGGAAAATAGATCCTTGGTACGTGGCGGAGGACGCAGGTCCGAAGACCACCATCGCGCGTGACGAAGGCTTCCGGCCAGACATGATCCGGCTTTCAGTCGACGCCATTTAATATACCCGGGGATCTATGCATGCATGCACACAAGACATTCATGATTATATTGAATATGAAGATAGCGCCACGAAGGCGGCGGTGATCGACCACATTTATTGCCCCTTGTCGAGAGGAGGAAGGACGACATGAGTATGATAGCGAAAGCATGAATGCTAA
The DNA here is from genome assembly GCA_022559845.1 of Amorphophallus konjac. Taxonomy (NCBI): domain Eukaryota; kingdom Viridiplantae; phylum Streptophyta; class Magnoliopsida; order Alismatales; family Araceae; genus Amorphophallus; species Amorphophallus konjac. Next base: position 2,719,070 of record CM040117.1, on the reverse strand, counting down.
CAGATACGATGATGATGACGATGCAACTCAGGCTCACTTGGCCCCTCTTTTATTCGATTTACTGTCAGATATAGCTTATTGACATCGCCCCCGAGAGAGGAAACTCGTCCCGAGGCAAGCGAGTGAGTAAGATATCAAAAGGGTTTCAAAACCGGTGCGGTTACGACTTACACGGCGCGACAGAGCGTAGGTATAGTGGCTAATACGGCGCGGCCAAGACTAACAGCTTAAGACGGCGCGAGAGCTTGGGGGCGCGCCGGTCTGGGGCGCGCCGGAAAGTCGCAAGGGGAAAAAAATGGATATGAGTGTGGCCTTAATCCGGCGCGGGGGGGGGGGGGGGGTACCGCGCCGGATTAGGGCGCGCCGGGGGACTCCGCGCCGTTTTAGCCCAAATTCTATTTCTTTGGACCTCCTTTGAGTTTGTTGGGCCCATCTGGGGGACTTTGAGTCCATTGAGGCCAAGAAATTTTATTAGATTGAAGTCCAGAGTCCTCCGAGGATGACATGTTAAGTCAGTACGAGGTTCATACTCGAGCATTGGGGTAATTAGATTCAGAGCAATTGATCATCAAGCTTTTCATAAACTTAATCTATCCAGAATTGGATAGCATCTCCCCCGGATTGCAAAGAATTGCAGGGGATAAGCGGGGTCATGTTCACCTGTGGAACAAGCCCCTACATGGCCGGTCTGCACAATGTCAGCCAGCAAACCCCAGTGGATGGAGTACCTCGAGGACTAGCCTACTAGGGGCACCCAAAGTTCCATGGGGAGAAGAAATAGAGGGAGGAAGCCGTCGACAATGGGAACGATGCCCCGAGGGCTAGCCTACGAGGGGTGACGGACCCATAGTCGATGGTTCATCCCATGGAAAGATTGACCATTGGGAGAGCGGGACTCCGAGGGCTAGCCTACAAGGAGCACACATCCCCCGGTCTCGGTCGGGTCTTAATTTGTCGGGGTTGAGTTTCGTTGAACCAGGGCCCCGTCACTGTCTGCAGTGGCTTCAAGGGAATGCCCACCATCGAGAGATGGAGCCCCCCCGGTCGCCCAACAATCGTCAAGAAACAGCAGAGGAATGTCCCCCTCCCCGGACGATCGAAACATCGGGAAACCCTCAGAGCGGTGTGGATGAATATGGTGCATGGGAGCAGTAGATGCATAAACGAAACGAGATCGTTGCAGGGGCATTTGCTCGAACGGTTGAAAAGCAAAGTTTGAAAGGGGTGGATCCCTTGTATAACGGATAGAGGCACACGCAGAGGCGCGGCTCTATCCATGAGGATAAGAACGATGCAAAAATCCTTGAATCATGTGTAAAGCGAATGATCGAAAGAAAACCCCCGGGGAGGGGTGTTTCTATAGCCCACGATGGTTCGGGGCATAGCCGAGGCTTCGATGGAATCAGAATTACAGCTACGTCGAAGAGAATCCAACATACGCATTGACACAAGTGAGAGAGACAGAGATTCTGAATATCAGCTCGGCCTGTTGGCCTAATCATTCGCATACGTATCACTATTCAAAGATGAAAAATGAACGAATGTTATCATTGCGAATCCGGCGTCGACACCACTGCCAGAATGCCGTTCATCGACGTCGAGGAACATACAATGGCAGGATGAATCACAGAGGAGGGGAGGGGGCGGCTCATATCATTGCCATCCCTCCCCTCTTCGGTTTACAACCAGTAGACGGAGATTTGGGGGGATCGGCGGGAGATAGGGGAGGAACAACGCCGGTGCCCACCTGCTACCGAAAATAGAGTATCGTAACTCAGTCGGGGAAGAAGAAGGTCACCGACGGAGGACACCCAGGAGAGGCGCTATTCTTCTCTCTAGAATTCTCTCTCGATCCCTCCTCTTCTCTCTGCTTTTCTTTTTTGAAGCCTCCCTCTCGAGAGTCTCTCTTTTTTTCTCTTCTTTCTTCTTCTTTCTTCTTCTTTGTTTCCGTCTGGCGTCTCTCTTTCTATTCTCGAAGAACCCTATATATAGAGGCCTGAGTTCGAACTTGAACCGGCGTGGGATTAGCGCGCCGGGAAGAGCCTTCAAGGCTTACCGCGCCGGGGTTGGGCACCCTCAGGGTGATTTGCGCGCCGGCCTAAGGGCTGAAGATGGGGCTTTAGCGCGCCGGGATCAGGGGCATCGAATGAGGGGCACGCCGGGCTAATGCTCCTCGTGCGCTTCAAGCCAGTCGATGAGTCCGGGGATGATTCTGGGAGTCATCGAGAACATTATCTCGCCGATGCCCATCGAAACCTTGGCGGGATGTTTTGTCGAAGCTCCCAGGTCAACGTACGGCCGTTCTTGAGACTCCAGATAGCTTTGACTTGATCGTACGGGCTTTCTGCCGACACGGCCTTTGGCTCTACGCTCCATGCTGTTGGTCCGACCTGGCTCGTACTCAGAGCTCTCTAGGAGGTTGGATAGCCGGGAGATAGTTCCGCCTGAGCCGGGTGATCATTCGGCCACTAATGGGCCCATCTTGGCGGGAAGCCGTGCCCATGCCGGGCGATCGGGATCTTCCACCGTCAGAGCTTTCGGTTCTCCGTTTCGGGAAGCCCGGGGGACTCCTTTATCCTCAGGAGAGCCTTTCATGAGGTGGGTATCCACCGGGTAGATCATCGTCCTTGATCGGACAACATGTGTAGTGTATGCAGCATGACAGAGTCAATACCGATTCATTGGGCAGGCTTGGTCGCACCGCCAGTTGGTTGTGAATACGTCCCGGCTCCCTTGAGGTGAAGTCCCCGTATCTATACGGAGTGACTCGAGGCTCTGACAGCTTGAGAAGTCTTCAATAGGTTGATCTTTGTCGGCTTCCGTGCTTCGGTGGGCCGGATCATTCGTCTTTATGGCTTGGTCACCGACGATCATATTTTGAGTGCCAACACCGGAGCGTGGAGGTACACTCGCCACCCTCCTCATAGGCACTTTACTTATTCCGTATTTATTTGTATATGCCGCTGCGAGTGATAAGTTCCTAGCTTGTTATATTTTTATATCACCGCTGCGAGAGAGAGAGCGAGACCCGTCCCGTGACTCGTTCCGAGTACACGAGGAAGAGCCGACTACCCGACTCATCACCGATTTCTCAACCGCGCACGGTCCCACGCATCCCTTGCTTAGGGACGATCGCGAGCTTGTCTAGAGTCCGAGGATCGCATATCAACTTGGAGTCGAGTCCGCGTTTCCGTCCCGCATCAACACTACTGGTTAAAGACCATGTAAAAGAACTACACTTGCGAGGTTCAGTCATGTTAAATGTAGATAAAGACATCGGCAGATAACTTGGGAACATACATTCATGTCATAAATTCAATAAAAGGAGAAACATAAAACGACTTGTATGGAAGTGGTGACAGCACACTTGACGTTTCCACAGGAACACAAGGAGGAAGAGTATGTCTAAGGATTTTAAAGGTGGTTAGCATACTGCAGTACATAAGTGAAGTTAAGGTTATTGATGTAGATGCTCAATGCTTGCAAGAAGCAAAACACAAACGAATGCCATGTTGTTTACTCATCAAAATAATCTCAACTCAATGTCACTCAAGCATGTAACCAGTCGATGACTTCTCAACATACCACTTCCGCCAGATACAAACGGTGGGAAACCTAGCTGCGCATTTAGAATTACAAACCCTATACTCAAAGGGCCTCCATTCCCCTAGAATTTTATGTATTCTCCCTCCACGTGACTCTTTCCATTAGTCTACTTGAACACACTGACCATTCAAAAATGTGCCAACTTTTTAGCCACTTTGTGTTGACAGAAATGCACAAAGGGGGGCTGACATACCTTGGTCAAGCTAATCAGCAAAGTTCAGAAACATTCTTCATAGGAAAGCCAAAAAAAAACAAAATCCATAGCAATAGCTCCCAGCAGATTCACATGCATTGCCCGAATCACACCAACAACCAAACAATCAAAAGAGAAGAGTAGGAAAAAGGAGCATGCAGAGTGAAAGGAAGGAGCACGGTTTGACCCTTCTCATAAGTACCTGTAATCCCAGATGATGTGACACCACCTTGGGGTGATAATCACATGATCAAATGACCCTTGGACCTAGCAAGCAACCAAAGCACGAACCGGTGACTTTACTCGGGCGGACTCACCCGCTAAGCGCACTCTTGTGCCCGTAGGCAAACCGGTGATAGTGGTGAGGGTCCGGGACGGGCCCTTGCTGCTCCGGGGGTTGGCTAGCTTTGGATTGGACCTCTCAAGGGTCCTAGGATGCCCACTCTCGTAGGCGGCTAGCACACCGAGGGCATGGGTGTTAATGGCTCTCTCGCAACTCACCCGCGGTAGTCACTCAATCATAAGCAAGTTCGGGTTCGGGCGCTTCACTTACCACCGACGGCACTAAGATGCGATACTAATTAAGCAAAGGAATTTAAGCAAAGAGGAGTGTGCGGTGGCTCACCTGATCGGTGTGAAGACACCGATCCCGGCCGGAGACGAGGGCGAGTGAGGAAGCGTGGGCTTACCCGCACGCCGCGCCGGAGAAGCTTTGACCTGAAATTTTAAATGACATGCACTACACCCCATGTAAGGGGGGGATCTTGGGGAAGAGAAACCAAAGAATACATCCAATTACTACCTCCACACAGGGAGGGGCCTTCAGCCGGCCAAGCGGGGAGGGGAGAAAGTGATGAAAACACAAGAGAAGAAGCCGATGCCGAATCTGCCCGCTCTCTGCGATAGGGGACAGACAGCCAGAGTTGAGGACGAAGATCTTGATCTAGAATTTTTCTGATGACGGGACCAGTGGGAAACTCTTCGTATCTGGAACGGGAATGCCTCAGAATTTTGTTAATTTCTTCTGGTGCCGAGGCTGGTCCAGGCAGAGGCTCGAACAGGGTGGCAGCTTCTCGGACTGACAGCCTCAAGTTTCCAACAGCAGGAAGAAGAGGATGCCCCGACCGCTCCCGAACTCAGAATCAAATGCCGTCAAATTTGTTGGAACCGTGGACAAGCCCTCTTCGTACCAGAACTGGCAGGGAAGCCAAACGATGCCAGAGAAGACCAATGACTCTGAACAGTGGTGATAGGTCGGTGCAGACTGTGGGGAAGCAGAACTATGTACCCAGGGAAGAGAATTGGTAACTCTTGAACACGAATGCCGATCGGAGTTCCGCTTCTTGATTCTGAAAGTAGACAGGACGTGGAAGAACTTTACAGAAGAACTCTTGGCCTGATTCTTCCGAGGTTGGTCGTGGTGAAGCTTCTACTCTGGATCAGGTACTCCGCAGGGGCAGCTCTGCGCAGTTGTGGGAGAACGGACCTCCCGGGCGACACGGACCTCGGATGGGGATGAGACCACCGCCTTTGCGAAGAAGATAGGAAGACGCTTCCGTGGATAGCTCTTGAGTCTTCAAACTCGTCCGGAGGAAGATGTGGTCACCTATGCAATCTGCTACTCTTATGCAGATCTTCAGTTGAGAGCTGTAGGTTGAAGATGACGGGGGGAATGGGGTATATGGGAGGGGAAATGGGGGTGGATGAGTGTGGGGAAAGCCCGGGCTGTGAGGGGGTCTAGGAGGTGGTGTTCCAAGGTGGGGGAAGGGAAGAATGGGGTCTGGAAGGGGGTCTAACATGTGGTGGGAGGAGGAGCTACGAATTTGGGAAGGTGGGTGAGAGGGAAAGGGTATTTGAAAATGGGTTTAAGGGTGGGATTAAATTTTGGTCTTGGGGGATGGGAAGAGGTGTGTGGGGAAGGTAAAAAGGGGCTTGGGGAGTGGGAATTCTCCCTTGGGAGATGAGAGGGTGCTTGGGGAAGGGGAGTGGGTGGTTGGTGGTTGGAGGGTGGAGTGGGGAGTGGTGGAATCTCCCTTGGGGATGGGGTGGAGTTAAGGTGGGTTGGTGGGGAGTTGGGGATGAGTTATTGGAGGGGGGGAAGAGAGAGAAAGGTGGTTGGGAGGGGAGGAGAGAGAAAGGGGCGTAGGTTTTAGAGAGAGAAAGTGGAGGAGAGAGAAAATGACTTATTAGAGAGAGAGAGGTAGAGAGAGAGAGGGGGGATAGGGGCTTCTCACCCAATTGGATTCACTCCACTAAACTAAGTCTTTGAACTCTCAAATGGCAATTTTTTCATTGATTGATTCATTGATTGATTACAAATGGGGGAAATGGGGTCCTATATATAGGCAACCCACATTTTCAAAAAAGACCCTGACATTTAACACACTAACAAATAACCGAAGGAAGGGGGGGCGCCCATGGGCCTAGCCCAAAGAAATAGGCCCAATAGCAAACTCATTAGCCTAATGAGACTCAAACTTAGGGAAATGACTCATTAACCTAGGTACGAGACTCAAATAAAAGGAAAATTACATGATTATGACTCAAAGAAAATATGAAAATTACATGACTCGACTTAGAGAAATATGACGGACACAATGGAGCTATGCTAGCAAGCAATCGAAGTTGTAAAAAATATGAAGGGGGAGAGATGCCCCCATCATACCCCCGGGGTGCGAAGAACTCGACTCCGTCGAGTATGAGTCCGTCGGGGAAGAGGTCCTCCAACGCAACTCCGGGCAAGCTACAACCTCCAAACTCAACCTCGCGTTCGCAACCAGGGGACAGCGCTTCAACTTCTCAAGGTGGCTTGGACACACCCTCTTGCCGATGATAGTACCTTGCTTGCCCAGTATTGTCTCCGTGTGCACACGTCGGACTCTCAAGCTGTTATGTGGAAGCTCTCCGAGGGTGTCGCTCAAAAAGATGGGGGTAGGCTCAAGGTGCTCACTAGGATCTACCGCGGTGCCCTTAGAGGGTGCTAGATCCGTTACGTGAAAAGTGAGGTATATCCCAAAATCCCATGAGTAAATCCAACCCGTAAGCCAGGTTGCCAAAGCCACTTGGAACATGGAAGGTCCAAGTCCTCGTGCCCTTGATTTGGAGGTGGCCCTAAGGTAGAGCCATTCCAAAGCCACCATCGTGAGGTTGCCTTCTTGGAATTCAAAGTGCCACTCGTGAGTTTTTGCCCGCTCATTATGATCCTCACCGCCCATTGCTAGATGCTTGCTTGAATGAGTATGCCTTGAGCTACGGTGCGGTGTGGGTGGGAAGTGTGTGGTATGCAAAGGGGGACCGGGGCAACCAAAAGTAGACCTATCATGTAATGACGCAGTGTAGACTTCGATCAACCTAGGTGGGCCGGGGCACCCGTAGGTGGCCCTATCATGCAAAGTGGTGGTAAATATCGGGGGACCCGGACATCCGTAGATGCCTTTGACATGTGTATGACCAATGTGAAGTGAGGGAGGGCCGGGGCATCCATAGGTGTCCCTTTCATGTGTGGGTGTGATGAGTGCCGGGGGACCCGGACATCCGTGAATGCTCCTAACATGTTTAAGACTTATGATGAATGACGGTGGCCCATTACATCCGAATATGGACCACTCATGCTTTCCACTTGACATGTGGGTGATATGGATGAATGAACCCAACATAGTATTCATGCCAAGTGGTGTGGTAAGCCTAGACCAATGCATGTTTTTCCTAAAGGTGACTTTCATGTGTATAGGTGTGGGACAACCATTTAACTGCCATTGGAAAGGATCGAATGGATCTAAGAAGGTGGTCATCATGGGGTGGGGCACAACCTTATTGCCTAGGGGTATGTGGCCCAAGGTCATGGCTCCCAAGGTGCAACCCGGATCTAGGATGGGGTGAATTAGGTCTAACATGGTGGGTTGGGATAGGGAATGGTGGGTGGTGGATAAGGTGGTTGGGTCACATGGGGAACTAGACTCCCATAGGAAGGGATCAAAGGGGTCGTGGAAAGGTCTTCCTAGAGGGAGGCACTCTATGTCTTCAAGGTTCCCAAATTGTGAGTCATCCTCCTCCAAGGTAATTGGGCCAAGTTTTCTAGTGGGTTGGCCGATCAAAGTATTTGGGATCTCAATGGTAGGGGAGTGGATCGAGATGGGTTCTTCTACCATAGGGAGAAGAAAAAGGAGGTCGCTAGTGTAGCAACCAATGGTATAGACCGAGGTGATTGACCCGATGCATGGGTGTAGGAGGCCAAGGCTCCTAGGTTGTTCGGCCATAGGGGTCAACATGCTAGTGAACTCAATTTGCCATGCTAAGCCTCTAAGAAAATCCTCTAAGGTCTCTACTTGATAAGATGCTTGGATTGTGGTGTGATAAGAGGAGATGGGCACTATGGGATAGTTTTCCTTCATGGGTGGGAAATCGTGGGCCGTGATCTCTCTTATTGGGCTCTCCTTTAGCCAACTAACAAGGGGTTCCCCTAAGATGAGATTGACTCCAACTAAAGATGGTGATGTAAGGTGAAGACCCTCGCATGTTGTTTCTTCTTCAACTTGGACTTGGGTTTCCTCCAAGGTGGAGAGTGGGTTTGGAGTGTTCACCACTATGGGGTGGGGTATGGGTTCTTCTTCCAAGGAGGTGAGAGGGGCTTTTGAGGGTGTGGTGATGATTGGGGCATAGTGTATCCGGGGTGGTAGGTAGTGGGAAACTTGGGTTAGGATAGGTAAGGGTAGTAGTGGAGGCTTTGGTGGGAGTTGGATTGGGGTAGGGAGAGGAAGATGGGTGGGTTGAAGGGGTTTGGGTTGATTGGTTTTGGGAGGAGTGTCCCCTTTTGGGGGTGATGGAGAGGTAGTGGTGGGGGTTACCACGGGCCTAGGTGGAGAGTTGGCCATGGGGCCCAATTGGGTATGGGGACCTATGGTTGTGGAGTAGACTTGGAGGTGGGGTGTAAATGTAGTGGTTGGGGTAGGAGAGATGGGAAGTGGTGGGGAATGTGTGATTGGGGTCTTGGATTGACCGGGTGGGGATGATGGAGTTGAAGTGCTCCTTGGACTTTGGTGATTTGAGTAGGAGGGAGAGGGTTGGAGGGTGTAGGTTTTTCTAAGCTCGGTCTTCATCTCATCCCAAGTGCTAATTGGGGCCTCCCTACGGATCTTTCTCAAACCTTGCACAACTAACCAATGAGTTTTAGCTTGTTTGGAGAAGTGTGCCTTGGCTAGCCTCATTCTTCTTCCTTCGTTCAAGGGGCAACTTTTAAAGAATTGTTCCATGGAAATCTCCCAATCTAGGTAAAGGCTTGGGCTGTTGGATCCATCAAAGGCGGGGGTTTTGATTTTCAAGTGTTCTAAAAGTATGGTTTCTAGATTTCCCCAAAGGTCACTCTCATTCACTCTTGGTGCACGGCTATTTCCTTCAAGTCGGTCGAGTCGAGACATGATATCTTCAAGCCGATTAAGGACATTATGTAGGGCTTCTATGATAGAGGTGTTGCTACCCACTTTGTTGGCAATGGAACTTCCATGAGGATTTGGGCTTCTCGAGAAAGTTGATGGGGATGGATATGACGGGTATGAAGTGGCCATTCTAGTGGACATGGGAGATGCAACCGAGGACTCTAAATGCATAAACATGCCCTAGGACCAACTTGTGGAGAGATAAGTTGTGAACTTGCTCTGATACCACTTGATGTGACACCACCTTGGGGTGATAATCACATGATCAAATGACCCTTGGACCTAGCAAGCAACCAATGCACGAACCGGTGACTTTACTCGGGCGGACTCACCCGCTAAGCGCACTCTTGTGCCCGTAGGCAAACCGGTGATAGTGGTGAGGGTCCGGGACGGGCCCTTGCTGCTCCGGGGGTTGGCTAGCTTTGGATTGGACCTCTCAAGGGTCCTAGGATGCCCACTCTCGTAGGCGGCTAGCACACCGAGGGCGTGGATGTTAATGGCTCTCTCGCAACTCACCCGCGGTAGTCACTCAATCATAAGCAAATTCGGGCTCGGGCGCTCCACTTACCACCGACGGCACTAAGATGCGATACTAATTAAGCAAAGGAATTTAAGCAAAGAGGAGTGTGCAGTGGCTCACCTGATCGGTGTGAAGACACCGATCCCGGCCGGAGACGAGGGCGAGCGAGGAAGCGTGGGCTTACCCTCACGCCACGCCGGAGAAGCTTCGACATGAAATTTTAAATGACATGCACTACACCCCATGCAAGGGGGGGATCTTGGGGAAGAGAAACCAAAGAATACATCCAATTACTACCTCCACACAGGGAGGGGCCTTCAGCCGGCCAAGCGGGGAGGGGAGAAAGTGATGAAAACACAAGAGAAGAAGCCGATGCCGAATCTGCCCGCTCTCTGTGATAGGGGACAGACAGCCAGAGTTGAAGACGCAGATCTTGATCTAGAATTTTTCTGATGACGGGACCAGTGGGAAACTCTTCGTATCTGGAACGGGAATGCCTCAGAGTTTTGTTAATTTCTTCTGGTGCCGAGGCTGGTCCAGGCAGAGGCTTGAACCGGGTGGCAGCTTCTCAGACTGACAGCCTCAGGTTTCCAACAGCAGGAAGAAGAGAATGCCCCGACCGCTCCCAAACTCAGAATCAAGTGCCGTCAAATCCTTTGGAACCGTAGACAAGCCCTCTTCGCACCAGAACTAGCGGGGAAGTCAAACAATGCCAGAGAAGACTAGTGGACTCTGAACAGTGGTGATAGGTCGGTGCAGACTGTGGGGAAGCAGAACTATGTACCCAGGGAAGAAAATTGGTAACTCTTGAACACGAATGCTGATCGGAGTTCTGCTTCTTGATTCTGAAAGTAGACAGGACGTGGAAGAACTTTGCAGAAGGACTCTTGGCCTGATTCTTCCGAGGTTGGTCGTGGTGAAGCTTCTACTCCGGATTCGGTACTCCGCAGGGGCAGCTCGGCGCAGATGTGGGAGAACGGACCTCCCGGGCGACACGGACCTCGGATGGGGATGAGACCACCGCCGTTGCGAAGAAGACAGGAAGACGCTTCCGTGGATAGCTCTTGGGTCTTCAAACTCGTGTGGAGGAAGATGTGGTCACCTCTGCAAGCTGCTACTCTTCTGCAGATCTTCAGTTGAGAGCTGTAGGTTGAAGATGACGGGGGGAATGGGGTATATGGGAGGGGAAATGGGGGTGGATGAGTGTGGGGAAAGCCCGGGCTGTGAGGGGGTCTAGGAGGGGGTGTTCCAAGGTGGGGGAAGGGAGGAATGGGGTCTGGAAGTGGGTCTAACAGGTGGTGGGCGGAGAAGCTACGAATTTGGGAAGGTGGGTGAGAGGGAAAGGGTATTTGAAAATGGGTTTAAGGGTGGGATTAAATTTTGGTCTTGGGGGATGGGAAGAGGTGTGTGGGGAAGGTAAAAAGGGGCTTGGGGAGTGGGAATTCTCACTTGGGAGATGAGAGGGTGCTTGGGGAAGGGGAGTGGGTGGTTGGTGGTTGGAGGGTGGAGTGGGGAGTGGTTGAATCTCCCTTGGGGATGGGGTGGAGTTAAGGTGGGTTGGTGGGGAGTTGGGGATGAGTTATTGGAGGGGGGGAAGAGAGAGAAAGGTGGTTGGGAGGGGAGGAGAGAGAAAGGGGCGCAAGTTTTAGAGAGAGAAAGTGAAGGAGATAGAAAATGACTTATTAGAGAGAGAGAGGTAGAGAGAGAGAGGGGGATAGGGGCTTCTCACCCAATTGGATTCACTCCACTAAACTAAGTCTTTGAACTCTCAAATGGCAATTTTTTCATTGATTGATTCATTGATTGATTACAAATGGGGGAAATGGGGTCCTATATATAGGCAACCCACATTTTCACAAAAGTCCCTGACATTTAACACACTAACAAATAACCGAAGGAAGGGGGGGCGCCCTTGGGCCTAGCCCAAAGAAATAGGCCCAATAGCAAACTCATTAGCCTAATGAGACTCAAACTTAGGGAAATGACTCATTAACCTAGGTACGAGACTCAAATAAAAGGAAAATTACATGATTATGACTCAAAGAAAATATGAAAATTACATGACTCGACTTAGAGAAATATGACGGACACAATGGAGCTATGCTAGCAAGCAATCGAAGTTGTAAAAAATATGAAGGGCGAGAGATGCCCCCATCATACCCCCGGGGTGCGAAGAACTCGACTCCGTCGAGTATGAGTCCGTCGGGGAAGAGGTCCTCCAACGCAACTCCGGGCAAGCTACAACCTCCAAACTCAACCTCGCGTTCGCAACCAGGGGACAGCGCTTCAACTTCTCAAGGTGGCTTGGACACACCCTCTTGCCGATGATAGTACCTTGCTTGCCCAGTATTGCCTCCGTGTGCGCACGTCGGACTCTCAAGCTGTTATGTGGAAGCTCTCCGAGGGTGTCGCTCAAAAAGATGGGGGTAGGCTCAAGGTGCTCACTAGGATCTACCGCGGTGCCCTTAGAGGGTGCTAGATCCGTTACGTGAAAAGTGAGGTATATCCCAAAATCTCATGAGTAAATCCAACCCGTAAGCCAGGTTGCCAAAGCCACTTGGAACATGGAAGGTCCAAGTCCTCGTGCCCTCGATTTGGAGGTGGCCCTAAGGTAGAGCCATTCCAAAGCCACCATCGTGAGGTTGCCTTCTTGGAATTCAAAGTGCCACTCGTGAGTTTTTGCCTGCTCATTACGATCCTCACCGCCCATTGCTAGATGCTTGCTTGAATGAGTATGCCTTGAGCTACGGTGCGGTGTGGGTGGGAAGTGTGTGGTATGCAAAGGGGGACCGGGGCAACCAAAAGTAGACCTATCATGTAATGACGCAGTGTAGACTTCGATCAACCTAGGTAGGCCGGGGCACCCGTAGGTGGCCCTATCATGCAAAGTGGTGGTAAATATCGGGGGACCCGGACATCCGTAGATGCCTTTGACATGTGTATGACCAATGTGAAGTGAGGGAGGGCTGGGGCATCCATAGGTGTCCCTTTCATGTGTGGGTGTGATGAGTGCCGGGGGACCCGGACATCTGTGAATGCTCCTAACATGTTTAAGACTTATGATGAATGACGGTGGCCCATTACATCCGAATATGGACCACTCATGCTTTCCACTTGACATGTGGGTGATATGGATGAATGGACCCAACATAGTGTTCATGCCAAGTGGTGTGGTAAGCCTAGACACATGTATGTTTTTCCTAAAGGTGACTTTCATGTGTATAGGTGTGGGACAACCCTTTAACTGCCATTGGAAAGGATCGAATGGATCTAAGAAGGTGGTCATCATGGGGTGGGGCACAACCTCACAACCTTATTACCTAGGGGTATGTGGCCCAAGGTCATGGTTCCCAAGGTGTAACCCGGATCTAGGATGGGGTGAATTAGGTCTAACATGGTGGGTTGGGATAGGGAATGGTGGGTGATGGATAAGGTGGTTGGGTCACATGGGGAACTAGACTCCCATAGGAAGGGATCAAAGGGGTCGTGGAAAGGTCTTCCTAGAGGGAGGCACTCTATGTCTTCAAGGTTCCCAAATTGTGAGTCATCCTCCTCCAAGGTAATTGGGCAGAGTTTTCTAGTGGGTTGACCGATCAAAGTATTTGGGATCTCAATGGTAGGGGAGTGGATCGAGATGGGTTCTTCTACCATAGGGAGAAGAAAAAGGAGGTCGTTAGTGTAGCAACCAATGGCATAGACCGAGGTGATTGACCCGATGCATGGGTGTAGGAGGCCAAGGCTCCTAGGTTGTTCGGCCATAGGGGTCAACATGCTAGTGAACTCTATTTGCCATGCTAAGCCTCTAAGAAAATCCTCTAAGGTCTCTACTTGATAAGATGCTTGGATTGTGGTGTGATAAGAGGAGATGGGCACTATGGGATAGTTTTCCTTCATGGGTGGGAAATCGTGGGCCGTGATCTCTCTTATTGGGCTCTCCTTTAGCCAACTAACAAGGGGTTCCCCTAAGATGAGATTGACTCCAACTAAAGATGGTGACGTAAGGTGAAGACCCTCGCATGTTGTTTCTTCTTCAACTTGGACTTGGGTTTCCTCCAAGGTGGAGAGTGGGTTTGGAGTGTTCACCACTATGGGGTGGGGTATGGGTTCTTATTCCAAGGAGGTGAGAGGGGCTTTTGAGGGTGTGGTGATGATTGGGGCATAGTGTATCCGGGGTGGTAGGTAGTGAGAAACTTGGGTTAGGATAGGTAAGGGTAGTAGTGGAGGCTTTGGTGAGAGTTGGATTAGGGTAGGGAGAGGAAGATGGGTGGGTTGAAGGGGTTTGGGTTGATTGGTTTTGGGAGGAGTGTCCCCTTTTGGGGGTGATGGAGAGGTAGTGGTGGGGGTTACCACGGGGCTAGGTGGAGAGTTGGCCATGGGGCCCAATTGGGTATGGGGACCTATGGTTGTGGAGTAGACTTGGAGGTGGGGTGTAAATGTAGTGGTTGGGGTAGGAGAGATGGGAAGTGGTGGGGAATGTGTGATTGGGGTCTTGGATTGACCGTGTGGGGATGATGGAGTTGAAGTGCTCCTTGGACTTTGGTGATTTGAGTAGGAGGGAGAGGGTTGGAGGGTGTAGGTTTTTCTAAGCTCGGTCTTCATCTCATCCCAAGTGCCAATTGGGGCCTCCCTACGGATCTTTCTCAAACCTTCCACAACTAACTAATGAGTTTTAGCTTGTTTGGAGAAGTGTGCCTTGGCTAGCCTCATTCTTCTTCCTTCGTTCAAGGGGCAACTTTTAAAGAATTGGTCCATGGGAATCTCCCAATCTAGGTAAAGGCTTGGGCTGTTGGATCCATCAAAGGCGTGGGTTTTGATTTTCAAGTGTTCTAAAAGTATGGTTTCTAGATTTTCCCAAAGGTCACTCTCATTCACTCTTGGTGCACGGCTATTTCCTTCAAGTCGGTCGAGTCGAGACATGATATCTTCAAGCCGATTAAGGACATTAGGTAGGGCTTCTATGATAGAGGTGTTGCTACCCACTTTGTTGGCAATGGAACTTCCATGAGGATTTGGGCTTCTCGAGAAAGTTGATGGGGATGGATATGACAGGTATGAAGTGGCCATTCTAGTGGACATGGGAGATGCAACCGAGGACTCTAAATGCATAAACATGCCCTAGGACCAACTTGTGGAGAGACAAGTTGTGAACTTGCTCTGATACCACTTGATCTGACACCACCTTGGGGTGATAATCACATGATCAAATGACCCTTGGACCTAGCAAGCAACCAACGCACGAACCGGTGACTTTACTCGGGCGGACTCACCCGCTAAGCGCACTCTTGTGCCCGTAGGCAAACCGGTGATAGTGGTGAGGGTCCGGGACGGGCCCTTGCTGCTCCGGGGGTTGGCTAGCTTTGGATTGGACCTCTCAAGGGTCCTAGGATGCCCACTCTCGTAGGCGGCTAGCACACCGAGGGCGTGGGTGTTAATGGCTCTCTCGCAACTCACTCGCGGTAGTCACTCAATCATAAGCAAATTCGGGTTCGGGCGCTCCACTTACCACCGACGGCACTAAGATGCGATACTAATTAAGCAAAGGAATTTAAGCAAAGAGGAGTGTGCGGTGGCTCACCTGATCGGTGTGAAGACACCGATCCTAGCCGGAGACGAGGGCGAGCAAGGAAGCTTGGGCTTACCCGCACGCCGCGCCGGAGAAGCTTCGACCTGAAATTTTAAATGACATGCACTACACCCCATGCAAGGGGGTATCTTGGAAAAGAGAAACGAAAGAATACATCCAATTACTACCTCCACACAGAGAGGGGCCTTCAGCCGGCCAAGCGGGGAGGGGAGAAAGTGATGAAAACACAAGAGAAGAAGCCGATGCCGAATCTGCCCGCTCTCTGCGATAGGGGACAGACAGCCAGAGTTGAGGACGCAGATCTTGATCTAGAATTTTCTGATGACGGGACTAGTGGGAAACTCTTCGTATCTGGAACGGGAATGCCTCAGAATTTTGTTAATTTCTTCTGGTGCCGAGGCTGGTCCGGGCAGAGGCTCGAACAGGGTGGCAGCTTCACGGACTGACAGCCTCAGGTTTCCAACAGCAGGAAGAAGAGGATGCCCCGACCGCTCCTGAACTCAGAATCAAGTACCGTCAAATCCATTGGAACCGTGGACAAGCCCTCTTCGCACCAGAACTGGCGGGGGAGCAAAACGATGTGAGAGAAGACCAGTGGACTCTGAACAGTGGTGATAGGTTGGTGCTGACTGTGGGGAAGCAGAACTATATACCTAGGGAATAAAATTGGTAAATCTTGAAGACGAATGCCGATTGGAGTTCCGCTTTTTGATTCTGAAAGTAGACAGGACGTGGAAGAACTTTGCAGAAGAACTCTTGGCTTGATTCTTCCGAGGTTGGTCGTGGTGAAGCTTCTACTCCGGATCAGGTACTCCGCAGGGGTAGCTCTGCGCAGTTGTGGGAGAACGGACCTCCCGGGCGACACGGACCTCGGATGGGGATGAGACAACCGCCGTTGCGAAGAAGACAGGAAGACGCTTCCGTGGATAGCTCTTGGGTCTTCAAACTCGTCCGGAGGAAGACGTGGTCACCTCTGCAAGCTACTATTCTTTTGCAGATCTTCAGTTGAGAGCTGTAGGTTGAAGATGACGGGGGGAATGGGGTATATGAGAGGGGAAATGGGGGTGGATGAGTGTGGGGAAAGCCCGGGCTGTGAGGGGGTCTAGGAGGTGGTGTTCCAAGGTGGGGGAAGGGAAGAATGGGGTCTGGAAGGGGGTCTAACATGTGGTGGGAGGAGGAGCTACGAATTTGGGAAGGTGGGTGAGAGGGAAAGGGTATTTGAAAATGGGTTTAAGGGTGGGATTAAATTTTGGTCTTGGGGGATGGGAAGAGGTGTGTGGGGAAGGTAAAAAGGGGCTTGGGGAGTGGGAATTCTCCCTTGGGAGATGAGAGGGTGCTTGGGGAAGGGGAGTGGGTGGTTGGTGGTTGGAGGGTGGAGTGGGGAGTGGTGGAATCTCCCTTGGGGATGGGGTGGAGTTAAGGTGGGTTGGTGGGGAGTTGGGGATGAGTTATTGGAGAGGGGGAAGAGAGAGAAAGGTGGTTGGGAGGGGAGGAGAGAGAAAGGGGCGCAGGTTTTAGAGAGAGAAAATGGAGGAGAGAGAAAATGACTTATTAGAGAGAGAGAGTTAGAGAGAGAGAGGGGGGATAGGGGCTTCTCACCCAATTTGATTCACTCCACTAAACTAAGTCTTTGAACTCTCAAATGGCAATTTTTTTATTGATTGATTCATTGATTGAGTACAAATGGGAAAAATGTGGTCCTATATATAGGCAACCCACATTTTCACAAAAGACCCTGACATTTAACACACTAACAAATAACCGAAGGAAGGGGGGGCGCCCATGGGCCTAGCCCAAAGAAATAGGCACAATAGCAAACTCATTAGCCTAATGAGACTCAAACTTAGGGAAATGACTCATTAACCTAGGTACGAGACTCAAATAAAAGTAAAATTACATGATTATGACTCAAAGAAAATATGAAAATTACATGACTCGACTTAGAGAAATATGACGGACACAATGGAGCTATGCTAGCAAGCATTCGAAGTTGTAAAAAATATGAAGGGCGAGAGATGCCCCCATCACCAGATCTCCAGAGAAAGAACACCCCCTCCCTAAACCCACATTCCCCTCCACCAGGAACACACCGCCCCACCTTCGCTTTCCGTCGACCCAACGACGCCCGGCAAACCCCCACGCGGCCGGGAGAGCCCCCAAATGTGGTAGGATTCTGCGACAGAAGCTCGGATCTTAGTAGCAGATCATCCTCCGGTGCAACCGACACTGCGGCAGTAGGAATGGCGACGGCGGAGGCAACATAACCTCCCCTCCATGCACTCCCTCTTCCCCGGCACCCCGGCGCCACCCCCAACAGCAACAGCGAGGCGTACAAGAGGCAACTCTCCATTTCACCTACCGTGCTCAATCACAGTGTGCTCAGGATCGAGGGAGAAGAGAGGGGAAGGGATGGGGGAGGAAGAGAAGCAAGCAGGGGATGGGTTTGATTTGGGGAGGGGAGTGAAATCGGGTGTTAAATTGCAAAAAAATGAAAAGTATCGAGCGGCCACTCGGGTCATATCAATTCCTACGTTTTTGAATTTTTTATTATATTTATTTGAAGCGACTTATTGTTACGTTTTATTAAAAACGAAACAATACCTAAGATCTATTCTCACATTTACAAAAAAATTGTCAGAATATATTATCTTTTCCTACATTTTTTTCAAAGTGTCGGAATAACATGACCATATAACTACGCTATAATAAAACGTAAGAAATTTATCAACATTAATTTAAAAATGTCGGAATATGTCACCTACCTACGTTTTTTGAAAGCGTAGGTAAAATTCGTGGCCATAGTCCAGTTTTCTTGTAGTGTGTTAAATTAACAGAAATAAAATTACATTTTCAATTAAACAATTAAAACTACAGAGTCCAGTCCAAAGAAAAGTATAGTACAATAGAAAGAGAAACGTACTCTCAAGTAGGGGGAAGCCTGACACTCGCAAAGCTGGCACTATGAACCACCGCACTACGCCTCCGAACCACGAGGAAGAACAACTACACTTGAAAAGTCAGGGGTGAGCCTCATCTCACTGGCTCAATAGAGGTCCAACGGATCCCCACCACGAAACAAAAGCGGTAACAGTAGTGCTAAACAGCTAACAGCAAAAGTAGGAGTAGGAACAGCAATAGTAGGAGTAGGAACAGTAAAAGTAAAGAGAGGAAAGCAGTACTTGTAACACCCTCAAATTTTCTAAGGGATTTTTAGGAATTTTAAACCATTATTAAGCATTTAAAGAGGCTTAATGGGATCTTAAATATATTTTTGAGATAATTAAATCAAATTGGAAGACCAATTAATAACCAAGTACAATGGCGCAGTCAAATTAGGTCCACAAGCCCAATCCTAAACCCTCTTGGCCCAAGCCCATACTCTAGAACGTCCTTAGGATAAATTCCCCAATTAATAGATAAATAAGGGATAAAAATAGGAAGAGTTTGATAGAAATTCAAATTTCTGGCGCTCTGCATGGTTGCGGTCTATTGCGCGACCGCTACCACCATATAGCGGTCTAGGGACGACCGCTACCAGCTTCCGTGATCAAAACGGCGAGAGTCATGCAAAACTTAGAAATTCCACAACCTAATCCCCTTGGATCGAAGCTATCTGGCGTGGATAACTCTCTAGAACTCTCTAGGGGTCAGTTCTACTCTAAGTTTGGAATCTAGGTTTGACCAAATCCCCCAAACCCTAGCAAACCCCATAAATAGGTTCCAGGTTCGACCTGCGCGAACCTTACTTTTGGCTCGCCTGGTTCGATGGTAAGACAACAATATTTCATGCCATTCCTTTAGAATATTTTATCCTCTTTAGTTTTGTCTAACTCCCCTCAAAATCTCGTGCTAGGAGGACACGCCGTTGGAGAGTTAGAAGCCCTACAGTTGCTAGTTCGTTGTAGACCGCACAGGAACCAGTGTGTCCGTCCAGAAAAGATCAGGAGATTAGGAGCCCTAGCAAAGGTATTTTTGTGTCAGTTCTTTAGACTTTATCGTTCCTCTTCATGTCTTCTATCTACCCTCAATTTTATGAATTTAGGACAAGAGGCTAAGAAGATAGAAGGACGGGAAGTTGCTGGGTTCGTGCAGAACGTGCGGGAACCAGGGTGATCTTCCAGTTAGAAGTTCACACTCTAGGAGTAGTCCCAGAGGTAGTTTATCTCATGGATGGCTAAATTAACGTGTTAGGAACAAAAGCCCTCTTATTTCTCGTGATTTCATGCACTATACTTGGAGAATTTGAGATTTTATTTCAACTGCACACCTATGTTATCACAACATGCATGATTCCTACCCTTTTATATGAAATTGATAATTTTGACTTAATTCACGTAAACCTATGCATCTCCATGACTTGATTTTCATGGTAGCATGTTTACCTTCCTGTCTAGCACGTTTACATGCATTTATTTTCCTTCGAATAGGCCTTGCATGCCCTATTTTACGTCTATCTACTACAGACAAGAAACGGTTTCCATCAGACCGCCATAATCATATAGCGACCCTGCAGTAGACCGCTACCATCATGATGCGGTCCTCCTATGACCGCTATTTGCTTTTTGTGGTCTGCACTTTGTTAACCCCAAACAGATTGTAGATTAGCCCTATTAATCATATGTTAAGCCCAGGTAATTAGGTCTTATTCCTAATTTTGACTCTGGATTCATGTTAATGGTTATATAGTGCATCTTTCATGCTAGGTTTCATGACTTACATATCTTCATACACTTATTTTAATCCTATGTTAATTTCATGCCAAAACCATATAGTTTTGTGTTAATATTATGTTTCACACCTTTTATGCACTTGTTTCATAGATGAATGGATCGTTGTTTTCTACACGATTCTCTCTCATCTTTGAGTCTTTCTTAAGTACATGGCACATATTCTGGTACGATGTCATTGGTTACACTTTTCACTTATAGGCACATTTTTTTGGACTTGTGAATCTCTCAGCTGGATATTCCTTCTGTCGGACTAGGGGATCATTTTTCAAGGCCTCCGTAAGTCTCCGCGAGCCTGGGATTCCCACTAGGATGCCAAGCTGATTGTACCCTCAAAGCCCAATTATCTAGAAAGCACTCACATGACCGGTATTTTTCTGAGTCCTGGTTAGTAGTGGCCATCAAGGAGGCTACAACTTTCAAGTAGCGGCCTTCCCATGACCGCTATCTTCCAGAGTTTTCACTACGTCAACTCTGTCTAGTTGCGACCATCCCAGGACCGCTACCTTTTGGTTGCGGCTAATCTAAGATCGCTATATGAAGGAAACGGCCCATGCATGACCGTTTCTGTCTCAAGTGTTCTTAACCCGGGATTTGACCCAAGGGTTGATTTTCCTAAGATCCTAGATGGTCGATTGATCATAGGGAACCCAAAACCTTGTTCAAATGGATATCTAATAAATTACAGAAGATAAAGACTGTACCGTTATGCTGTCAATATCTTTCTGTGGCGTAACCTTATCTTTAAATCACCCTTGAACTCTCGTGCTTCATATTTTGTGCATTCTTACCTTGATATTGTGATTATGAAACTATTGTTTAGACTCGTTACATTACTGGCCATAATTATAATTTCTCGTGGAAGTAGCTTGATTTATAACTTGAAGATGCAAGAGCGGGCACGGACAGTGTCCAGGGACTCGACGCTAGCCCCCTTGGCAGATAGCCGGAAACGTACTATAAACCATGGGGTATGATGCTTACTGGCATCGCATTACACTGGGAGTACTTTTTTTATAAACGGGTGAAAACCACGAGGTAATCTTGTGAAATTTACATGCTTGCTAGTACATTCTTGTTACATGACTTTCTAGTGCATAGCCTTTATGGTTATGAAAAGTACATTCTTGTTCATGAAAGGCCAAGTTACATTCATGTTATATTCGTTCTCGATCTTGCTCTCACTCTACATGAACCTTCATATCTCGATGATCTACATCTTGATACTTGTGTTGTTACTTTGGCTTTATATTGTATGATTTACCGCATTCCTTTTACCTTCTGTTCTAGAGCTAAAATGCTAATTATTTAAACTATGCCTTCATGTTGATACTAAGATACCTACTGGGCAAGTGTGCTCATTCTCTACTTTTTTCATCTTTTCAGAAAATTCTAGCGGGGATTCGGACTACTCAAGTGACGAGTCCGAGAGTGATTAAAGATCGAGAGAAGACCTAGTAGAGTCATGAGTCTAGTCGAGTCGATGTACTTTTCCATTTATTTGAGTCTAGTGAAAAGAGTCAAGTATCAATGTACTTTGAATATTGTTCAATAAAGTGAAGTTTTGAGTATATCATCTTGTGCATTCCCTTTTATGTGTGAATGTGTTAGCGCTCTGATTTTATATGCTCGCTTGCTACGTACTAGCCGGCTGTCCACGTTCCTGATAAATTTTTGTTGCATAATCTCAGGGCGTGATAGTTAAAGTGGTATCAGAGCCTAGGCATAAGTAAGTCCTAGGAAAATGTCATGTCATAGGCTAAGTCCAAGGTTTAAGGAGCCACACCTATGAACTAAGGAAAGAAAATTTTCCACCTATGAGAGATTGGGTAGAGCCCGGGATAAGATAGTTATTTAGAAATTATCTCTAGGATAACACCCTTCAATTCCGTAGAAATTAACAAATCGTTTCTTTTCTTAGGTACCATAATCTCGCAATGGCTCACCGTGTTAACTGGGACGAGATGCAGCAAACTGTCGCAGGTCCCACCCAAGCCTTGCAAAACATGGCCCAAGCTGGCGTTCGGGTAGGCGCGGGTAATTTACACGACAACTTTTAGAGTTTGAATCCTCCACAATTCTCTGGTTCTTCTAACCCCGACGAGGATGAAAATTGGATCGATGAGATGAACCAGATATTTGAGGTCATGCAATGCACCGACCAGGAGAAGGTCTGTCTCGCCACATTCCAACTGAACAAAGACACCTGTACTTGGTGGAAGGCACAACCTCAAAATGCTGAGCTTACTTGGGATGGCTTTCTTACTCTCTTCCGAGTAAAATACTTCTCTGAGCATGTCAAGGAGAGAAAGGCTGTGGAATTTGTCTCTTTAAGGCAAGGAATGATGTCCGTGGCGGAGTGCGAACTTCAATTCTCCCATTTGGCTCCATATGCTCCTCACCTGGTTAACACCGATCTATTAAAGGCTAACCGATTTATCGATGGCTTAAGGCCCATTTTTATTACTTAACTTGGACACCAAAATATCCTTACTTTTGCGAAGATGGTCCAACGAGCGCATCTGTGTAAAAGTACCTTGGAGAAGGTTGAAAAATTCAAAGGCAAAAGTGAGGAGTCAAGCCGTAGGTTTGACAATCGAGGACGAAGGAAGAGAAATTCAGCATCACGGGGTCTTACACAACCCATGATTACAAGAAGAGGTCCCGTAACGGGAATGGCCGCAGGAACGACAAAAACAAGAAGGTGAAGGAGGAGGAAAAGCAAGTCGCAACGGCCTGCTCATTCTGTGAAAAGTTTGGCCACTCAGCCAAGGAATGCTGAAATGCCTAGGGGCATGCCTACGTTGTGGAAGCCGGGAGTATCGGATGCCCGATTGCCCCCTTATGAAAGAGCAACCTTCTAACGGCAGACGCAAGCGGTAGGCTCATCTTAATGTTTTGGATGACGAAGAAGCACCCAAAGACGATGGGCTGATGGAAGGTACCATTCAAATTTATTCCCATCCTACTTTTGTACTATTTGATACTGGTGCTTCTCACTCCTTTATATCTGCTACTTTTGCAAAAACTTTGCCTGTTTCATCTGTTCCCCTACCTTCGGACCTAGCGATTACAACACCCTTAGGTCCTGGAACTAAACTTACTACCCACCACCCAAATAGTGAGGTAACAATAGAGGGTCATAATCTTCCCGCAAACTTAGTATGCCTTGACATGGAACGTTATGATGCCATTCTAGGCGTGGATTGGCTTGTTGATCACTATGCCTATATTAATTATCGTAATAGAAGGATCTCCTTCCGAAAATTGGATCTTCCAAGATTTTCTTTCCTTGGAGTCAAATATAGAAAACACCCTGCTATTATTTCTTCTCTTCACTCTTGCAAACTCATCTCGCAAGGTTGTGAAGGTTTCCTTGCTTTCGTGATCATCATTGAGTCCAAGGAAATTATCCTCGAGGATATCCCCATTGTCAATGAATTCCCCGATATCTTTCCATCTGAATTACCCGGTTCACCGCCGGAGAGGGAAGTAAACTTTTCCATCGAACTCATTCCTGAGGCAGCACCTGTTTCAATAGCTCCTTACAGGATATCCCCCACGGAACTCAAAGAATTGAAGAAGTAACTTTAGGAACTGCTAGACAAGGGCTTTAATCGACCTAGCACATCCCCTTGGGGTGCGCCGATTCTCTTCGTCAAGAAGAAGGATGGATCTCTCAGACTATGTATCGATTATCGGTGACTAAATCAACTCACTATCAAGAACAAATATCCATTGCCGCATATCGACGAGCTATTTGATCAGATTTCTGGAGCAGAATATATCTCCAAGATAGACCTCAGGTCGGGATACCATCAGCTCAAGATTAAAGATGAAGACAAATAGAAGACTGCTTTCCGGAGCAGATATGGGCACTACGAGTTCGTGGTGATGCCGTTCGGGTTAACTAATGCCCCAGTAACATTTATGCAACTGATGAACAATGTCTTCAGGCCCTATCTCGATCGATTTATGGTCATTTTCATTGATGACATTCTCATATACTCCAAGACTAAGAAGGAACATGAAGAGCATTTAAGAATAGCTTTGCAAACCCTAAGAGAGTATCAACTCTACGCAAAGCTCAGTAAGTGCGAGTTTTGGCTAAAGGAGGTCTCTTTCCTTAGCCATATTATTTCAAAAGAAGGCATCGTTGTGGATCCTTCTAAAGTAGAAGCTGTTAAGAGATGGAGCCAACTGACGACCGTGTCAGAAGTTAGAAGTTTTCTAGGTCTGGTTGGTTATTATATGCGATTCATCAAGATTTCTCTAAGATCGCCGTCCCTTTGACTAGACTTACAAAAAAGGAGAACCCTTTTATATGGTCAAAGGATTGTGAAGAGAGTTTCCTAACTCTTAAAGATCATCTCACTACTGCCCCTATACTAGCACTACCTATCGAAGGTGGTGGCTTTGAAGTCTATACGGATGCATCTGGCATTGGCCTTGGATGCGTTCTCATGCAAGATGGCAAGGTGATTTACTATTCTTCGAGGCAGTTGAAGCGTCATGAATAGAACTACCCTATATATGATTGTTTGTGACCGCTGGGAGTCACTTGTCGTTTTGTCCTCGCGGCGGGGGTGTACACTCGCCTTTTACGAAAGGTCAAGATAGGTTGACTGGGCATGCGGGGATTCTGGGGGTATTGAGAAGATGGCAGAGAGAACGATAGGAACGCACTGGAAGGGATGACGTATGGTTCATCATTCTGGGAGACTGGGATAGGGATGGCTGGGTTGAATGCGGGCGTGCCAGTCAATTTCTCGACAATCACCTATGGAATCGAGGATTGACCGGGGAAGCGTCGCCAGGATGCGGCACGTGACTCGAGGGATCGGGGGACACGTGGATAGAAGGGATTCCACGGGTGTGAGTGCGTAGGTGATTTTGGGGATTCGTGTACTAGAGGCCTTTCCCCATCGGTCGTAAGCAACCGGTGTTTATTTTACATCGGATTGAATCTGAACACCTTTGTTTCTACTGTCAAAGAGAGAGTCAGGGACCCTGGGAGCCGCGACGTCGGGAGGGCTTAGTCCGTGCAATAGCGACAGGGCAACAGCAACACAACAGGGATAACTAGGGGTAGAGAGATTGGTTCCAGCGAGGAGGGGAATCCGCTCCCTGACTGATTACATGACTTATATGCCATGAAAGGCATTTATATGGGGGCATGAGAGCCCGATTACAATTGCTTGCAAGCCAAGGGACAATTCCGTCATTCATGACAGTCCCCGGGTCATTGCATTATTGTGTGGGTAGTTCCGTATCTGTCCGTAGTGTCTGTCAGAGGACCTGTGACTTAGCAGGATGGCGCCCGAGGGGTGTCACAATGTATTCCCGACATGAGACAGTGTCGAGGTCAGGGTAGTAGGGGTGCCGTAGGCACCATTGTGCTGGGGAAGTTGAGTGGTCGGGTGCCGTGAGCCCCGATGCGACTGGAGTAGCTGGCAGTCGGGTGCCGGGGGCACCATTGTGACTGGAGTTGTTGGAAGTCGGGTGCCTGGGGCACCGTTGTAACTGAAGTAGCTGGGTAGTCGGGTGCCGGCGGCACCGTTGTGACTGGGGTAGCTGGCAGTCGGGTGCCGGGGGCACCGTTGTGACTGGGATAGCTGGCAGTCAGGTGCCGGCGGCACCGTTGTGACTGGGGTAGCTGGCAGTCGGGTGCCGGCGGCACCGTTGTGACTGGGGTAGCTGGCAGTCGGGTGCCGGGGGCACCGTTGTGACTGGAGTTGTTGACAGTCGGGTGTCGGAGGCACTGTTATGACTGAGGAGGCGGGCGCCGCAGGCCCCGATGTGATTGGAGTAGCTGGCAGTCGGGTGCCGGGGGCATCGTTGTGACTGGAGTTGTTGAAAGTCGGGTGCCGGAGGCACCGTTGTGACTGGGGTAGCTGGCAGTCGAGTGCCGGCGGCACTATTGTGACTGGGGTAGCTGGCAGTCGGGTGTCGGCGGCACCGTTGTGACTGGGGTAGCTGGCAGTCGGGTGCCGGGGGCACCGTTGTGAATGGAGTTGTTGACAGTCGGGTGCCGGAGGCACCGTTGTGACTGAAGGAGGCGGGCGTCGGGAGACCTCGATGGTCGTGCTCGGGGCCCGGTGTGACTAGCAGTCGGGTGTCGGGGGGCACCGTTGTGACTGAAGGAGGCGGGCGCTGGGAGACCTCGATGGTCATGCTCGGGGCCCGGTGTGACTGGCAGTCGGGTGCCCGGGGCACAGTTGTGACTGAAGGAGGCGGGCGCCGTGAAGAGGCTGAGACCCGAGTATAGGTACGTGTGTTCAATTGGTTTCATGCTATATGAGAGCCATGTGGGCTTTACAAATGGGCCGGGTGGCCGAAGTACAATGGGCGCAAGCCGCGAGACAATTCCGATGCGTGGGTCGGTCCCCGGGTCAATGCTGGATAAGGCAGATATCCGCGTGTTTTACAGAGGCTCTCCATAGGAGATCGAGACAAGCCCGACTGCCTAGGTTGCAGGGGCGGTCGTGGGCTGGCGCCTGACGGAGGTTGGACGCGGCTCAAGGTGAGCGGTCGGGTCTGGGCCTCGAAAGGCAAATGTCGTCGTGCTGGGGAGTCGAGGCCGGCCCCGGGAATATTACTCCCAGGCCAGGGTCCGGCTAACTCAAGTCATCAGTCCAAGCGGTCGGCGGCTAGCTCGAGGCGAGGGGTAGGCACGCGGTTCCGTGACAAAAGTAGGTGCGGCATCATGGCGTATGCATGGCCACCGTGGGTTGTCATACGCGGGTGGACCCGGGATGTGGGTGCGTTCGCCATTGTCATAACGCCTTATACGCGATGGGCATGGACTTGTGTGCAATGGCTAGACGCCGCATGAGGGGAGTACGTGTGACATACCCTCGGCGTTATACGAGCCGATGAACAAGCCAACCACGCGTGCACTTAGTTCCTCTCGTCCCTGACCCTTGCCGAAGGCCTCGGGAGTTTGAGGGTGTGGCAGTTAGGTAGGAGGGTGTTCTATTGCATTCCTTCCTTCCCTTGAGCTCCCTAGGGTGGGCTTTTATAGTGGAAGGTGAAGGGGTGGAAGGGGTTTACCCGGACCAAGTTGAGGGCTGGGTTTGGTCCGGGTAAACCCTAAAAAAATACTTTTTTTTGTTACGGAGTGGGGGAGGGAGGGTTTAGGTGGACCAGCCAAAGGGGCTGGTCTGGTCCACCTAAACCCCTCACGGAGGGGTTTTTTTGATTAAAAAAAATCTTTTTTTTTACGCCTGAAGGGTCAGGCTAGTCCACCTAACCCCCCCCCCCCTTGGGGGGTTTAGGCGGACCAGCCTGGACCAACCCCCCCCCCCTTGGGAGGTTGGTCCAGGCTGGTCCGCCTAAACCCCCTGGGAACCAGCCTGGACCCCCAGGCTGGTCCGCCTAAACCCCCCCCCCCCCCAGGGGGGGTTTGGGCGGACTGGCTTGGGCACCTTTTTTAAATAAAAAATATTTTTTTATTGTAATGGGGGTTTAGGGGGACCAGAAACAAGGCTAGATCTGGTCCCCCTAAACCCCTCCCCGAGGGGTTTACGCGGGTTTGACCGAGGGTTTACCGTGGGTTTGACCGCGGGTTAGACTGGGGTTTGACTGGGGTTTGACTGAGGGTTTGACCGCGCAGGTCGATCCGCGTGCGAGGGTGCACGATGGTGGTGCATGACGCGATGGGTTGCTGGGAATCTCGAGTTGGGCTCGGACTCGCTGTAGAGTGGCTGGAGCACACGCGTCCACCAAGTGCTCGGGGAAATTCCCGACACGCGTGCATGCGTAGTATCCAGGTGCTGTGAGCTCCTGAAGCTTGTGGTTGGTCCCAGGTGGGTCTCCCTTTGACTTCAGAGGGCTGGAGGGAGGAAACTCGAGGGTAGACCCCGACCTCGTTGCTGGGTGCCAGATGGCATGGCTAATAGTCAGGTCGCCCCCGGGTCAGCTCGGGTGGCTGTGTTGAATGCGGGTAAACCCGTCGACTGAGTGATCGGGGGTGGGCCCGATCGATTGTTGATGTTGCCATGGGTCGCGGCTAGCTAGTTAGGACCCTTGGTTAGGCCCGGTGACTGGGGCGTCGACATGATGATGTCGTTCGTCCGGTGGTCGGGGTGACCCTCGCTCCTTGGCGAAGAATCGCATGATGTGGCAGGCTGTTCTGAGTCACGAGTTAACCCGGTTGTTGAAGCATCGGCGGTGTGGCACCGTATGCAGAGTGTCCGGGGGTGATCCCCGAATCTTTACAGAGTGCCGTAAGGTACGGCAAGTTGTCCCGAATCCTGAAACTGACCCGGTTGTCGGGAAACGGGCTGGCATAGTGCCATTTGCTCGGGGCTGATCACCGGTTGTTATGTTGCACCGCTTGACCCGGCGAAATGTCTCGATTTTTGAGCTCAACTCGACTGGTAGAGCAGCTCTGGTGATATGCCTTTTTGCTCTATTTAGGGAGTATTTCCCTGTGCTTAATCCTTAATTAATTAGAGAACATAAGCTGGTGCCAACAATGATCTGGAGCTGGCTGCTGTTATCTTCACCTTGAAAATCTGGCGACACTACCTGTATGGGGAAAAGTTCACTATCTTCTCGGACCACAAAAGTCTGAAATATCTCTTCACCCAAAAGGAATTGAACATGAGGCTTCAGGATTAAAAATATAATTATTAAGCATTTAAGTGGGCTATTGATTGAATTACGGTTAATTAAAACTAATTATTTAGGCCTATACTAATCCAAGAGGATTAGGCCCATTTTGACAAATCCAATTGGCCCAAATTATAATTTTAAACTTTGGCCCAAGTTCTAGAAGCTTGGAATTGATGCATTTACGGAATTAAGGAGATAAGTAGGAATATTTTAGGATAAAAAGATGGATAATGGTACAAGAGTTTGAACTGGTTTCAAATTCGGCACCCAAGACAAAAGGCGATCTATCGCGAGACCGCATAGGGTCAGAAAACGGTCTCCCAAATGACCGCTAAGCTCTGCAGATTCCGTAAGTATAAGAAAACATAAAAAGTTGGATTTTTAGCGTCCAAACTCCCAAAAATCGAAGTGGATAGAAGTATAGTCAGGCTTAGAACTCTTGAGGATTGATCTTACACCTAATAAGGACTCTAGAATCGTTCAAATCCATGAAACCCTAGCTAAAACCCTATAAATAGACCCCAGAACCAACCTGCGCGACCCTTGCTTTTGGGTCGCGTGGAACTAAGGTAAAGAGGTCGAATTAGAGGTAAGTTTTTTCTAGGAATTTGTTCATCTTAGTTAGATCTAACTTTCCTCAAAAAATTTTCATAGGAGGTCAAGCCTACAGGGAGATAAAAGCCTGCAAAGACGTTGGTTCGGTGAAAGTAACTCAAGAAACTGTGC
This sequence comes from Amorphophallus konjac, assembly GCA_022559845.1. NCBI lineage: Eukaryota > Viridiplantae > Streptophyta > Magnoliopsida > Alismatales > Araceae > Amorphophallus > Amorphophallus konjac. Next base: position 2,689,663 of record CM040117.1, on the reverse strand, counting down.
GACCAACTCAGAAAGATCAGGAAAATAGAAGCCCCAAATGAGGTAATTAGATAGAAGTTCTTTAGAACGATTTGTTCCTCTTAGTACCCTCTTCTTACCCTCCAAATTTCACATCTTTACGTCAAGAGAATCGGGAGATAGAGGGGCAAGAAGTTACTACTTCGGTTCAGGACGAGCAAGAAATTAGGGTTAACTTCCAACCCTAAATTCGAAGCCTAAAGCCCAAAACAGAGGTAGGTTATCTTATGAACGGCTTAAACATGATCTTATGAGTAAAAGCCCTCTTGTTTCACAAAATTTCATGCATGGTACATGTCGTATTTAATGATTTGGTAACATTGCGCATGTATGTTGAAGCATGCATCATTCCAAACCCTAATTATAAAGATAACAATCTTTGTTAAAATCTATGCAAAATCCCTGCATCTTCACAATGTTATACCCTTGCAGCATGTTATATATATCCCTAGCATGAATTCATACATTAATTGGCTATAGATTAGGTCTGAACTTCGGGTTTGGATCTGTCTGCAACACAGGGAGAAACGGTCTTTCAAGAGACCACATACGTTTTACAAACGGTCCTACGATAGACCGCTAGCCACAAGAAACGGTCCTCTCTAGACCATTTTCATTTTCTGAATTCTGTATTTATGTTAACCCGAAACATAAAGCAGATTAGCCTTATTTATCATATAATAAGCCTAGCTAAATAGGTCTTATTCCTATTTTAAGTACTACTTTCATATACTTGGTTACATTCCCTACTCATCTTAGATGATTTCATGTTCTTATGCACATAGAAGTTGTTTTTAATCTATATTACTTTCACTGCCTAAAACTTATACTTTTGCATTTATGGACACATTTTTATAAGGTTTATGGACTTATTTGATCGATGTTCTATCATGATCTCTCTTATCTTAGAGTCATTTTCTTAAGTACATGACACATATCCCAGTATGTTGTCATTAGTTACACGTTGCACATTAAGAACACCATCTTGGAGTAGTGAACCTCTCCATTAGATATTCCTTCCAATGGACTAGGTGATCTTGTTTCAAGGCCTCCATAAGTCTCCGCGAGCCTGAGATTCCCACTAGGACGCCGAACTGGTTGTACCATAAAAGCCCAATAATCTAGAAATCACTTTATCGGTGTTTTAATGAGTTCTGGACCTTAGCGGCCTAATGTATGACCGCTAGAGTCTGTTAGCGGCCTATTGCTAGACCGCCCATGTCACCTAGAGGCCCTGCCCTAGACCGCATGGTTCCAGCTTCTTTTTCAATGTTTAACCCATGGTTTTACCTTTGGGTTGAGTATTCCTATGTTCTAGATGGTCTATTGATTTTCTAGAACTTGTCACCTTATTCCAAAGATGTCTAAATAAATTATGGAAATTAATGAATGTACCGTTATGCTGTCGAATTCTTTCCAAAGCATGACCTAGTTATTAATGTATTCTTTGAATTCTTATATTCATATTTGGTGCATTCTTCCATTGACGTTGTATCACAAAACTATTATTGAACTTGTTCTTTTATTGGCTAACATTATTGTTGTACTCGTGGAAGTAGCTTGATTTATACTTGAAGATGCAGTTTGAGTACTGATTGTGTTCAAGGGCTCTATGCTACTCCCCTCGGTTGATTGTCGAAAACATACTGTAAACCATGGGGTATGATGCTACTGGCATCGCATTGCATTGGGAGTACTTTCTTTATAAATAAGTGAAGATCCACGAATATCCACAAATATTCATGAAGAACTTGCAAAGTAATAGTACATTCTTGAGTGTTACATGACTTTCTAGTGCATAGCCTTTATGGTTATGAAAAGTGCATTCTTGTTACATTCTTGTTCATGGAAAGACCAAAAATTACATTATTGTTATATTCTTGGTATATACTTGCTCAGTCATATTCTCATATCTTGTTTTGACCATATCTTGCTATTTTGGTTCTATTTGCATGTTTTACCATATTCGCATGATTTAACTTTCTCTAGATCTAAAAATGTTAATCACTTTAAGATTGCCGTCATGTTGATACGAAGATACCTACTGGGCAAGTGTGCTCATTACCTACTTTCTCAAATGTTTCGAGAAGAACTAGTAAATCGGATTCGGATTATACAAGTAGCAGGTCTTAGAGCAATTGAAGGTCATATGGACGAGAGAAGACTTAGTTTTCTAATGTCTAGCCAAGTCATTATGTAATTTTTATTTTCTTGAGTCTATGGTGTAAGAATGTTAAGAGTCAAAGATCGTATGTATATTGATGGTTATTTATATTAAATAAAGATGAAGGTTTTAGTGAATTACTTGTGCAATTACTTTGTGTGATTATCTGGCGCTCTGATTATATTGCTTGCAAGAGGCTTACCATGCCAGTTGTTCACGTTCCCGATTGTTTCCGCTGCATAAATCTCGGGGCATGACAAGCTGGAAAACTACATCCCTTGGAAATTCCCGAGGGGAAGTGGGAAGGTATAGTGATGGATTTCATCATGGGTTTACCTAAGACAAGAGGTGGATATGATGGTATTTGGGTAATCATAGACCGGTTAACTAAATCTGCATAGTTTCTACCAATGAAAAGTCGATGGTCTGTGGATATTCTGTTGTGGTGCTAGGCCCGGATTCAGAGGGGGGTGAATGAATCCCCTTATTAAAATTCACCCAATTAAAACTGTAACTAGACACAATGCGGAATTAAATCTAGCTACCCTCTATAGCATATGAAAGTCAGTTGCGTTCTGGATCAAACATTTGGGCCGCTAGAGTGCAGACTCCTAAACATACCTCTGCTATTGACCGAACCAAATCAAGCAATCAAATACAACTTAGACATTCAGATGGCTTGAGCAAACTGAACACTCTCCAGTAACAATGATCAAGCATGCAAAGTAACTCTCTCAAAGCCAATATCACATGCAAGATTATGCAAACAAATTCCTCGCTAGACAAACGATTTAGATCGAGCCTACGCACACATCTAGCAGATCAGAATAGGCAATCAAACCACGATAGACAAAGGGATTTTTAGGTGATTCGGTCTTCCAGACCTATGTCCACCCCACACTCAACACGAGTGTGGATTCCTGCTGACTCACAGCTTGAACGGCTGGGCATCACAGCTTGCCTACATCAGTTGGGCCTCATAGCTTGCCATCCGTTGAGCATCACAGCTTGCTATCCCGCTGAGCATTACAACTTGCTGTCCAAAGGAATCCTCCTCTACCCGCTGAGGCTTACAGCTTAACCTATCCATAGGAATCCACCTCTACCTGCTGAGGATTACAGCTTAACCTCTGCTAACAAATAGCTTGAACAAAGATGAAAATAGAAAACAAAAACAATGGAAATCAGCAACTGAAAGCTGGATATGAAACCCGATGGTATATAGCTCATGCAGGAGCAAACTGGCCTGGATCTGATCCAAGTGCCAGTGAACGAGACTTCAGAGACTGTATTCTCTCCTCGAGCTCTCTATCTCTCTCTTTCTTTCTTCCTCTTCTTCTGCTTCTTTTTCTTTCTCTGTTGCTCTCTCTTTTCTTCCCTCGTTCTCACGAACTCTCTTTTTCTTCTGCTCTGCTCTTCTCTCGGATGTCTTCTCTTTGTCTACCTCATCAGTCCTCGTCTCATTTTTTTATCACAGAAATGGTATATATATAAAGCTTCAGTCTGGGACCCACGAACTCACGCCCTAGGCGTGTGGAGGGAACACTCCCGCCAAGAAGCTTTAGGAGTGTCTTGCCCACATGTCAGAATCTAGATGAATGGGAATCCACGTGGCAACTTCTTTCAGGGACGGCCCACCTTGGATCACGTGCCCTCCTTAAAGATCACGAGCTGTTGACATGTTAATATATCAAAACATAGAATAGTCAGACATGTATAAAAATTGCACAAACTTGATACGGTGTTAAAGTAGGCATGCATAGACTCAATATAGCATAAGATCACATATGCACGGACTCAACGATCACACACTAAATATGTGCTCAGACTTGATTCAAGTGCAGAGCTAAAAGATGCACAAACTTTGTGTGAGTGTAATCAAGAAGTGCACTGAGTTGGTACATACTCTGCACTTACTCAATGTGCCAAGAGCTATCTTGCACCGACTCTACTCGTGCAAGAATCAAGAGTTGCACAGACTCTGTTATGCATTATGCGAGATAAGCACAGACATGCCAAAGTAATGTGCACAGACTTTATGTGCACGGTGCAAGAGTTGCACCAACTTGATGGCGTGCAACAATAGCTGTTGCACCGACCTTTAAGCAGACTACAGGACCATGCATTGACCTTTATGTATGCGGTGTGAACGACTATGCACTGACCTTGGGTAAGCATGCTATAGGAGCTTGCACCGACCTTGTGTACAGACACATAAAATGTGCACCAACGTTATGAGCCTTAGGTTAAAAGATGCACTGACCGTGAATAGTGATTTGTACATACCCTGACAGGCACCGATGTGAATATACTTAGTCAAAATCTGCACCGATGACATTTGCGAGTGAGAAGAAATATGCACTGACTACATATGTGCATAAAGCAAAAGATGCACTAATTGTATACAGGTAACATGCAGACTTGCACCGAGGCAAAAGATGCACCGAGGCAAAACATGTATGTGCCTTAGACAAAAGATGCTCAGACCTTTATTATGCATAGGAACAATAGTATGCACCGAGGCAAAACTTGCACTGAGGCAGAAGATGCACTGACTCTAAGCCACATGAGACGCAAAGTAAGATGCAGGACATACACTGAGATACAAATGTGATTATGAACACAATATGCTCAGACTCGAATGCACACTTAACACAGACCTTGATGCAAAGTAACACAGACTATGTGTATTGACGTTAGTTGTGAGAACTGGGGTTAATGTGAAGTTACCTTTATGAACACCCAGAGCTTTGTGTCATTTTTAGAACCTGTTCTGACAGATGATGAGATCAACACTGAATGCATCAAGATTATATCATCTAGAATATACATATATAATGAGACATAATATTTGTCATCATCAAAACTCCATAACCATAAGGACACAACATATTCTAGCAACTATATACATGAAGGAGATTGTCAAGCTACATGGAGTCCCTATCACCATTATTTTAGATCGAGACCCTCGATTCACATCTCAATTCTGGAAGGGTCTACAACATTCATTAGGACCCGACTCAATTTCAGTACTACATTTCATCCACTAATCGATGGTCAAACTGAAAAAACTAATCAGGTGGTGGAAGATATGCTCAGGGCATGTGTTATTGATTTCAGTGGAAGTTGGCACGACCACTTGCCTCTAGTATAATTCGCCTACAACAATAGCTATCAAGCTAATATACAAATGGCACCATTCGAGGCTCTCTATGGAAGGAATTGCTGCTCACCTATTTGCTGAAATGAAGTTGGAGAAAAATAATTTCTAGGCCCTGAAATCATTAGAGATACTACCGAGAAGGTAAAGCTTATTCGAGAGAGACTCCAGATGGCTCAAGATAGACAAAAGTCATATGCTGATAATAGAAGGCACGATCTGAAATTTCAATTGGGAGACCACGTATTCCTTAAAGTTTCTCCAGGTTGAGGAATGCGAAGATTCGGCATCAAAGGCAAGCTCACTCCGAGATTCATTGGCCCTTTTGAAATTCTTGAAAGGGTTGGCGAGGTCGCATATCAGATAGCCTTGCCCCCTCAATTAGCAGGAGTCCATGATGTGTTTCATGTGCCTATGCTCAAGAAGTACGTCTACGATCCTTAATTTTCATGTTATAAGTCACGATGACTTGGTGATCCAAAAGGATATGACATATGAACAAAAGCCAATCAAAATCATTGATCGAGAAGTGCGTCAGCTATGAAAAAACTATTCCCATGGTAAAAATCTGGTGGAATAAGGGATCGGACCAAGATGCGACATGGGAGACGGAAGAAGCTATGTGCAACAAATTCTCAGAATTAGTCGATTGTAAGTATACTCTCCATAAAACCCATGTAATGAATTTGGGGACCAAAATCTTTTAAGTGGGGGAGGGTGTAACACCCTGAAATTTTCTTAGGGATTTTCAAGAATTTTAAACCATTATTAAGCATATAAAGAGGCTTAATGGGCTCTTAAATATATTTTTAGGATAATTAAATTGAATTGGAAGGCCGATTAATAACCAAGCATAATGGCCCACTCAAATTAGGCCTACAAGCCCAATCCTAAACCCTCTTGGCCCAAGCCCATACTCTAGAATGTCCTTAGGATAAATTCCCCAATTAATAGGATAAATAAGGGATAAAAATAGAAAGAGTTTGACAGAAATTCAAATTTCTAGCGCTCTGCATGGTTGCGGTCTATCGCGCGACCGCTACCACTATATAGCGGTCCAGGGATGACCGCTACCAGCTTTCGTGATCAAAACGGCGAGAGCCGTGAAAAACTTAGAAATTCAATAACCTAATCCCCTTGGATCGAAGCAATCTGGCGTGGATAACTCTCTAGAACTCTCTACGGGTCAGTTCTACTCCAAATTTGGACTCTAGGTTCGACCTAATCCCCCAAACCCTAACAAACCCCATTAATAGGTTCCAGGTTCGACCTGCGTGAACATTACTTTTGGCTCGCTTGGTTCGATGGTAAGATAACATTATTTCATGCCAGTCCTTTAGAATATTTTGTTTTCTTTAGTTTTGTCTAACTCTCCTCAAAATCTCATGCTAGGAGGACACACTATTGGAGAGTTAGAAGCCCTACAAGTTGCTGGTTCACTGTAGACCGCACAGGAACCAGTGTGTTCGTCCAGAAAAGATCAGGAGCCCTAGCAAAGGTATTTTCGTGTCTATTCTTTAGACTTTATCGTTCCTCCTCATGTCTTCTACCTACCCTCCAATTTACATGAATTTAGGACAAGATGCCAAGAAGATAGAAGGACGGGAAGTTGCTGGGTTCGTGCAGAACGACGTGCAGGAACCAGGGCGATCTTCCAGTTAGAAATTTGCACTCTAGGAGTATTCCCAGAGGTAGGTTATCTCATAGATGGCTAAATTAACATGTTAGGAACAAAAGCCCTCTTATTTCTCATGATTTCATGCACTATACTTGGAGAATTTGATATTTTATTTCAACTGTGCACCATGTTAGCACATCATGCATGATTCCTACCCTTTCATAAGAAATTGATAATTTTGACTTAATTCACGCAAACCTATGCATCTGCATGACTTGATTTTTGTGGTAGAATGTTTACCTTCCTATCTAGCATGTTCACATGCATTTATTTTCCTTAGAATATGTCTTGCATGCCCTATTTTACGTCTGTCTGCTACAGACAAGAAACGGTCTCCATCAGACCGCCATAATCATGTAGCGGCCCTGCGACAGACCGCTACCATCATGATGCGGTCCTCCTATGACCGCTATTTGCTTTCTATGGTCTGCACTTTGTTAACCCCAAACAGATTGCAGATTAGCCCTATTAATTATATGTTAAGCCTAGGTAATTAGGTCTTATTCCTAATTTTGACTTTGGATTCATGTTAATGGTTATATAGTGCATCTTTCATGCTAGGTTTCATGACTTACATGGCTTCATACATTTATTTTAATCCTATGTTAATTTGGTGCGGACACCAGAGCACACGAGCGGCATGAGTCGGTGAGCCACCGGTACCGTACGCGGAGCACCACACGAGCCACTTCGGCGTCCATCTGGCTCGAAGACAGTCTGGAGACTCCCCCTTGAGTCTCGGCAGTTATCACATTTATTTGAACTTTATTTTGTGTCATGTGTGTTTATTTAGTTTTATTCGGTTTGTAATTTAGATTGTAATCAGGGTTTATATGTAAAATGGGACCACCCGAATCCCACGAGCCCCCCACCCCTCCTCCCATTGATCCACCTCATCCCTAGGGCCCATGTGGGGACAGTCAACTTGTCAAATGTGGGCTTCTAGAAGGGTGGGCCAAGTGGGGGACAATGGAGCTTGGAAGTCAAGGTTGGCCACCAACCTTGCTCCCTTGGTCAAGGGGGCGCCCCCCTCTCACCATCAACAATTTTAATTTTTGTAAAATGTGTGTAGAACTAATTAGTTCTACTCCTTTTTTTATTCCCCCAAACCCTAGGTCCAAGGGTATTTTGTGTCTTTTGCCATTTCATATAAATACCATGTATTAAACATTTTAGTGGAATTAATGAAATCATTTGGAAGAAAATCTCTTGGAGCAGCCTTGGGCTCCCCTCTCCTCTCTCCTCCCTCTCCTCCTTGCAGCTGGGAAGGCTGTATTCTAGTGGTGTGAAGCCACCCCTATCAGTTCCGGTGATCGCCGCCACCGCCACGAGCCGCCATCGCACCGCCACCATCGTCGCTGGTGTTCTGTCCATCCAAGACAGAGGTACCTTCCACGATTTACTGCTCTCAGCCACGAGCTTCTCTTGTGCTGAAATTTTCAGGAGGTGTTCCAGAGGTGTCTACAACGATCCATAAAAATTGGTTGGTCATATAGCTTCCATTTGATAATTTTCCATTTTCGTCCAACTTCTGTTTCCAGATCTATCTGTTTTCTGTTCTGATTTCCACCCGCCCTGAGTTTCCCATCTTCGGACCATTCTTTTATTTTTCCAGGAGCTCCCAAATTTACTGGGGGTTCTATCCACCAACCCCTCTACCCACGAAGTTTCGTGGAATTTCGGGAGACCATCTCGTATTTTTTTAAAATTCATCTTTAGATCCATCAACAGTGCTGTCAGCCAGTTTCCTGATCCGACCACTAGACAGTGTTAAAATCTTAACAAATCGTAGTCTCCACCAATCCTTCCACAAAAATTATTGCCGTTTTCCTATCTTTCTCCTCCACAACTTTCATGAAGAGGTAGATGTCTGATTCAGAGGTTTGCTTTACGGTCAAAGGTAGTTCTCAGGAAACTGCCCTGCTGTTCTAATAGTTCGGGTACTGTGCAACAGAAACTTCAAAATTCAACAAAGTCTAGATCCGTGCAGATCCAGATCCTCTCTCTGGGCCGAGATTGAAGGACTTCAAGAGAGCTTTCCAACGGTACCTCCTGTGCCCCGATCCGACATCGGGATTGGTCGCAGCGGCCAATCTCGCCGGAGCGCGCGCTGGAAAATAGAAGCTTCAGTCCGTGGACAGCAATTCCAAAGTGTGGAGATCGGAGCCAATCGACCTCCGACCGGTAGTTCCGGCCGACCGCCATCCAGGGAGGCGTGCCACTAGGGGTCTCCATCACAGCGGGTCCTACCGCACCAGCGCTGGAGGTTGGAGCTGTCCGTGGGCCCCACGGACCCGTAGATCGTGCCGTCCGGACAGCACCACAAACGCGTGTTCGGCACAGACGGTCGACATCAAGATGCTGCCCGTCAACCCAATTGTTGTGATTCCCGGGCCCCACATGTGACCTTTTACCTCCTTGCGTGGAGTGGGTCAAGTTATTGTACCGCTATTATAATTTGTTAACTGGGTGTCCGCAATTGGCCGGGGTTGTCTTCCCCACGCCGGGAGCGTGGAGGTAACGGTCTTAACTCCTTGGCGTTCATTTGCTAGTTTAGTATATGGTCGTATGCCACTGCGAGAGCGTAGGATTCTAGCCCGTGAGTCCATGTCACCGCTGTGAGTGTGAGAGTGACCGTCCCGTGACTCGACCTGAGTACAGAAGTGAGTCGGACTACCCTTGAACTCTGCCGGTTCTTCAACCGCGCACGATCCGCGTTTCCCTCGCTTGGGACGACGAGTGAGCTTGCGTTTCTGTTAGCGACGTATAGCCCATAGGAACTCATAGTGTCGGGCCGAAGTCTCTCCAATTTGTGTGTTGCTGGTCGCATCTCCATCTAGAGTCCGAGGTCCACATCACATAGAGTTGGTTCCCGTGTCCGTCCCGCATCAGTTTGGTATCAGAGCGAGTCGAGTCTAGGGTAGTTATGGCATATGTCTTTGCATGGTCAGTCGAGTCTAGGATCATCATTATTTTTCAAAACAAAAAAAAGTGTTTTAAAATTGCATTTCATCCTGATAATCTGGTATCTTAAAAGGTGTTGTCCGAACGTTAGGCTACGCCTATCTGGAAGACCGCACACTTGCGGGAGTGATCTTCGGATCGATTAACTCCGCCGCGTACCGGATATTGGTTTAGGTCTAGGTGCATTAGTCGGTGTTTGCATCGGTTTGTGTCTCCTAGTTCGTGTGTAGTCCAATAAGAGTCAGTCGGTCTTGTCCAAGTGTCGGCATGTCTAACATGTAGTTCCCCAATTTCCCATGGATTCCCAATCACCCGGGCAATATGACCGTTGGTCTACCCATGGGCTTGGCAACCACCCTCTCCACTTCCGTAGGCCCGAAGCCTCGGATTTTTATGGCTCTAATGATCCGGGCGACTACCTCAAGTGGGAGGTCGCCATGGATAAATATTTTGAATGTTAGGCCATGTCCGATGCCATGGAAGTTAGTTTTGCCCGAGAGAGGCTTGTCCACAAAGTCGCCTGGAAATGGGAGAGCATTGAGCGCATGAGGGAGGTTAGGAGGCAAAGGCCCATCGAGTCGTGGCATGAGATGAAGGGTGAACTTAGGAAGGTCTACCTACCCGGTCCAATCACCTCTAACAGACCCCACCCAATCACCTCCAGCCAAGCGGGTCATAGTCGGAGGCAAGGAGACCCACCCATAGTGGAGCCTAGACCCAAGGTTAGGCCAGTTGATTACGGGCAAGTCCACCACATTACTCCTACTCCAAACCCCACCATTGCCGAACTCTTCCAAATCATTTTGGATAGAGTGGATAGGAAGTGTGCTTATATCGAGTCCCTGCTTCCCCCTTGCCTACCTCCTAGCCGGGATGGAACCAAGCACGAGCCTAAGGAGGTAGCAGCCGGTAGTCCCAATCCGGTGCCATCTATGGTTCCATCCCAAGGTCCTCTCCCCATCATAGTGGATCCTCTTTCCCCACCCACGAGAGCCCCATTGCCTACACCCCCTGTCCGTTAGGAGGATAAGGGTAAGGGTCCACTTATCAGGGAGCGTAGTGGGTCACGACAGCAGTGTTATCGCTGCCAGGGGTTCGGCCACTTTGCCGGACAGTGTCCCACTCGGACATCTCTAGCCCTAGGGAACAAAAGGGTTGGAGAAGCCTCACTCTCCGATCTTTATTCGGAGCCACCTCAGCCACAGCTACCCGTGTTTCTAATGGGAAAGCTACTTATAGCCGAGCCACTCCTTAGCTGGCTTAAGAATGGCCTGGCCCCATCTCCCCTCCCATCCATGGACCCTACCCTACCATTAGTGCCGGTCAACTCATTCCATACCACCTTCCGGTCTAGTCACCATGTGGATACATTAGATGATCTTCTTAAAGGATTAGACCGGCAGTTGACATTTACGCACTTGTTGGCCCCACGCTTCGACCGACCTACAGGTCGTAGCTTCACACATCCATCCTTAAGGTCCATCACCTCCGTGTACACCATGGGTCATGTTACCACGGAGGTTCTTCTACTCCTCCCTATGCCGGCCGAGCCCGACTTCATTCCCTTTTGCCCATGGGAGGAATCTTACTTTCTACCTATGACTGCCGTCCCACCTCTCACAATGAATGAAGGTGATCATTTACACCTCCAAGATTTCCAAATGTGGGATAGTGATTTGTGGAAGCTTAGTCCGAGGGGTCATACCTTCTTTGATCCCTTCGACCCATTCTCTTGTGGACCTCGTGACCCACCATATTTACTCCACCTTTTCGAGAGAGTCCACCATCATACCCCTTCTCCACGGGCCGATCCATCTACAACCTCCAAACCCGTCCATAATACTCCTACATATCGGGGTGATGTAGAAGATGGCCCGCCCAAACCTCCCAAATCTAAAAGGCCATCCGTGCATGAATGGATCACTTTAGGATGCCTTCCACATTCCATCAACTTCCGGTTGCCTCTAGTGTATGCATGGCACACATTCGGATGTCCTGGACCACCTTGCATATGATTGGGTCGGACTAACATTAGGTTTGTGTAGGGTTGTGTGTGCATCCGTGTGTTTTTTATCTTTTGCTAAGCATGTTAGGAGTCTGCATGACGACGTCCGTCGTCACATTGAGGCCAGCAATGCACGGTATAAGGAGCTAGCCGATGCCCATCGACACCACCGAGAGTTCCAAGAGGGTGAATATGTCATGATCAGGGTAAGACCTGAACGGTTTCCCTCTGGAACCGGTAAGAAACTGCAAGCTCGCAGAGCCGGTCCATTTAGAGTGTTGAAACGCGTTGGATCCAATGCGTATGTTGTGGACCTGCCTGAGGAATATGGTATAAGCTCTACTTTTAATGTATCGGATCTAGTTGCATATAGGGACCCAGCGGTGATCCGTAGTGAGCCTTTCGAGCCATCCCCTCCCATTGAGAGTGATCCCACACCTGAGTGTCCACCTCCAGCCCCTTTTCCACGGCAGCGAGAGCATATAGATCATATACTGGATGAGCAGGTGACAGTTACCAGGACAGGATCCTACCCGCGCTACCTAGTGCGATGGAGAGGACGGCCCACCACCGAGGATACGTGGATCAACCATGGAGAGTTGCAGCGGATTGATCCGGACCTACTGGAGCGGTACCACAGTGATGCAGACCCTTACTCGACAGGGTCGAGTTTCTCCCACCCGGGGAGAATTGGTGCGGACACCAGAGCACACGAGCGGCACGAGTCGGCGAGCCACCGGTACTGTACGTGGAGCACCACACGAGCCACTTCGGTGTCCATCTGGCTCGGAGACAGTCTGGAGACTCCCCCTTGAGTCTCGGCAGTTATCACATTTATTTGGACTTTATTTTGTGTCATGTGTGTTTATTTAGTTTTATTCGGTTTGTAATTTGGATTGTAATCAGGGTTTATATGTAAAATGGGACCACCCGGGTCCCACGGGCCCCCCACCCCTCCTCCCATTGATCCACCTCATCCCTAGGACCCATGTGGGGACAGTCAACTTGTCAAATGTGGGCTTCTAGAAGGGTGGGCCAAGTGGGGGACAATGGAGCTTGGAAGTCAAGGTTGGCCACCAACCTTGCTCCCTTGGTCAAGGGGGCGCCCCCCTCTCACCATCAACAATTTTAATTTTTGTAAAATGTGTGTAGAACTAATTAGTTCTACTCCTTTTTTTATTCCCCAAACCCTAGGTCCAAGGGTATTTTGTGTCTTTTGCCATTTCATATAAATACCATGTATTAAACATTTTAGTGGAATTAATGAAATCATTTGGAAGAAAATCTCTTGGAGCAGCCTTGGGCGCCCCCCTCCTCTCTCCTCCCTCTCCTCCTTGCAGCTGGGAAGGCTGTATTCTGGTGGTGTGAAGCCACCCCTATCAGTTCCGGTGATCGCCGCCGCCACCACGAGCCGCCATCGCACCGCCACCATCGTCGCCGGTGTTCTGTCCATCCAGGACAGAGGTACCTTCCACGATTTACTGCTCTCAGCCACGAGCTCCTCTTGAGCTGAAATTTTCAGGAGGTGTTCCAGAGGTGTCTACCACGATCCATAAAAATTGGTTGGTCATATAGCTTCCATTTGATAATTTTCCATTTTCGTCCAACTTCTGTTTCCAGATCTGTCTATTTTCTGCCCTGATTTCCACCCGCCCTGAGTTTCCCATCTTCGGACCATTCTTGATTTTTTTCAGGAGCTCCCAAATTTACTGAGAGTTCTATCCACCAACCCCTCCACCCAAGAATTTTAGTGGAATTTTGGGAGACCATCTCATATTTTTTTAAAATTCATCTTTAGATCCATCTACAGTGCTATCAGCCAGTTTCCAGATCTGACCACCAGTCAGTGTTAAAATCTTAACAAATCGTAGTCTCCACCAATCCTTACACAAAAATTATTTCCATTTTCCTATCTTTTCCCTCCATAACTTTCATGAAGAGGTAGATGTCTGATTCTGAGGTTTGCTTTACGGTCAAAGGCAGTTCTCAGGAAACTGCCCTGCTATTCTGAGAGTTCGGGTACTGTGTAACAGAAACTTCAAAATTCAACAAAGTCTAGATCCGTACAGATCCAGATCCTCTCTCAGGGATGAGATTGAAGGACTTCAAGAGAGCTTTCCAAAGGTGCCTCTGTGCCCCGATCCGACTTCGGGATTGGTCGCAGCGGCCGATCTCGCCGGAGCGCGCGCTGGAAAACAGAAGCTTCAGTCCGTGGACAGCAATTCCAAAGTGTGGAGATCGGAGCCGATCGGCCTCCGACCGGTAGTTCCGGCCGACCGCCATCCAGGGAGGCGTGCCACCAGGTGTCCCCATCACAGCGGGTCCCACCCCACCAGTGTCGGAGGTTGGAGCGGTCCGTGGGCCCCACGGACCCGTAGATCGCGCCGTCCGGACAGCACCACAAACGCGTGTTTGGCACCGCCGGGCGACATCAAGATGCTGCCCGTCAACCCAATTGTCGTGATTCCCGGACCCCACATGTGACCTTTTACCTCCCTACGTGGAGTGGGTCAAGTTATTGTACCGCTGTTATAATTTGTTAACCGGGAGTCCGCAATTGGCCGGGGTTGTCTTCCACACGCCGGGAGCGTGGAGGTAACGGTCTTAACTCCTTGGCGTTCATTTGCTAGTTTAGTATATGGTCATATGCCGCTGCGAGAGCGTAGGATTCTAGCCCGTGAGTCCATGTCACCGCTGTGAGTGTGAGAGTGACCAGTCCCGTGACTCGACCCGAGTACGGAAGTGAGTCGGACTACCCTTGAACTCTGCAGGTTCTTCAACCACGCATGATCCACGTTTCCCTCGCTTGGGACGACGAGTGAGCTTGCGTTTCTGTTAGCGACGTATAGCCCATAGGAACTCATAGTGTCGGGCCGAAGTCTCTCCAATTTGTGTGTTGCTGGTCGCATCTCCATCTAGAGTCCGAGGTCCACATCACGTAGAGTCGGTTCCCGTGTCCGTCCCGCATCATAATTTCATGCCAAAACTATATAGTTTTGTGTTAATATTATGTTTCACACATTTTATGCACTTGTTTCATGGATGAATTGATCATTATTTTCTACACGATTCTCTATCATCTTTGAGTCTTTCTTAAGTACATGACGCGTATTCTGGTACGATGTCATTGGTTACACTTTACACTTATAGGCACATTTTCTTGGATATGTGAACCTCTCCGCCGGATATTCCTTCTGTGGGGATCATGTTTCAAGGCCTCTGTAAGTTTCCGCGAGCCTGGGATTCCCACTAGGACGCCGAGCTGGTTGTACCCTCAAAGCCCAATTGTCTAGAAAGCACTCATATGACCGGTGTTTTTCTGAGTCCTGGCTAGTAGCGGCCACCTAGGAGACCACAACTTTCAAGTAGCGGCCATCCCATGACCGCTATCTTCCAGAGTTTTCACTACGTTGACTCTTCTTTCTTCATGCGTCGACTCTATCTAGTTGCGGCCATCCCAAGACTGCTACCTTTTGGTTTCGGCCAGGCTAAGACCTCTATCTGAAGAAAATGGCCCCGGCATGACCGTTTCTGTCTCAAGTGTTCTTAACCTGGGGTTTGACCCAAGGGTTGATTTTCCTAAGTTCCTAGATGGTCTTTTGATCATAGGGAACCCAAAACCTTGTTCAAATGGATATCCAATAAATTATGGAAGATAAAGAATGTACCGTTATGCTGCCGATTTCTTTCCGTGGTGTAACCTTGTCTTTAAATCATCCTTGAACTCTCGTGCTTCATATTTTGTGCATTCTTACCTTGATATTGTGATAATGAAACTATTGTTTGGACTTGTTACATTACTGGACATAATTATTTTTTCTCGTTTAAGTAGCTTGATTTATAACTTGAAGATGCAAGAGCGGGCGCGGATAGTGTCCAAGGGCTCGACGTTAGCCCCCTCGACAGATAGCTGGAAACGTACTATAAAACATGGGGTATGATGCTTACTGGCGTCGCATTGCGCTGGGAGTACTTTTTTTATAAACGGATGAAAATCACGAGGCAACCTTGTGAAATTTACATGCTTGCTAGTACATTCTTGTTACATGACTTTCTACTGCATAGCCTTTATGGTTATGAAAAGTACATTCTCGTTCATTAAAGGCCAAGTTACATTCATGTTATATTCATTCTTGATCTTGCTCTCACTCTACATGAACCTTCATATCCCGATGATCTACATCTTGATAGTACTTGTGTTGTTACTTTCGCTTTATATCGTAAGATTTACCGTATTTCTTTTACCTTCTATTCTAGAGCTAAAATGCTAATTATTTAAACTATGCCTTCATGTTGATACTAAGATACCTACTGGGCAAGTGTGCTCATTCCCTACCTTTTCCATCTTTTCAGGAAATTTTAGCGGAGATTCGGACTACTCAACTGACGAGTCCGAGAGTGATTAAAGATCGAGAGAAGACCTAGTAGAGTCATGAGTCCAGTCGTGTCGATGTACTTTTCCATTTATTTGAGTCTAGTGAAAAGAGTCAAGTATCAATGTACTTTGAATATTGTTCAATAAAGTGAAGTTTGGAGTATATCATCTTGTGCATTCCCTTTTATGTGCGAATGTGTTAGCGCTCTGATTTTATATGCTCGCTTGCGACGTACTAGCCAGCTGTCCGTGTTCCTGATAAATTTCCATTACATAATCTCGGGGCGTGACAATACTGAACAGAAACACGGTAGCCGATAGAACTTCGGCCCTCTAAACTGCTCCTAACGGCAACAGAAGAACAAGCCCCGATCTCACAAAGTCGGGAGTTGCTGAACCATTGATAAACCACAAAACTCTATCGTGAAGGCCTATGGAAATAGACAAAGGCCCCACTAAGTCCTACACGACCAAAGGTACGGTCACGACTCCGCTGTCGTGCCCCTACACTGTCTACTCGTAGAAGCACGGTAATTCTCTATCAGCACCCTAGACCATAGTGTCGAAGGGACACAAAACCGTATGATGGGGACATCACCGGTGATCTCATTTGTTCGAGGATCCTGATGCTTGCCAGCTGTGCTTCATCTTGTTCGTCACTTTATTTTGAGTCATATGATGTAATTTTTATTTTCTTATCATGTAATTTTCTTTTATTTAAGTCTAGTACCTAGGTTAATGAGTCATTTACCTAGGTCTTAAGTCATTATGTTGGTTTGATAGGTTAAATGGCCCAATTCAATGGGCTAGGCCCATGGGCATCCCCCCTTCCCCTTGGTTTCTTATCATTAGTGTAAAAGTCATGGACTTATTGTAAATTATGGGATCCCTATAAATAGGACCCCATTTCTTCCATTTGAGCTAATGAATGATTGAAAGAAAATTTGAAATTCCACTACAATTGTGAGAATCTCTCTCTCTCTCTAAGGGGTGGATTCCCCTCTCTCTCTCTCTAAAGGGGGCGAACCCCATTCTCTCTCCTCCCCACCCCCAATTTCGAAATTCTCTCTCTCTCCTCCCATTCACCTCTCATTAAGACCCCTCCCCCTTCCCCATACACTCATTCAATTCCCCTCCAACCCCTAGGTGGAATTCCCCTCTCCTAGGCACCTCTCCATTCTCCCAAGTAACCCTTCCTCTCCCCCAAGCAACCATTCCTTTCCCCAAGCCACCCCTTCCCTTCCGCAACACACCTCTCCATCTCCCAACACACCCCTTCCCATCCCCCCCATTAAGTCACATTCCAACCTTGGGAGAGATCTCTCCTTCCCTCTCTCATTCCCAACCCAAATTCGCAGCTCCCCCTTCCTCCACCTGCTAGACCATCTTCCGGCCCCCATTCTGCCCCTCCCACACCTTGGATCACCCTCTACCAGACCCCCACACAGCCCGGGGTCACCCCCCACACCCATCCACCCCATCTCCCATCCCATCTACCCCGTTTCCCATCACCTATCACCACCCGGTTCATCTCAGTTCGCAGGCAACAGTCAAGGGTCGAGTTGCAGAGGCAGCCATGTCTTCACCGCGCATCTTATGGAGGTGTATCATATATTTCCAGAAAGCTCTTCCAGTCAGCTTCACAGGCGAGGTGATCCCGCCTCATTCCGAGGTTGGAGCCATCCGTGACGTCGTTCTTGCCCGACTGCGCATCCGGCACCTGAGCAGAGACCAGAGCCTCAGTTCAGAAGCTGCTGCAACCACAGCCCGGCTCCCCTTGGTGCACCATTTGACCAGGACGAACCTCTACCAGTCCCCTATCCATCAAAACAAGAGGATCCTCGTTTGGAGTTCGGAGTACCCCGTTCCAATTATTTCCCTCAGGTACGCAGGTCTGGCCAGTCAGAGACAGTCCTGATACCCCCCCACTCTTCGGGCTGGTTCTCATGACTCCGACCTCTTCTGGTGGTCTTCTTGGTTGTGGATCGAAGAAGACTCATTCACGCTCACGTCCATTCTGGTCCCGCATCATTCAGATCTCGGGGGAGTTCGTGGCAAGTTTGTCAAGTTGCTGCAGCGTCTTGGGACCAGTCAGAGCCAGAACAGAGAAGCACCGGTCCAGCACCTGCCCTGGCCGTCAACAATGACTCGAACCCACAAGAAAATTCAGCACCCACCTGGATCAGTCAGTGAAGATTGAGCGCTGGTTTCGACGAATTCCAAGTTCGGGAGAACCCGTGGCAGCGCAAACAGCGAGTACCTATCAGGCAGTTCCAGAAGCGGGCAGAATCGGCGAAGTCCTCTTTTGGCAACTCCTTTAGCTCTCCATCCGATCTTGCCTGGCCTGTTGAAGTTAGATGGAAGGCTCTATCACCACAGGATGTGGATCTAGAGGGGGGGGGGGTGAATAGATCAACTGGCTATTTAAAAATTTGGCCTAGAATCAAATGCGGAATTAGAAGAACACTAGACGAACACAGCCAATGCACCGAATGAAACACACAAGATCTGCTGAACAAGCAATCAAACACACGAGAGGCACAAGGCTTTTAGGTGGTTCGGTCAATCCGACCTACGTCCACCCCACATTCAACTCGAATGTGGATTACTACTGATACACAGCTTCAAACTGCTGGGCTCTACAGCTTGCCAACAACGGCTGGGGCTTACAGCTTATCCCGACTAGAGGAACATCCTCTGCAACAGCTGAGCATCACAGATTGCTCTGCTGGGCACTGCAGCTTAGCCGACCAGAGGAACACCTCTGCAACCCGCTGCCTCACAGCTTGATCCCGCTGACTAACAGCTTGATAGAACAAGAGTTTTCAAAGGAAAATAACAAAGACTGAAAACAAACGAAACACACAATCGAATGGAAGAAAACCAAAACGACTGTAGCTCAAGGTTGAGCAATATCAGCTCCCGGTAACTGGACCAAGAGACTGATTCGCAATCTCTCACAATAACTCTCTCTCAACTCATCTCTCTTTTTCTTCTTCTCTCTTTTTCTTCTTCTTTGCCTTTCTTCTTTATTCTCACTGTGGATCTCGGTGGCTGCTGCTTCAAGCAGGATGTACAGACTTTTCCAATCTCGATCAGCCTATACAGAAGATGAAGACAAATATATATAACAGCAGCAGGTGGATAAGGGCGCGTGGCTTCCATGCTTTCCCGCCCAATGGAATCCGCCAGCTTCGAGACAATTCCATCCACGTGTCAGCATTTGGTTCACGAGCCAGGCACCTTGGATCACGTGCCCTACAATTCAAAGACGTTTGATCAGCAAAACTCAAGACTGCTGCGTAGACTCCATCAACCCATGGCGTTGACGCATCGATGATCCAGTGATCATGTCTTCAGCAGATGGGCGTTCTGCGTCGACGCCGCTTCACTGCTGCGTTGACGCATCGGTGTGTACTAGCAGCTAAAAGGTGTCGTTCCATCAACCTGCTGCGTCGACCCAACGAGCTACAACGTCGACGCTGCCAGGGTACTCCAGAGGTTTCAAGGAGTTACTTGAACTGCTGCGTCCACGCTGCCAGTGGGTGGCGTTGACGCATCTGAGTAGCCCAGTAACCCATTGGTTCTCTTTTTGTAACTGCTGCGTCGACGCTACTTGCTCAATGCGTTGACGCACCAGAATAATCCAGGAGCTTCTTTCTTGATTTGCTGTGTCCACGTGTCAGCCTCTCAGCCAGCTTCAGTACACGTGTCACAAGCCTGTCTGCCCTTCCAGCCTCGAATTACGTGCCCTCCATAAGCTTAACGATCAGAACACCTGTCAGATAGAGTATCGGATAAGTCATCAGTTTAAGTGAAGAACTCTGTATAGACTTGAAAAGACGATCATGCTGTATAGACTGAGTGTGTATAGTGTGAGGGAGTGTATAGACTTGAAAAGACGATCATGCTGTATAGACTGAGTGTGTACAGTGTGAGGGAGTGTATAGACTTAGTTAGAAGGAGCTCGATGTATAGACTTGCCTATGCGAAAGTCACTGTACAGACATTGAAAACGTGAAGCCAAAATGTAGACTTCACGCTGTACAGACTTGAGGCTTTGATGAACGAAGGTTCAGTGTATAGAGTTGGAATGTAAGGCCCAATGTATAGACTTCAAAGTCCACTGTGGATGTATAGACTTTATCAACTGAAGAAACTGAACTGAAGCATCGACGCATCAGCTCAAGGTGTTGACGCACTACTGTATGGACAATGTTCAGACTTGCTGAAAGACCGATGTACAGACTTTCAAACCTGAAGGCCAATGTGTGGACTTTGCGTGAGACGCTCAATGTACAGACTTCACCTTAGACTCTAAATGAGACGGACAGTGTATGGACTTGGCCACTGCATTGTGGATGTATGGACTTTGACGCCTGCATGCTATGCAATGTACACACTTGGTGCCTGATGCTCATATGCAGACATTGATGCCCAACAACGATGTATAGACATTGAGACTATGAGTGTGTGTTCAGTGTTAAGATAAGATTAAATGCATATAACACACAGATAATCTGATAAAGTGATTTCATCAAAACATAAATAGTGTTGCCAATTCATCAAAATAATGTGTTGCCATATGAAGTAAGGTTACATGTCAACACCATCAACACATAGGAGTCACAACATTCTCCCCCTTTTTGATGATGGCAACCCCCTATCATGTAGAGTGGTAACATCCTGTCATACAGATGCATTTTTGATGAAAGACATGATTTGTTATTCAGATTGTTATGCAGGTGCACATATATGCTATGATGACATGCTGCATGCTACAAAATTTAAGCAACTCCCTGCCATACCTCCCCTGAATCAGAATTCTCCCCCTAAACTGAAGAAATGAATTCAGATAATATTCTCCCCCTTTGCCATCAACAAATAGGAGGGAAAGTGAATGGAAGCGAAGAGAAAGAAAGTTCAGCTGACTGACATTCTTAGTAAGTAGTTCAGAAATTAAGTAACCAAAGCACAAAACCTTCAGTCATATGAACCTAGAAATGGCTTAGAAATTGAATTTCTGGTTTAAAGGTTATAAAAAAGAAAGTTCATGCACTACATTCATTGGATAAGGTAGATGTTCATGATAAAATAATAAACCAGAGTCATATTTACATGAGAGATTCAGTTTCAGAATATCTTACTTTAATAGACTCAGTAATATATGTTAAGAGAAATCAGGTCATGTATTGAAATTAAACAATTGACATCCATGAAATTTCTTCTTAGGAACAGCATTTTCAATATTGTTTCATTTAGGGCATTCAGGTACCAAAAGTCTTTTTGCGTAAGGGTATACGTTTATCAGACGCCAATACCCCTAGATACTCAACATGATGGACCATCTTGCCTATGATCAAATTTAATAGAATTGATTGACACCTCTTTGTGTGAGGGTACACGTTTATTAGACGCCAGTTACCCCCAGGTACTCAGTGAAAACAACCTACTGTTTTGATCATTTTATACAGAGATAGCTGATACACCTCATGACATGAGTGGTGTCCACTTCTTTGATGGATCACTCAGTTTCTCAGTGATTTACCAGTCATTGTTCTGTCAATGCTATTACTCAAATGATTTTCAATGTTTTTCAATATCTTTATTAGCTGCCCTTTATTTGTTTCAGAATGACTTGTTCAAGGACAATACACATACTTAGCTTCTCTAACATGATTTCAGATGAGTTTTCAGATTTCAGATATAATTAGCTTTGTCTGACATGAAATAAGATAAGGGTTGAGAGCTTTATCAATTTTCAGCATCCTTATTTACTGATTGTAATCTTTCAACTCTAAAGATTATAAATTTTAAACCATTAAGTCAGTCTTTAAGCAATTAACGTTCTTATGAAAGAAGAAATCTGTTTTCTATTGCTTAATATTAGAACTGACTAAAAGATTACCATATTGTCAGACTAAATCATTCAGAATCAAGGATTGAATAGACAGCGTCAACGCTGGAGTTCAAGGCGTCTACGCATCAGATGAAGAGACAAACAGTATAAGATACTGAGATAGTGATAGTGCGTTGACTCCATGCTATTACAGCGTCAACTCATCAGAATAGTGAGACAGAAATATTTCCAGATCTAGTTCATTGCGTCAATGCCACATTGTAGCAGCGTCAACTCATCAGAATAGTGAAACAGAAATATTTCCAGATCTAGTTCATTGCGTCAACGCCACATTGTAGTAGCGTCGACGCAGTAGTTCACCTTGACAACTGACAAGACTCCCCCTGTCTATATGCATGATGATCATGAGTGCAATAAAAATATATGAGAGTCATGCATTATCATACGTCTGTTGCACAATGTTTATTCAATCTATCAACAGCAAATCCAAATCTGAAGTTTATTCAAAGCAGCTCAAATGTTTTATTCAAGTTAACAAAGAGTTTATTCATTATGCTAAAATTTACACAAGCCAAGTTCTCTTCTAAAAAATTTAAAATTTTCATTTCCAAGTGGCTTAGTAAAAATATCAGCAACTTGTTTGTCTGTTTCAATGAAGTCCAGTTCAATTTCCTTTTTGTTCACAGCATCTCTTAGAAAATGATGTTTTATTTCTATGTGCTTAGTCCTAGAATGATGAACAGGATTTTTAGCAAGGCATATGGCACTAGTATTATCACATAGAATTGGAATACATTCCAATTTTATCTGATAATCATCTAGTTGGTGCTTAATCCAAAGTACTTGGGCAGCACAATTACCTGCTGCAACATATTCAGCCTCAGCTGTAGACAAGGCTACAGTGTGTTGCTTCTTAGATGCCCAAGATACTAGACAGCCACCAAGGAATTGACAGTAGCCACTAGTACTTTTTCTATCTACTCGATACCCAGCATAATCAGCATCAGTGTAAGCTAGAAGCTCTAACTCACACCTAGCAGGATACCATAATCCTAGCTCTTGGGTGCCTAGCAGATATCTAAAAATCCTTTTCACTGCTTTAAAATGATTTTCTTTAGGACTGGCCTGAAACCTAGCACATAATCCTACAGCGAATTGAATATCATGCCTAGATGTTGTTAAGTAGAGAAGGGATCCGATCATACCTCTGTATAATTTCTGGTCAAATGGGTTACCTTTAGTGTCTTCATCCAAGCTTGTAGAAGTACCCATTGGAGAAGCTATCTCTTTAAGATTATCCATCTTGTATTTCTTGAGTAGATCCCTTGTGTACTTGGACTGAGTGATAAACATTCCATCCTTTGTTTGTGTAACCTGCAGTCCAAGAAACAATTTGAGCTCACCCATTGAGCTCATTTCAAACTCATTAGTCATTGTTTCAGAAAATTCCTCACACAATTTGGGGTTAGTTGACCCAAAAATGATATCATCCACATAAATCTGTACAATAAGAATTTCAGAATGACTCACCTTTGTAAACAAGGTCTGATCAACTACTCCTCTAGTGAAATTTTGATCAGTGAGGAACTTGCTCAACCTGTCGTACCAAGCTCTGGGAGCTTGCTTAAGACCATAGAGAGCTTTATTTAATTTGTAAACATGATTAGGGAAATCTAGACATTCAAATCCAGGGGGCTGTCTAACATAGACATCCTCATTAATTTCCCCATTCAAGAATGCAGATTTTACATCCATCTGTTGGAGGATTATACCTAGGGAACATGCATAAGCTAATAAAATTCTAACAGCTTCTAATCTGGCTACAGGGACAAATGACTCTTCAAAGTCAATACCAAACTCCTGGTTGTACCCCTGAGCAACAAGTCTGGCTTTATTTTTAACAATATTCCCTAATTCATCAGATTTATTCCTGAAGACCCACCTAGTCCCTATGACTGTTCCATGATCAGGAGGTGGAACCAAGTGCCATACATTGTTCCTATCGAACTGATTAAGTTCCTCATGCATGGCATTAATCCAATGCATATCCTTGAGGGCACAGTCAATGGACTTGGGTTCAATTTGAGAGATAAGAGCATATGCATTTAATTCATGTTGAATTCTCAGGAGACCTCTAGTCCTAGGGGGGTCATGCAAATTTCCAATTATATTATCTACAGGATGATCTTTAAGATATCTAATGTTAACAATTGAATTGTCATGTGTTTGATTTACCTCCCCCTAAACTGTAGACTCCTCTTCATTAAGTTCTGTATGTCCTTCTTCATCCTCTGAATTGTCTTCAGGATCTCCTTCCTTCAAGATTTCACCATTGTCTTCATTCCTGCATTTACCAACGTTAGAATTTACCAAGGATTCATCAAAAATTATGTGTGGAGATTCTTCAACAGTTTTAGAGTTCAGATTGTACACTCTATATGCTCGTGTGTTTTCAGAATAACCAAGAAAGATTCATGGTTCACCTTTAGGTTCAAATTTATCAAGGTCTCTTTTATCATTTATATGAATAAAACATTTGCAACCAAAAACCTTGAAATGAGCAATAGAAGGTTTCTTACCCTTTAAGATCTCATATGGTGTTTGCTGGGTAGAAGGTCTTACCATGACTCTGTTAATTACATAACAGGCAGTGTTCACTGCTTCAGCCCAAAATTTCCTTGGTAGACCACCTTCAGTAAGAAGTGTACGACCCATCTCCACTAGGGTTATGTTCCTTCTCTCCACAACCCCATTCTGCTCAGGTGTCCTTGGTGAGGAGTACCTATGGTTGATTCCATTTGACCTGCAGAGTTCATCAAACTGTGAGTTTTCAAACTCACCTCCATGATCAGTCAAAATATTTTCAATTTTCTGATTTATTTTAACATAGAACTCCTGAAATTCTGAGAAAGCATCACTCTTATTAGATAAGAAATAAACCCAAGTATACCTAGAAAAGTCATCTACCATGACAAACCCATACCTCCTTCCTGATAAGCTGACAGATCTGGTTGGCCCAAAGAGATCCATGTGTATCAGCTCATAGGGTTTCGAAGATAGATTTTCAGTTCTAGACTTAAATGACTTTCTAGTTATCTTTGATTGAGTGCATGCATCATAGATTTTATTTTCTTTCTTAAAGGAAACTTCAGGAAGTCCTCTAACCATGCTATGCTTGTTCAGTTTATGCAAAATGGTATAACTAGCATGGCCTAACCTACGATGCCATAAAAATGCTAAATCTTCTCTATTGGCAGTAAGACATAGGTTAGAATGCTGAATATCATCTAGATCTATCATGTATGTGTTATTTATTCTTTTTCCAGAGAATTTTATAATTTCTGAATCAGGTTCAAAAATCTTGCAGCATTGAGAATCAAATAAAACCTTATGACCCTTATCACACAACTGGCTGATACTAAGTAAATTGTAAGCTAACCCTTCAACCAGCATAACATCATCAATGCAGCAGGTAGAGCAGTTACCTACCTTACCTGATCCAATGATCCTACCCTTTGTGTTGCTTCCAAAGGTGACAAGGCCTCCTAGCTTTTCAGTTAGTATACAAAACTTGGCCTTATCTCCTGTCATATGCCTGGAGCAGCCACTGTCCAAGTACCACAAGTTGCTCTTGGCTGCCAGGCATACCTGCACACATAATTAGGGCAAAGAGTTTGGAACCCAAGTCTAATTGGGCTCCAATGCAGATGAAGTGCAAGTAAAGAAAGAAAGCATGGTTTTGGGAATCCACATTTGTTTGAAGCAGTTCTGTTCAGTGGATTTTCCAGATTTCCTTTTGTTTTGCTTTTTCTTGTTGACTTTCTTCTTATATGCACCAATAAAGTTATTCACAGAATTTTTATTATTGTGCCAATACTTTGGCCAGGTTGCATTCATAAAGTTTTGGCCATGGTAGTTCCTAGACTGGCTGTGGAAATATTGGTAATTCCTAGGCATCCGACTACCACACTCATTTTCCCAATTTCTGACATAGGGTCTGTAAAAGTGTGTAGGTTGATGAACATACCCTGTATACATCCCTTGAGTTCTAGTCCACCCATACCCATTAGGATAGATTGGCTGTTTGGGGTAGTAGGGCTGAACTCTAGGTGAATTGAATTTGTTGGGCTGACTTCTGAAAATATTTTGTCTTCCCTGCACCCTTGACCCTGCTGACCTATTCATAGGTTTTGGTTGGGTCCTTTTCAGTGATGATGGTGGTGAAGACTTTTTGGCATTGATATGAGGTTTGTTTATCTGAACAGACTGACCCCTAACCTTGGGTTGAGCACTAGAGCTAGGTTTGGAAGTGCCAATTCTACTCGGCTTTGCCCTTCTCCTCTGCATTCAGCCTTTTCAGATTCAAATTTGTCTTTATAGCATTATTAGAATTCATGTTGATCAGAGGTCCTTTCTCCTTTTGTGCAACAAAGGAAATAGTTTTCATTCCAAAGCTTTTGGTTGCACTAGAGTTGAATCCTAGGCCCTCTCTTCTGAAATTTACTTTTGACCCCAATAATGCATCTAAATTTTCAGATCCTTGGGTCATTTTCTCAATTGTTTTTAGCTTATCCTCATTATCTTTCTGAACTTCATCAATAGATTTTTTTAACTCATTATTCACATTGAGGACATCTTCATATTTTTCAGAAACAATCTTTATCTCATTTTCATAATTCTGAATTTTCAGTTTCCATGCATCAATTTCATTGTCTAATCTCACATTTTCTTCCTTAGACATTTTCAGTTCTTTATTGATTTCTTCAAATTCAGAACATATGAGTTTCAGCTTACTGTTTTCAGTTTCTAAGCAGGCAATTTTATCAGACAATGAAGTATCATTTTGCATGATTTTAATTTTTCTTCGAAGATGCCTGTTTTCTTTTCTGACCTCATCTACTCTGTCAGTAAGTTCATCATAGGCAACCATCCAATCAGTAATAGTAAAATTTTCATAGCGAGAGGATACCTTATCAGATTCTTCCTCTCTATCTTCTGAGCTGGTTGCCATGAGACAGATTGGCTTCTCAGCTTCAACTTCACTGTCCGAAGTGACGCTCAAAGATCCCTCGTCCTCATCACTCCAGGTACTCACCATAGCTTTCCCTTTTGTGTTCTTCTTCTTGGACTTGTCCTTGAGATTCTGATTTGTCGGACATTCAGCTTTAAAGTGACCCGTCTTCCTGCATTGATAGCAAACGTTAGTTTCAGCTTTCTTTGCAGGGTTTGATTTATACCTTGTGTCTCGGCGGCCACTGTTGGGTTTTTTTCGGCTGAATCTTCTTCCTTCCTTCTTAAGAAATCTCCGGAATTCCCTAGTAATCATGGCAATATCAGCATTTGCCACTTCTTCTTCAGACAAGCTCTCTTCAGTTGATGATCCGTTGGGGCTGGATCGACTGGATCTGCTAGCACCAGCCTTCAGAGCTATAGGCTTCCTCTTTCTGTCAGCCTCCTCTATCTTTGGCATATTCATCTCATAAGCCATTAGAGATCCGATCAGCTCATCTGCCTTAGTATTATGCAGATCTCTTGACTCTTCCATAACTGTGGCCTTGGTGTGCCACATTGGAGTTAAGGATCGCAAGATCTTCCTGACTACATCGTACTCAGAATATTTTTTCCCGAAGCCTCTGAGACCATTTGTGATAATGGTCAGCCGAGCATACATTTCCTTGATCGTCTCATTAGGCTTCATCTTGAAGGCTTCGTATTCTGAGACTAGTAGATTAGTCTTAGTCTCTCTGACTTGTGAAGTTTTCTCATAGATGACTTCAAGTGCATCCCACATTTCCTTCGCTGAGGAGCAGGCAGATATTCGTGAGAACTCGGTGGGATGCAGAGAACACTGGATTGCATTGATTGCACTCCAGTTGAGCGTGGACCTTCTGATTTCTTCCTTAGTCCATACATCTTCATTTGGAGACAGCTCGAAAGGTCCCTTGCTAACCACCTTCCAAATTTCATAATCTTTAGCCCTCAAGAATACCTGCATGCGGTGCTTCCAGTATGCGTAGTTGGTTCCATCGAAGTATGGGGGCTTGGATGTGGAGTGTCCTTCAGCTATCATCCCTCTTCCGTCCATCTGTGCTTATCCTCTTCGGGCGGTAAGTCCCTGTAGAAGAGTCTAGCTCTGATACCAAGTGTTGAAGTTAGATGGAAGGCTCTATCACCACAGGATGTGGATCTAGAGGGGGGGGTGAAGAGATCAACTGGCTATTTAAAAATTTGGCCTAGAATCAAATGCGGAATTAGAAGAACACTAGATGAACACAGCCAATGCACCGAATGAAACACACAAGATCTGCTGAACAAGCAATCAAACACACGAGAGGCACAAGGCTTTTAGGTGGTTCGGTCAATCCGACCTACGTCCACCCCACATTCAACACGAATGTGGATTACTGCTGATACACAGCTTCAAACTGCTGGGCTCTACAGCTTGCCAACAACGGCTGGGGCTTACAGCTTATCCTGACCAGAGGAACATCCTCTGCAACAGCTGAGCATCACAGCTTGCTCTGCTGGGCACTACAGCTTAGCCGACCAGAGGAACACCTCTGCAACCCGCTGCCTCACCGCTTGATCCCGCTGACTAACAGCTTGATAGAACAAGAGTTTTCAAAGGAAAATAACAAAGACTAAAAACAAACGAAACACACAATCAAATGGAAGAAAACCAAAACGACTGTATCTCAAGGTTGAGCAATATCAGCTCTGGTAACTAGACCAAGAGACTGATTCACAAGCTCTCACAATAACTCTCTCTCAACTCATCTCTCTTTTTCTTCTTCTCTCTTTTTCTTCTTCTCTACCTTTCTTCTTTATTCTCACTGTGGATCTCGGTGGCTGCTGCTTCAAGCAGGATGTACAGACTTTTCCAATCTCGATCAGCCTATATAGAAGATGAAGACTAATATATATAACAGCAGCAGGTGGATAAGGGCGCGTGGCTTCCATGCTTTCCTGCCCAATGGAATCCGCCAGCTTCGAGACAATTCCATCCACGTGTCAGCATTTGGTTCACGAGCCAGGCACCTTGGATCACGTGCCCTACAATTCAAAGACGTTTGATCAGCAAAACTCAAGACTGTTGCGTTGACTCCATCAGCCCATGGCGTTGACGCATCGATGATCCAGTGATCATGTCTTCAACAGATGGGCGTGCTACGTCGACGCCGCTTCACTGCTGCGTTGACGCATCGGTGTGTACTAGCAGCTAAAAGGTGTCGTTCCATCAACCTGCTGTGTCGACCCAACGAGCTACAACGTCGACGCTGCCAGGGTACTCCAGAGGTTGCAAGGAGTTACTTGAACTGCTGCGTCCACGCTGCCAGTGGGTGGCGTTGACGCATCTGAGTAGCACAGTAACCCATTGGTTCTCTTTTTGTAACTGCTGCGTCGACGCTACTTGCTCAATGCGTTGACGCACCAGAATAATCCAGGAGCTTCTTTCTTGATTTGCTGTGTCCACGTGTCAGCCTCTCAGCCAGCTTCAGCACACGTGTCACAAGCCTGTCTGCCCTTCCAGCCTCGAATCACGTGCCCTCCATAAGGTTCATGATCAGAACACCTGTCAGACAGAGTATCGGATAAGTCATCAGTTTAAGTGAAGAACTCTGTATAGACTTGAAAAGATGATCATGCTATATAGACTGAGTGTGTACAGTGTGAGGGAGTGTATAGACTTGAAAAGACGATCATGCTGTATAGACTGAGTGTGTACAGTGTGAGGGAGTGTATAGACTTAGTTAGAAGGAGCCCGATGTACAGACTTGCCTATGCGAAAGTCACTGTACAGACATTGAAAACGTGAAGCCAAAATGTAGACTTCACGCTGTACAGACTTGAGGCTTTGATGAACGAAGGTTCAGTGTATAGAGTTGGAATGTAAGGCCCAATGTATAGACTTCAAAGTCCACTGTGGATGTATATACTTTATCAACTGAAGAAACTGAACTGAAGCATCGACGCATCAGCTCAAGGAGTTGACGCACTACTGTATGGACAATGTTCAGACTTGCTGAAAGACCGATGTACAGACTTTCAAACCTGAAGGCCAATGTGTGGACTTTGCGTGAGACGCTCAATGTACAGACTTCACCTTAGACTCTAAATGAGATGGACAGTGTATGGACTTGGCCACTGCACTGTGGATGTATGGACTTTGACGCCTGCATGCTATGCAATGTACACACTTGGTGCCTGATGCTCATATGCAGACATTGATGCCCAACAGCGATGTATAGACATTGAGACTATGAGTGTGTGTTCAGTGTTAAGATAAGATTAAATGCATATAACACACAGACAATCTGATAAAGTGATTTCATCAAAACATAAACAGTGTTGCCAATTCATCAAAACAATGTGTTGCCATATGAAGTAAGGTTACATGTCAACACCATCAACACATAGGAGTCACAACATGGCCGGCTGACCGCCCCTCCCTACGTGGAGGTAGTTTTGATTGTAATTAATCATCCCCACCCCTAGTCCACCCCCTCTGTGAGGGCGTAGTGATTGTACTAGCAGGTAAGCGGTCGAAGCGTCATCGGCGCTGCGTGCGGGTAGCCCACGCTTCCCCGCTTGCCCTCGTCTCCGACCGGGATCGGCGTCCTCACGCCGATCAGGTGAGCTTCTGGTCACTTCCTCTACTAGTTTTACTTTTGCTTGTCTTAGTATCGTTTCTAGTTGCCCGTCGGCGGTGAGGTGAGCGCCCGATCTCAAACTCCATTGAATTGTGTGACCACCGCGGAGTGAGTTGAGAGTGCGACCCTACAACCCACGCCCTTGGCGTGCTGGCCGCCCATGAAATTAGGAATCTCAGGCCCTTAGGGGTTCAGCCCAAGCTAGTCAAATCCCCGGAAAGGTGAGGTCCCTCCTCGGACCCTCTCCACTATCGCCGGTCCATCTACGGATCCGAGTGTGCGCTACACGGGTGAGTCCGCCAGAGTGGGTTCGCCGATCGATTGCTTGCTTGCAAATATAGGTCCAAGGTGCATTGGTCAAGTGGCTGCCACCTCCAAGGGTTGTGTCACATCAATTTGGTATCAGAGTAAGTTCTAGACTTGTCTCTACTAAATCTTGTCCTAGGGCAATTGCATGCATCACCCTTGTCCACCATCATGACTACCTCATACTTGGCATATTCGCCACTCTTAGGCCCATTAGAAGCCTTTATGTTTGATGGATCTCGCCCTAGCATACATCTAGAATGGGAGAAGTCCATAGACTGACACTTTGGGAGGTTTACCCTGTCAGGGCCTATCCAAGTCAACTATGCCAAGAGTTTGCTCTGGCGCCAAGCTAGGAAAAAATGGGAGAATATTGTAGGTTTGAGAGAAGGCAAAGGGGAAGCACCCATTGAATCTTGGGATAAAATGAGGGCCGATCTTAGAAAGATCTACGCACCACAATCCAAACCTCTTCAACCAACCGATCTTCCACCCCCGACCCCAACTCCAACCCAAGAACTTCCCCGACCAAGCCCAACCCAAGTCCACCCATGTTCACCACCCCGAGAGTACCATGCACCGACCATTATCACTCCACCCACCATAGACTTTCCTACCCCATTATCCTTGGAAGTTGTGGCCCACACACATACCCAAGTGGAGATGGATGCCAATCCGGATCCACCTCCCACCATAGAGGACATCCTCAACCCATCTCCCAAAAACTTTGGCCCAATGATTCTACTAGAGGAGGAGGATCCACCACCATACTGTGAGGACCTTGAGGATGACTCACCACTATGTGAGGACCATGAGGACCTAGAGTTACTCTCCCTAGGTGACCCTTACTATGACCCCTACGATCCCTTCCTAAACCTGCCCACCAAAAACTTTGGCCCAATCATTCTACTAGAGGAGGAGGATCCACCACCATATTGTAAGGACCTTGAGGATGTTGAGATAAACATAGAGCTCCTTTCCCCCGGGTACACTTATGTTGATCCTTTTGACCCCTCCCAATGGGAACCCGGGAACCCATGTGGTCCACCCACATCTCTTATCACCCACCTTTTCCTACCCTCACCCGCTATGTTGGACCAAGCCCATCTCTCCCAAGACTCAGGTTACACCATGGGAGCCATGACTTTGGGCAATATACACTTAGGGATCGAGGAAGTGCCCCACTTCATGATATCCACCTTCCTAGACCCCTTTGATCCATTCCAATGGAAGTCCAAAAGCCCACACATAGGAGACATCTTTGGTACAAAAGTGCATAAGTCTTGGCATACAACACCACTCGGCATGAACACTATGTTGGGTCCATTCATTCATATCACCCACATGCCAAGTACGAAGCATAAGTGGTCCATATTCGGATGTAATGGTCCACCTTCATTCATCATGGGTCTTAAGCATAGTAGGAGCATTCACGGATGTCCGGGACCCCCGGCATTTGCTATACCCATACGCAATAGATTCCCCTACGGATGCCCCAGCCCTCCAACCATTGTTATGAAGTCCATGCATGATAGGGCCACTTGTGGCTGCCCCGGTCCACCTAAGTTCATCAAGGTCCACATGGCATCAAAGCATGATATGTCAATTTATGGTTGCCCCGGTCCACCTTTGCACACTACCCACTTTCACAACCACTCACTCATCATAATGCATGGCATGAGCATACACGCAAGCAAATTGCAACGAGCGGTGATGTTCACAAAGAGCGGGAAAAGGCTCGCGAGCGCCACTTGGAATTCCAAGTAGGCAACCTATCGATGGTGGCATTGGAGTGGCTCTACCCTAGAGTCACCTCCAACTTGAGGGCACGAGGACTTGGACCTTGCCAAGTTCCGAGTGACTTTGGCAACCCGACTTATGGGTTGGACTTACAAATGGGTTTTGTGATTCACCCCATTTCCCACGTGGCGGATCCGGCACCCTATATGGGCATCGTGGTGGATCCTAGTGAGTACATTGAGCCTATATCTTTTCTTGTGAGTGATACTCTCGGAGAGCCACCAAAAATCAGCCTGAGAGCCCGATGTGTGCACACAGAGGCAATACTAGGGAAGCAGGGTTCCATCGCCAGCAAGAGGGTGTGCCCAAGCCACCGTGAGAGGATGAAGGACCGTCCCCTGGTTGTGGACGCAGGGTTGAGTTTGGAGGTTGAGGTTCACCCCGAGCTGCTTTAGAGGACCACTTCCCCGGTGGACCCATACTCGACAGAGTCGAGTTCTCCGCACCCCGGGGGTATGATGGGGACATCACCGGCGATCTCATTTGTTCGAGGATCCTGATGCTTGCCAGCTGTGCTTCATCTTGTTCGTCACTTTATTTCGAGTCATATGATGTAATTTTTATTTTCTTATCATGTAAATTTCCTTTTATTTAAGTCTAGTACCTAGGTTAATGAGTCATTTACCTAGGTCTTAAGTCATTATGTTAGTTTGATAGGTTAAAGGGCCCAATTCAATGGGCTAGGCCCATGGGCGTCCCCCCTTCCCCTTGGTTTCTTATCATTAGTGTAAAAGTCATGGACTTAGTGTAAATTGTGGGATCCCGATAAATAGGACCCAATTTCTTCCATTTGAAGCTAATGAATGATTGAAAGAAAATTTGAAATTCCACTACAATTGTGAGAATCTCTCTCTCTCTCTAAGGGGTGGATTCCCCTCTCTCTCTCTCTCTCTCTAAAGGGGGCGAACCCCATTCTCTCTCCTCCCCACCCCCAATTTTGAAATTCTCTCTCTCTCCTCCCCATTCACCTCTCATTAAGACCCCTCCCCCTTCCCCATACACTCATTCAATTCCCCTCCAACCCCTAGGTGGAATTCCCCTCTCCTAGGCACCTCTCCATTCTCCCAAGCAACCCTTCCTCTTCCCCAAGCAACCATTCCTTTCCCCAAGCCACCCCTTCCCTTCCCCAACACACCTCTCCATCTCCCAACACACCCCTTCCTATCCCCAAGACCCCCATTAACAACCCCATTAAGTCACATTCCAACCTTGGGAGAGATCTCTCCTTCCCTCTCTCATTCCCAACCCAAATTCGCAGCTCCCCCTTCCTCCACCTGCTAGACCATCTTCCAGCCCCCATTCTGCCCCTCCCACACCTTGGATCACCCTCTACCAGACCCCCACACAGCCCGGGGTCGCCCCCCACACCCATCCACCCCATCTCCCATCCCATCTATCCCGTTTCCCATCACCTATCACCACCCGGTTCATCTCAGTTCACAGGCAGCAGTCAAGGGTCGAGTTGCAGAGGCAGCCACGTCTTCACCGCGCATCTTCTAGAGGTGTATCATATATTTACGGAAAGCTCTTCCAGTCAGCTTCGCAGGTGAGGTGATCCCGCCTCATTCCGAGGTTGGAGCCATCCGCGACGTCCGTTCTTGCTCGACTGCGCATCCGGCACCTGAGCAGAGACCAGAGCCTCAGTTCAGAAGCTGCTGCAACCACACCCCGGCTCCCCTTGGAGCACCATTTTACTGGGACGAACCTCTACCAGTCCCCTATCCATCAAAACAAGCGGAGCCTCGTTTGGAGTTCAGAGTACCCCATTTCAATTATTTTCCCTCAGGTACGCAGGTCTGGCCAGTCAGAGATAGTCCTGATACCCTCCCACTCTTCGGGCTGGTTCTCTCGACTCCGACCTCCTCTGGTGCTCTTCTTGGTTGTGGATCGAAGAAGACTCATTCACGCTCGCGTCCGTTCTGGTCCCGCATCATTCGGATCTCGGGGGAGTTCTTGGTGAGTTTGTCAACCTGCTGCAGCGTCCTGGGACCAGTCAGAGCCAGAACAGAGCAGCATCGGTCCAGCACCTGCCCCGGCCGTCAACGAGGACTCGAACCCACAAGAAAATTCAGCATCCCTCCCGGATCAGTCAGTGAAGATTGAGCGCTGGTTTCGACGAATTCCAAGTTCGGGAGAACCCATGGCAGCGCCAATAGCGAGTACCTATCAGGCAGTTCCAGAAGCGGGCAGAATCGGCGAAGTCCTCTTTCGGCGACTCCTTTAGCTCTCCGTCCGATCTTGCCTGGCCGGCTGACCACCCCTCCCTGCGTGGAGGTAGTTTTGATTGTAATTAATCATCCCCACCCCTAGTCCACCCCCTCTGTGAGGGCGTAGTGATTGTACTAGCAGGTAAGCGGCCGAAGCGTCATCGGCGCGGCGTGCGGGTTGCCCACGCTTCCCCGCTCGCCCTCGTCTCCGGCCGGGATCGGCGTCCTCACACCGATCAGGTGAGCTTATGGTCACTTCCTCTGCTGGTTTTACTTTTGCTTGTCTTAGTATCGTTTCTAGTTGCCCGTCGGCGGTGAGGTGAGCGCCCGATCTCAAACTCCATTGAATTGTGTAACCACCGCGGAGTGAGTTGAGAGTGCGACCCTACAACCCACGCCCTTGGTGTGCTGGCCGCCCACGGAATTGGGAATCTCAGGCCCTTAGGGGTTCAGCCCAAGCTAGTCAAATCCCCAGAAAGGCAAGGTCCCTCCTCGGACCCTCTCCATTATCGCCGGTCCATCTACGGATCCGAGTGTGCGCTATACGGGTGAGTCCGCCAGAGTGGGTTCGCCGATCGATTGCTTGCTTGCGAATATAGGTCCAAGGTGCATTGGTCAAGTGGCTGCCACCTCCAAGGGGTTGTGTCACATCAAGATCGAGAGAAGACCTAGTAGAGTCATGAGTCCAGTCGAGTCGATGTACTTTTCCATTTATTTGAGTCTAGTGAAAAGAGTCAAGTATCAATGTACTTTGAATATTGTTCAATAAAGTGAAGTTTGGAGTATATCATCTTGTGCATTCCCTTTTATGTGTGAATGTGTTAGCGCTCTGATTTTATATGCTCGCTTGCGACGTACTAGCCGGCTATCCACGTTCCTAATAAATTTCCATTACATAATCTCGGGGCGTGACAATACTGAACAGAAACACGGTAGCCGATAGAACTTCGGCCCTCTAAACTGCTCCTAACGGCAATAGAAGAACAAGCCCCGATCTCACAAAGTCGGGAGTTGCTGAACCATTGATAAACCACAAAACTCTCTCGTGAAGGCCTATGGAAACAGACAAAGGCCCCACTAAGTCCTACACGACCAAAGGTATGGTCACGACTCCGCTGCCGTGCCTCCTACACTGTCTACGGGTAGAAGCACGGTAATTCTCTATCAGCACCCTAGACCATAGTGTCGAAGGGACACAAAACCACGTATCAAGAGAATCACAAAGGCTCACGGTTCACGAGAATCACAAGAGCCACAAGAACTATGTGTCATGTGACAGAAGTACCTCCTCACTAGAAGAAAAGCCAAATGCATCTACTGACGTCTTACACTACGCCTTGGGTGTGTCCCACTCGCCTCGAACGTGGTAATTGAGACACCGAACAAGTAACCAAGGAACAACAGTAACAAGTAACTAGTCATGGTCACGCCTGTCGGCATTGGTCCAACGTCCCTGACCACGTGTGCACACACAAGCTCAATGTCTTGAGCCAGGCCTCTAGCTGGTTTTCCCCTCCCATTGGACTCTAATGGCAAGACAAAGGGGCCCTCGACAACCAGCCTAAAAATTATCTCTACCGAGAGCTGCCCTGCCACCACTCCCAGGTGGGCTGACACACGAAAGTGTTGTTAGGCTACGACTAGTGGAGGCTCACTAGACACAGAGACTCTCAAATAGAAATACCAAAGTAGAGACAGACTGACGCATACCGGTCACAAGTACCTCGTAACAGAAAGCAGCACACAGCCGCCAGACTCAGGATAGTCAACTAAACCTACTAACACAACGATCCTTGAGTCACATGACTCGGGTCAAGATCATCGTACAAAGCGGTAACAAGCCGCCAATCAGCCTAGTCCCTAAGTCAAGACCATAGTAAAACATCATGGAAGAGGCACATGATAGCCAGATCCACATCAATCGAAAGTCCTCGGCCCCTTGGCCGCTCATCGGACTCATAATTCTGCATAACGAGAAAACACGGGACATGGGGGATCATCCAAGCTCTCAAGCCACATTAGCACGCAAACTAAGGTAACATAATACCACAGAGCATCCAAAACACAGTCTCAATCCTCACGGGATAACTAAGACACTCACGAGGTCACATGTCAACCACTATGTCACAACTGGGTTGACCGGAGACCCAATCGACCTAAAGAACACTCAGAACAGGTGGCGGTCATCACATGGCCACTACCAGACTGCCCTACCATGGGGAGGTCTCAATAGGGCCACTACCTGTGGGACTAACAAGGAAAAGATGGTTTCTTGGGGACCGCACCTTGCATAAATCGGTCTCCAAAGGGCCGCCTAGAGAAGGTGGCGGTCATAGCTAGACCGTCATCTAACAGAAACCTCGAACATGGAGACAGGGAGAAGATAGGCCGAATGCGGTCACCTAGGGACCGTAACTTGAATAAGGCGGTCACCACAGGGCCGCCTATTACGTAAGGCGGTCAAGGCCAGATCACCATCTTTAGGCTACCTCTAGAAAATGTTGGATAACTCATCCTGGTTGCGGTTCTAGCCTGACCGTCACTTTAAAAAGGTGGTCAATCGCAAAATCGTGACTAGGAACCGACCTAATCAACCTAACCAACTTAAAAGGCCAAATAGCGGTCTCCCTAGGACCACTTCTACAAGTGGCGGTCCTTATAGGGCCGCCTTCACAAGTAGCGATCTCTGATACGACCGCTACTTCCCTCCGGTGCAAAAATTGTAGGAATGCAGAAAACTCGGTATTTCCATACCCCAATCGTCCCAAAACGATGGGGAAACATCCATAAACTCAATATAAACCTTCCACAAGCTGGAAGGGATCAAACAAACCACAAAACAGCTAAGAAATGGGTGATTTTCATGAATAAACCCAAAATGGCTCACATGGGCATCCGGCCTCCTACCGGCCCCAAACCGCGAGCAGGTGGAACCAAATTGACGGGAATCGAATCTCGGCATTCTAGGGGTTCAAGATTTACCATTTAAACAAAAAAACATCACTTGAAACAGTGATTTTGGCTCACACCCCCGAAACATGCTTTTGCCCTAAAGTAGGAAAACCCACTCATACTCACGCCAATCGGCTTGAAATCGCAAGGGAATGTAGGAAACAAGTAGAGTATCCATCCCCCTACCTCCACCGAAGATCTCGTGTGCTGAAAAGGCCAAATCCACGTCGAAAATCATCACACGAACCCCGCCGGCACTTCAAATCCACAGAATGGGATCGTGCCAACGCCACACCCCGTTCCTTGCGCCATCACGCTCCACGACACCGGCCTCCACGCTGTCTCCACGTCATCCCCGAGCCTCCTCTGTCGGCCGCTGGAGTAGATGGGGAAAGAGGAGAGAGAACGGAGGGGGAGAGAGTGAGCACGGTGAGAGGAGAGAGGGGGTGAGGGTTAAAAAGAAAATAAAATAAGAAATTACGAATATTTTTGAAATCCGATTTTTGGCCCGAAATTTCATAAAATAAGAAAAATATAGAAAAATAGCCTCCGTGATCCTCGGAAGGAGCACAACGCACCTGTAGCATCCCGGAGTCCCTAAACTTAACGGTTCACTCTCCACGGGGTTCTGCAAGCTATACAATGGAAAAACCCAAGTGGATCGTAAAACACGATCCGAGACCCACGAAAGCGCTCTGAAAACTCTCCGATTCCGATCTGAAGGATCCAGGGTATTACATCCTCCCCTCCTTTAAGAAATTTCATCCTCGAAATTTAAGGAGCCAACAGGGAACAAGGAAGAACAACCCAATCAGCTGGCAATGCTCTCAAAGCTCCAGCCAAACCTCAAACACACAAACACGATAACACGATTCTCAAAAAACACAATCCAGAGGAACACTACCAGACCATGATCACAAGCACAATCATCATGCTCCGGATCTCAAGACATACAATCCATAGAACGAGGATGGCACAGAAAGGAACACAAGTCTGGCACCTCCAAACAGGGCATCTTCGCTATTGTCTCACAGATCAAGGAGACACAACCCATGTCACGACACAGCTACCGACAAAATCTCATACTCGGCAGACAACACAAGCATCAGCTCGCAAAAGGAAGACAGTCATCTCGGCTGGCTGCTTCAACCCATCGGCTTTCGTGCCAAAACTGTTAGGTCCCTTGGGTGCCAACGGATCTAGAAGGGGGGTTGAATTGATCCATTATAATCTTTTGCCCTTTTTAAAAACTTAACAGATAGACACAATGACACAAATCACCTTATGCGGAGTAATGGGTCAAGGGAGCATGCAAGGTGTGGTCAAATGCAATAGCAACGAGAGCTCAGAAGTTAGGCATGATTGCTGCACATCACTCTCCTAGTGTGTGTAAGCAAAATGTAAATGTGATCAGGGGGGGGGGGGGGAGACAACTAGAGGTGCATGTGATGAGGCTAGCACACCAATCTATGAATGGGTAAAGAAGACATGGAACAATCACACAAATCACAACCCACTGCACATGAATTTTTAAGGTGGTTCGGTTGCAAACTCGCAACCTACGTCCACCCCTCACCAAACCGGTGAGGCTTTACCACATGAGGACAAAGTCCTCAACACACATGGGGATGAAATCCACCCGACACACACACACACACACACACACACACGGGGACTAGCCCCATACACACACACACACACACACACACGGGGACGAGCCCCACACACACATACACACATAGACAAAGGAAGGCAAGCTGCAAGTGCTGCAAAAACACACAGGGATAGACTCCCAATCACACACGACTGAACACAGCCTAAACCCACTTCCGGTCTCTTACCAGAGCACAGGACACACACATACTACTTAGAAGATGTGAGATTAAAATAAACAAATACAGACAAAGGAGAACACCCAAACTATGGCTTCAGATCAAAGTCTTGAAGCTATTTCAACCCATCTGGACACAAGTCCGATCAGGCTTCTTTTTAGGCTCAAGCTGGCTGCAAAAAGGGCTACACTCCTCTCTGCTTCCTCTTTCCAGGAACTCTCTAAGGCTGCTCAGGTTTCTTATCTACTCATAGCACTAAATTGGTTTGGACCTAGCACTGGGATGCACTCCTCCTTCTCTTTTCTTCCTCACATATATTCAACTAATGCACAGAGGACGTTGGCTTCTTCTTCAAGTGTTGCAGCAGCAAGAGCAAGTAAAGGAGGGGCGTCCAATTTATAGCCCTCAAAGGCCAGAGAGTCTCCCTCCAAGTCTTCTACAATTTGAATGGCTGGTAATAAACAAAGAGGTTTGACGAGGGGAGCCTATAGAACCTTAATTCTCATTGCAGAGAGGACGTCCTTTTGCAAGGGATATTTTTCCTTTCAGTCACAATCCTTGCTGGCTAGCGCAGGGGACAGAACTTGCAGAGAGGGAGACTTTTCCAAGGGTGCTGTCTTGACAGATCCTTTGTCCAAAAGGTAGCTCTTGTTCACTTATGATGACAAGGGCATTTGTGTGTCCTAGGAATCTTCTCCCCTCTTCAAAAACCATGTTTTCAGATAATTACGTCGGAATTCTTTGCTCTCTGTACGGTTTTTGAAAAGACAGATCTGATAGAGTACTTTGAGTTTTCCTTTAGTGAGGTCGACCTGCTGTAAAAGTGAGGTCGACGCGGGTTTGTAAAAACCCATTTCAAACGACTTCTAGAAGCACCATGAGGTCGATCTTCTGATGGGATGAGGTCAACTTGTCTGTTAAAGGCACATTTTCAGCAGCTTTTGGGAGGCAGCCTGAGGTCGACCTCCTGTTGACAGGAGTTGGAATGAGGTCGGCTTGTCTTGAAGAAACTGCTCGTATAACGGGTTCTGGAAGACACTGAGGTCGACCTCCTGATGGAGTGAGGTCGGCACAGCTGTTGGCCTGCTTAAGTTTTTCTTCAGTTGAGCTAGAGGTAGGTTGACACTCTAAGAATCTGAGGTCGACACCACCCTTGTGACGAGCTTGTTCAATGGCTTTTGTGAGGGGCGTCAGGTCGACCTCCTGAAACTCTGAGGTCGACACCACCCTTGTGACGAGCTTCTTCAACGGCTTTTGTAAGGAGCATGAGGTCGACCTCTAGAAACTCTGAGGTCGACACCACCCTTGTGACGAGCTTCTTCAACGGCTTCTGCGAGGGCTCTGAGGTAGACCTCCTGAGAAACTGAGGTCGACACCACCCTTTGAGATTTCATTAGACGGATGGCTACTGGAGCTGGTGAGGTCGACACTATAGTTCCGTGAGGTCGACACCACCCGTGTGAAAATTGCCTTACGGGCCATTTGTCATGGGTATCACCTATTTGTCACCCTTATGCGTCATTTGTCACCATTATCCATCTATTTATCACCCTTGTCAGCTATTTATTACCCTTACTCAATTGATTTGTCTGCCTTCATTTGAGCAAGAGGGTGAACTCCACTTGGCTTATTCTTCTTAATATCTTTCTATTTGCATCACCTGCCTTGATTTCCATGCAGCCAATAGTATTTAGCTTTTCATTATCTGTCTTGATTTCTGTGCAGCCAGTTGCCTCAGTTTCTATGTAGCTAGCAATGTCTTGGCTTCTATGAGCATATCTCATGCAATTTGTTCTGCCAAAGTTCTTTCTTCAAAGCTTAATTTCTCTTTCTAGAGTTCTCTCAATCTTTTCTTGCACATATTGTGAGTCTTTTTATGAAAGACAGTACATGTAGGCAACAAAGACATAGTTGATTCATTACAAAAGCACAATAATGACTTATAGTTGGACATCATCAAAACATTAGAATTAACACATGCACAACAAAAATAACAATCGAAACTGGCATGCAAAACGCCAATGACACCACCGAACCAAAAACACAATCAAGTCAGTCCTCACTAAGACATTACATCTGATTAGAGTTTCACGCCAACTCTACCCTCTCAGGAGAGTACAACAAAACCAACCGACAAGACATCGGTCCACACAATCCAAACTCAGACTCACATGGAACTCCTCCCAAGCTGACCATAAACAACAATCCAACACACAACCTCAAAAGAACACATGCAAATCCCTGGCTGCGTTCTCAACACAAAACCACGGGACACAACCACAGACTTGGTCACATCAAGGCACAATCACAGCTGACCACACGACTAATCGTGCTAGCCGCTGGCAGCCTACCCACAAGTGTTGACACCTATTTTAGCCCACAAGTTGTGTTATTTCTCTTATTCATCATTTTTGATGTCCTGAATTATCCATTATTTTGGAGCCTTCCTTGGATGGATTTCGAGCCCATTTTTATTGTTCCCTATCCTTCGAGTCTTAGAGATTATGATTTCCTAGAGCCATGGAGCTTGTCTTATCAACTTCTGGCTTCTAAGTCGACTTTCGGCCCATTTAGGCCGGCTTCAATCAAGCATTCGGCTCTCTTTTGCTACGCAGTCTTGAAGACGGTCCTTTTTCATCACCTTATGTTCCTCTATTGAAAATGTGCTCTTCATCAAAGTTGTTCTTCTTTCAAATATCTACAATTTCTTCTTCTACGCCATTGGCCAGTTCTCCACCGATTTCATGTTATTTATTCTTTTCTAGCATGCTACGCTATTCACCTACGTCCAAGAATTCTTACTCTCCGTTCTAGCCACATTTTCTCCATCTTCTGATCGTCTTTTTATCTTTCTCTCTTCATAGAAGTTGTTCCTCTTTCAGTTATCTACAATTTCTTCTTCTACCACTTTCACTAGTTCTACCCCGTTTGAGAGATACGTTTCAAATACCAAAGTCGAGCGTAGTCTGCCCAGAATCTTCCTCCATCGGTGTGAAGGTCTATTATTAGACCGTTACACCCATGTGAAGGTCTATTATTAGACCATCACAGCCCATGTAGTGGTCTATTATTATACCGTCAGAGCACATGTGACGGTCCTACGATAGACCGTCACACCCAAACTTGTCCAAAATCACCCTGTTCGACCCCTAGAGCGTGGCGGTCCCACCCTAGGCCGCTAGAGACTCTGACAGTCTTACGATAGACCGTTACAAATCGAGAGTCCAATTCGTGCTAGACTCTGCTCCGTTTCTGTGTGCCGTGGTCCCCTTGCAGAGCCCATAACTTCTTGAATTCTACTCCGAATTGAGCGCCGTTTGTTCCTATGGTTTCTCCTTTATATTATCTTGAATTTGGTCCATAGATCTCAAATTTTCATTGGGTGGATTGCTCAGAATAATGGTCAAAAGTTAGGGGTTTATGCATCCTAGTTCAACACAAACTCTGCAGATTAAGCTCCGGGGCTCCCTTCTGGAAGCCATATCTTCCAGATCCTTCCACCAAATTGAGTCCCACTTGTTCCTACCTCTTATCCTTTGTATTATCTCGAGATTGATCTATAGAACATGAATTTTGGTGGACTCTATCCTCTAAAATCTTGGGAGAACTTTCTGAATTTTCTACAACCTCTATATAAATTGCCCAGTTCGCAGTTGCAAAGGAGGGCTCTTTCCGGACGTGGGGCGAAGCCATGCTACAACTCCAACTCACAACTTCGACCCCATCTTGAAGGGGGAAGTATTAGCTTTCAATTGCATCCTTATGGGCTTAATTTGGTTGTCTATACTCTTAGTTCTAGTCTCCTCAAAATCACAAATCATCACAGTTCCCTGCACTTTTCTGCTACACATGCACTT
Source organism: Amorphophallus konjac (assembly GCA_022559845.1). Taxonomy (NCBI): domain Eukaryota; kingdom Viridiplantae; phylum Streptophyta; class Magnoliopsida; order Alismatales; family Araceae; genus Amorphophallus; species Amorphophallus konjac. Next base: position 2,645,834 of record CM040117.1, on the reverse strand, counting down.
TTGCACATTTTGCATCATCGTTTTCTCTCTATTCTCTCAATCAAATCTCATGATTTCAACTCTCATGCATGCACAATACACACACCTATTATTTTCACCCTTCCACAGGGGTTAAAAACCTCCCCCCGGTGAGTTTACCCTCAATTTTTACCCCTATTTTATCACTTCGGGATTGATACTACACTTCATGATCTAATGGGTTTTCTCCTTTATGTTTTGGCTTTGTTTTGCAGGAGAGCATGATATGAACGTGAGGCCCTCTTCATCTAGCCAGATGGAAGGAGAGGAGGTCGATCCCACACCGTTCCCCGCACCCCGTTCTTCAAGCGCGATCAAGTCTTCATCCTTTCCCAAGGTACACGGCGCCGTTGCACTCCTTTCTTCATCCTTGCGGCGTTGTTATTCCTTGGTGGCGATCACGGTATGTTTCTATCTCTCATCCCCCTTTATTCATCATCTTCCATGCCTTTTATGCTATTATGTTATTAGCATAGTTAGGGGTGGGGTAAGGGAAAGTGTCACGTCCCGATCCGATAGCAAGGGAACGTATTGGTGGAAACGTGGCAGCGATACAGTCGTGAATAATCAGAGCGAACCATAAGACACAAAATTTCAAGGCCAGACAATATGGATAAACATAATCATTATTGATACTCAAATATTTGAATTACATAACTTGACTCAACTTACATAAGTAAAGAAAGGACTCACTATTACACTCTTATAAAAAGAAAAGACTTGAATGACAGGACGAGACTCAATGAGAAATAAAAGACACAGACTCGATTCTCCATTAAGCTCATCACTCTTGCCCTTCCCCGTCTGAATGGTTGTCTTCGATCTCATTACCTGAAAAATGTTAAAATAGGCTGGATGAGCAAAACGCTCAGTAGGAAATACATCTCTCATCAAGCAGAATATAAGTGATTAGCCAATTTTTCATGTTCATGATGATGCAATGCATGAAATGACATAACTTGAAAATCATGATGATCACTCTAACCGAAAGGATGAAAGTCAAAGTCAAGGCAAATATAAGCTCAAGAGAATTAGGGATAAATTTCCATGCAGAAATCAAGGACAAGATACCAAAATATAACAAGGACAGATACTTAGATGAACATAACTTCAGAATTGGCCAGAATATAACAGAGTTCCAATAAATATAAGCAATCTAGCAGAATATCTAAGTTATCAGAATAATCGAGCAATAAATTATCAGAATAATAGAATTAACAGAGTTTGCAGAATAACAGATATAACAGAATAACAGAATAACAGAATATAACAGATGTATAGAGTTTGGTGCAATGCCACACCCAGAATTTCCATGGTTTATTGAATTGGACTTCCGTCCTACCTGGCACTGAAAAGTCGTGGACCCAAAATCCTTAATGTTTCAGAATCAGATTTGGCCAATACAGAGTCAAGGGGTTATGTTCTCAAATTAAAGATAATTCCCAAAGGGACAGAGTGTCATGAATATGCATGATATGTCGAACACGAAACAAATTCGAGAAAACGAGGTAATTAGCATCCCTTATGATGCCGCCAATTATAAATTGCGCCCAGGGGATGGTCGCACATTAGGTTGACCATGACAGGCTCAAGAAAAATAACGACACTTTAAGTGGTCGCTTAATGATAAATGGCGTCCGTTATCAAGTCGCACCAAGAGTAAACTGCGCCCCCCGCCATGGTCGCCAATTCCATTAGGCGTCGATGACATGGTCGCAGTTCAGAGCTTTCGGAAGAAACAAAGTCATATATATAGATACCAGGGTTTTAGGGTACAACCATCTCAGTCGGCCTTGAGGGAATCCAAGGCTACGAGGAGACTTACGGAGGTCCCAATGAGTAACTCGCCAGTCCGAAGGAACGGAATGTCCAACGGAGTGCTCGTACGACACCAAGAGTTGAGGTGTATAACGTGAACCAATCATGAAACAAGGACTCCATCTACGGATGTGAGATGAGAGTGCCAAAAGACCCGAGGTATGGGTCAAAATCGAAAGAAAACGGTGAGAACATGAATACGTTAATTATAGAATTTACGTCTATCCAATTCTATAATTAACTATAATTAAATAAACTTATATTAATTGACACCCGTGGGTGGCATCATTTATTAATTAGCGTCCACTTGGAGGGACGTCAATTCTATGATTTTTAACTTAATTTATCTCATAAGAATTCACGTCAATATCTATTTAATTGAATAATTTTAAAATATACATTCAAAGACACATTTATTATATATATAAAATTTATAGAAATAGAATATATGATAATTAGGAGAAAAATATGAGGATTCCAGATATATAATTTTTATAATTTTATGTTACATAGTTTAGTAGATATAGATTTTCAAAGATACGGTTAAAAATTACACAATATATATATATATATATATATATATATATATGAAAGACACAATGACCGTACATATGGTCGTTATTTCATTAAATAGTTTAAAATCTTTGAAACTTCTGTTCTCGAGGTATACACATCGGAATCGCGCAATCTATATACCAAAATGAAGGACTCGAAAAACTCTACCTAACAGGATGTTCAGAAATATTTTAGTTGAGAGTAGGGCTATCTTGAGATAGGAGGACCGGAAAAAGGAGGTACCAACCCCACTACCTCGGTCACTATCCCAATAACACACCCATAAAATTTCATGACCAAAGGTCACTCCGGCGCCCACGAACATGCCAATAAAGCAAAAATCTATAACTATCGTGCTACAGTATTTGCTGTGATTCACCATGTAAACTTTAAAAGTCATCTATTTAGCCATTTAAATTATTAACTAGTTAACATTACTAATTAAGAACATGAGAATTTAGACAAAAATATGATAATCTTGGTCATATACACTTTATGATTTTTAGATAGGTGATTTCATGGGTATAAAATTTTTAACTGTGCGTTCCTTTGTTTGTTTTATGTGAAACAAAACTTTTGAAAACAGTAACACGACAGAGATCATGAAACTACAACTCTCATAGATGCATGCATGAAGTCAGTGGTTAACTAGGTTTTGCTTGAGTTTTGAGATCACCTACATGCGTGTTGTTTTAACGGATGGAGGAGGTTGCAGGAAGGAGGAGTAATACGCAGTAGTAGGAAAGCTCGCTCGTGCACAGGAGAAATAATCCTACAGTGATAGCGGCAGCAGCTATGCAGTTGGTAGAGAAAAAAAAACGGCAGCAGGGAGAAGCGGCAGCCTCTCCACGATACGTTCACGTGCCAGAGATGAGGAGGTGAGGAGCAAAGCTCCTTTACGCACGGCGGGGAAAGAAGCAACAGGGAAGAAGCAAAGCTTCTTCACGTTTTAGCAACAACAACGGTAGCACCGCTACAGGACCGCTGGACGACATAGGGTGAAACATAGGGCAGTAACCAACGAAAAAAGAAGCAGTAGAGGCGGCTATGAGGACGGGGTTTACGATTGCAGAAATAGCGTTTTGGCTTGCCGATGATAAGGTATTTATAGGGAGAAAGGTTCGACAGGGGTTGGGATCCTAACGGGATCCATCTTCCCATATAAGAAATCCTAATAGCTTTTGGATATCCCTATCTATATCTGCAGCCACCTACCGCGAAACTTCAACTCCTATACGAACACGGCTTCGGCTGTTTAAAGAAATATTCTAATATTAACTTATTCATGCGCATATATATATATATACTATGTCCACCCTTAAGTCCATTTGGTTTGCAATTTGTGAGGCCCATTAGAGAACCTATACATTTGGTTCTTAGGAAAAGAGTTGCGCAAAGGCCTATGAAAGTTAAAGCTTGCTTAACCACTTGGATTTTACTCTTAGTTTGACATTGGGCCCTGAAAAGAGAATGAAGTTTTTTAAAGGGCCATGATTTTCAGTATATATATATATATTTGTTTCTTGGCCTTCTTGTATACTTATTGAAGGATTTTATTATTTAGGGGAGTTTATTCTATAGTTTGATCCGGGGTGCTACAGAAAGAGAGATAAAATTATCAACAACCTTATTTTTTGGCGATCACGGTGGGACTCCAATGCTCATCACGTTTGTTTTAATGCTCTTTTGTGGGTTGGGTGTGTGCATGTGCATGTTTAGGTGATATTTTATCCATTCTTCTACTGTTTGGGGTGTTTTAAGGGCTCTGGTAGTGTGGCGGTGCTATAGTAGACCACCAGAGGGCAAGAAACGGTCATTTGTTAGACTGTTACGAATTCTGGCAGTCCTGCACGCGTGCTGATAGGGCCATATTCGTCGAGGCATAACTTTTGCTCCCGGGGTCGGATTGGACTGATTCGTATTTCGTTGGATAGCCCTTTGTATTGTCTTTCCATCCATATATCATTTGTAGCGTTTGGTTAACATTTGCATATTCTAATATTGTCTAATTTTTTAAGTTTTCTGCATAAGTTCTGCAGGTAGGCTAAGGGACAGGTTCATAGGTACATCTTTACTCAGTGATTTGACTACCTTCTCGATGTCTGATTGCACTAATTTTTGTTCCATTGGATAGTCCTCTGTATTAGCTTTCCATCCATAGCTTATTTGCATCATTTGGGTCACGTTTGCTTAGTTAAAAATTGTCATCATTTTAGCATTTTGTCCATAAAATCTGCATGTGGTCTGTGCACAGGTTCACAGGGGCAACTTTGCTCAGTGATTTGATTGACCTCCCAAGGTCGGATTGCTCTGTTCTTGGGCTCGTTGTGCAGACCTTTGTATTGTCTTTCCATCCAAATACTACTTGCATCATTTGGGTCACGTTTGCTTAGTTAAAAATTATCATCATTTTAGCATTTTATCCATAAAATCTGCATATGGTCTGCGCACAAGTTCATGGGGGTCAACTTTGCTCAATGATTTGATTGACCTCTCGGGGTCAGATTGATCTGTTCTTGGGCCCGTTGTGTAGACCTTTGTGTTGTATTTCCATCCATATACTATTTGTTTTATTTGGATCATGTTTGCATAGTTTAATTTTGTCTTAATTTTCTAGTTTTAGGCTAGAAATTGCATGCACTCCGGTGCACATAGGGTCATACATTGCATATCATAGTTGCATTTCCTTCCTTGGTAAGTGATCATCTCACCTCCATATTCCTTGGGGTCGACTAGGTGATCTTATCCGGGACCTCCGTAAGTCCCCGCGAGCCGTGGATTCCCACACGGACGCCGGGCCGGTTGTACCTTTTCCACCCCTTAGGCTTGCATTTGCATACGTGTGAGGGAGTTAACCTTAGTCAACCCAAAATTTGGACCTTATTCCCATAGGATTCCTATCTTAAGGGAATTATTATTAATTCAAATCATTAAAAGGTCTATTAAAATCCCTAAAATATTTCCCATCATATCAACTTCTGTGACTTGGGTGAAAACTCTCACATTGTTTGTGTTGTTTGGGCTTGTCCAAGCCCATTAGTGATTTTTGTGTTGCATTCTTTCATCATCCACATGTTTTGTTGTTGTTAGGCCCATTTAGCTTAGCCCATTTTGTGTGTCTATTGTCTAGTCCATTGTCCCGTGGTCTGTTGTCCATTCATCTTTGCATTAGTGGGTCAGTCCCCTCTTGTCCTCAAGCCCATTCAGCCATTGCTTCCCCACTTATATTCTCCTTGATATCCTTGTATTAAGTCTCCATTTGCCCTCATGGAGCATCATTCCAACCCCTTGTATCATCCTTTTCCCCAATTTTCTTCCTATTCCCGCGTGGAATCCTCTTCCCATGCGGGCCCATCTTCTCGTGGCCCCTCTAACCCATCTGAGGAACATGCCAATATCATGGCCCATCTATCATGCCTAGTTCGCCAAATGGACCCGGCCCAGGCCCAACGTCTTATTGCATCTCATCTTCATGGGCCTCCTTCTCTCATTAATGAGCCTCATCATGTTAATGGGCCCCATTCTCCTAATGGGCCTTATTTTTCTAATGGACCTCCTCTTTCTCTTTTATATGCTGTTGGCCCAATTGCTAATGGGCCTTATTCTCTTAATGGGCCTCATTCTTCTGCCCATGTTGCTGCTGGCTCATTCAACCCATGTTCCAACGTCTCTTCCAGGCCCACACATCCTTCCACTCTCGGAATGGACTTTTCTTCTCCTTCTCAGCCCGGATCCTCTTATTCGGCCCAATACCATGCTCCTGGTCCTCATTCACATCCTCTTGCTCAAGTTGACCCATATCCTTCTCGATCTCTCCCTACCAAGGAGATGATTGCTCAAACCCAACGCCAGCTTGATGAGCTTCAATGTCGGATTGATCCTAAGTCCTCCTTAAGTATTCCATTCGCATTTCAAGGTCTTCGGCTTCCGCCATCTTCACAAATTATCGCATATCGCCGTTATGGTGGAGTTGGTGACCCATATGTGCACTTAAAGGAGTTTCTTTATGAGTCGGCCAAGTTTCGGCATGACCAATGCTTGATGGCTTACTTGTTCGGTCTGTCACTGGAAGGCCCGGCTAGGGATTGGTTCTTTTCGTTGCCGCAAGAGAAGATTGTGAATTTTCAAGCCGTTCAAGAGAAATTTCTTCAGCAGTTTCAAGACCAGGTTAGGCCCAAGTATTCTATCGCGGATCTGGCCCATGAGAAGATGAAGCCCGACGAGGAATTCTCCACTTTTGCCGACCGCTGGCGTCGCCTTGCCATGCAAGTCCCAGGACACATTCTGGAGAGAGAGTAAATCAAGATGCTAATTTCTAATGCAACCCGAATATCGGTTCATCTTACCCCTCAATGACATTACCTCATGGCAACAATTATACAGCCGAGCCCGTTTCATTCGCCAACAAATTCAAGATTCCCTTGACCCCGAGTCTCCACCATCCACCTCCACATATCAACCTTAACCCTCCACGTGCCAACCCTACGCTCCCATGAGTCAGCCCGCCATGAGTCAGCCTTCCACCGCATATCCCTCCACGATCCAACCTCCCGCCTCTACATACCCATACGCCTCCGCATATCAACCTTCTACGAGTCAGCCTCCGACGTCCACATACCCGTCTCCATCTCCACTTCCGATCAAGGGAACACCACATCCCGAGCAAGTAGATGCCGTCTACATAGCCCCTCATCCCGTTCCACACATGCCATCACCAAAGCCCTCCACCACCAGCCACGCACTCTTGCCTACGCAACCTCCACTTTCGTCTCCACAACCTTCTCCACAATTACATATCCCTCGGCATCCACCTTGCCCGATGCAGGCTCCTCGTCTTCTGTTGCCGGAGTGTTTCACCGATATCTTTCGGGCTTTGATGGCCACTCACGCGTTGCCGCTCTCTCCGGTTGTGCCTTGCCGACCCGTGGTTGGGGATATGCTCCAGTTCTGTTATTTCCACCGCCAGCAGGGGCATTTGGTTGAGGATTGCCCTGAGTTCCGGGATTATGTTTATGATCTGGAAGGTAAGAAAAGGATTGATTGGGCCGCTATTCACAAAGTCATTTTACATCTTCGCAGCCAACAGCAGCAGCAAGAAGTGCCGCCCGGGCAGCCGTCTCCGTTACTTCAAGGCCAGGGGCACCCCTGTGATTCCTCGTCTAGTGTTGCACTCGCTCCGTCACCTACTCTGTTACCTTTGCCATCTTCTACCCCGGCTCCATCGTCGCCACAAACCCAAGCCTCTGCTCATGCTAGCGCCTCCCCTTCTTCTCTCGCCACCACTACCACTACTTCTATCCCTAACACCGCTCGACGCATTGTGTCAACACGTCGACGGTGGACACCACAACCTCCCTCTTCACCCTCTCCACCTCCATGTCCACTACCCCCATCGCCTTCATCGCTATCCTCACCATCTCCATTGCCATTGCCATCACCATCATCTCCGTCTCCACCACCAGTGCTTCCATCACCACCTCCATCTCCACCCTCACCTCCATCTCCGCCATCACCTTTGCCTTTACCTTTACCCTCAGCCACGCCTTCACCTTCGCCTTTGTCGCCACCCGAGCCTATCATCGCCACATCGCCTGCGCCTTCACTTTCCATCACCACTCTCATTGGAGCCTCTAGGCCTTCCAAACCTTCACATGTGCCACCCAAACATATTCCCTTTACTTCTCCAACCACTTCCACCCCACGGAGCGGGTGTGCAGTTCCTTTGGTGCCCCTTGGGTCTGGTCTCCAGGGAGACGATGAGCCGAGTCATGATGATTCTATGTTGGCTTTGCATTTCAAGATTCAAGATTACATTTGCCGCATGCCTATCTGAGTCCTGATCTCTGGCTATTTTGGGGCCAATGAGCCTATGTTTCAAGGAGCAATTGTTAAGAAGTGATGCGGGATGGACTGAGGAGACGACGCTATATGAGACGGACACGACTCAACCAGCAACGACACAACTACTAGAGCGACCTCGGCTCGACACTAAGAGCTCCTATAGGCAAACTCACTCGTCGTCCCATGCGAGGGAAAGCGTGGATCGTGCGCGGTTAAGGAACCGGCAGAGTTCAAGGTAGTCTGACTCAACTTCAGGACTCGGATCGAGTCGCGGGACGGGTCACTCTCACGCTCACAGCGGTGACATGGACACACGGGCTAGGAACCTACACTCTCGGAGCGGCATATGACCGTATACTAGCTAAGCAAGTAAATGCCAAGAAGGTGAGACCGTTACCTCCACGCACCCGGCGTGGGGAAGACGACCCCGGCCAATCACGGACTCCCGGTTAAACAGTTTTACAGCAATACAATAAATTTGACCCACTCCACACAGAGAGGTAAAAGGTCACATGCGGGCCCCGGGAATCACGCGAATTGGGTTGACGGGCAGCATCTTGATGTCGCCCGGCAGTGCCGAACACCGCGTTCTCGTGCTGTCTGGACGGCGGGTTCTACGGGTCCGTGGGGCCCACGGGTGGCGCTGTCCTCTCGGCCTGCTGGGGTGGGGCCCAATGGGATGGAGACCCCTGGTGGCACACCTCCTCGGACGGCGGTCAGCCGGAAACGCCGATTGGTGGTCGATCGGCCCCGATCTCCAAGTCTTGAACTAGCTGCCCACGGATTTCAGGTTCTATTTTCCGACGCGCGCTCCGGCGAGAACGGCCGCTACGATCAATCCCGATGTCGGATCGTGGCACATGAGCTATCGTTGGGAATCTCTCTTGAAATCCTTCAATATAGGCCCAGAGAGAGGACCTGGATGGGCGTGGATCTAGACCTTTTTGAATTTTGAAGCTTCTACTGAATAGTATCCGAACTCTCAGATCTGTAGGTGAGTTGTCTGAGAACTGCCGTTGACCGCCAGGAACACGTCCGATTCAGCTCCTAGACTCTTCATCAACGTTGTAGGAAATTGAACAAGGAAAATGGAAATATTTTTTGTGGAAGGATTGGATGAGGCTACAAATTGTTATGATTTTAACACTAGAGGGTGGTCGGATCTGGGAACTGGTTGACAGCACTGTAGATGACTCTGAAAATGATTTTTGAAAAATGGATAGAAGGCTGTTCAAAAATCAAGAAAAATCGTGGGTGGAGGGATTGATGGGATGAACTCCCAGTAAAATTGGAAGGTCCAGAAAAAATTAAAAGCGTGGTGGAAGACTGGAAACTCAGGAAAGGTGGAAATCAGATCTGAAAACTGGCAGAACTAAAATTGAAAGTGGACGAAAATGGAAAATTGGAAAACGTGAACTAGAAGGCCAACTGATTTTTGTGTGGTGTGGCTGACATCCCTAGAACATCCCCTCCAAATGTGGTGACCAGAAGATCACGAAGAAGGGCTAAAAATTCGGACAAGCTGCTGCTGCACTGCGCGGACAGAATACCGATCAAGACCGAGGCGGTGCGATGGCGGCACGATGGCGGCAGCGGCGATCACCAGAACGATAAGGGAGGCGTCACACCTCAGAAGAGCAACCATCTCAGCTGCAAGGGGGAGAGGGAGGAGGGAGGAGGGGGGCGCCCAAGGCCGCTCCAACAATTTTCTTTGATTTCAAATGCATTAATTGTATCAAAATAGAAAATACAAGCTTATATAGGTTACATCTCAAATCCATTTGCCACCGTTGGATCTAGGGGTGGGAGATGGATGGCTTGGATTGAATGTGAATCACACAAAAAAAATAAATAAAAAATTATGGGGGGGGGGGCGCCCTATTGACCAAGGGAGACAAGGTGGAATTGGTAGGTAGCCTACCTTGGACTTTGAAGTCCAATTGTCTCCCATGTGTCTTTTACCATTCAACCTTCTAGATGCCTCCATTTGAAATGTTGACTGACCCCACATGGGGCCCTAGGCTGAGGTGGATCAATGGGAGGGGATCTGGGGGGCCCGTGGGACCCGGAGGTCCCATTTTGTAAATAAACCCCTCTTACAATCAAAAGTACATACCGAATAAAATGAAATAAACACACATTACACACAATTAAAGTCTAAACAAATATGATAAATGTCGAGACTCAGGGGGGGAGTCTCCAGGCTGTCTCCGAGCCAGATGGACGCTGAAGTGGCTCGAGTCGTGCTCCGCGTGCGGTACCGGTGGCTCGACGTAACTGTTCGGGTGTCCGCACCAATTCTCCCCGGGTGGGAGAAACTCGACCCTGTCGAGTAAGGGTCTGCATCGCTCCGGTATCGCTCCAGAAGGTCCGGATCAATCCGCTGCACCTCTCCATGCGTGATCCACGTGTCCTCGGTAGCGGGCCGTCCTCTCCATCGCACTAGGTAGCGCGGGTAGGATCCACTCCTGGTAAATGTCACCTGCTCCTCCAGTATATGATCGATATGCTCACGCTGCCGTGACAAAGGGGCTGGAGGTGGACACTCAGGTGCGGGTTCACTCTCAAGGGGGGGGAAATGGCTCAAAAGGCTCACTAGGGATCACCGCTGGGTCCCTATATACAACTAGATCCAAAATATTAAAAGTAGAGCTTATACCGTATTCCTCGGGCAGGTCCACAACATACGCATTGGATCCAACGCGTTTCAACACTCTAAATGGACCGGCTTTCGCGAGCTTGCAACTTCTTAACGGTTCCAGAGGGAAACCGTTCAGGTCTTACCCTGATCATGACATATTCACCCTCTTGGAACTCTCGGTGGTGTTGGTGAGCATCGGCTAGCTCTTTGTAATGTGTATTACTGAACTCAATGTGACGACGGACGTCGTCATGCAGACTCCTAACATGCCTAACAAAAAGAAAAACACACAGATGCACACATGACCCTACACAAACCTAATGTTAGTCAAACCCAATCATATGCAAGGTGGTCCAGGACATCCGAATGTGTGCCATGCATGCATTTGACATAACCGGAGGTTAATGTCATGGTGGACTCCTAGACATCCTACGATGCACCAATCATGGACATTTAGTTTGGATGTGGGAAGTCCGGGAGGTTTGGGTGGTTTAGGTGGACCGGGGGAACCAAAGTCTTCATTACCCCCAAATGACGGTTCGGACCTATTGCCATGTGAAGGTTGCCAGGCCCGAGTAGGAGGAGTGTGATAGTGGACTTCCTTAAAGAGGTGGAATGGAGGTTGTGGGCCAAGGGGCCCACGAAGAAAGGGATCGAAGGGATCAAAGAATGTGTGACCCCTCGATATGGATTCCCTCATCTCAAGATCCCATGTGTGGAAGTCTAGAAGGTGTTGTTGATCTCCTTCATTCATGAAGGGAGATGAGACGGTGGGGGTATGATGGTGGACCCTCTCAAAAGGTGGAGTAAATATGGTGGGTCACGGGGTCCACAAGAGAATGGGTCGAAGGGATCAAAGAAGGTATGACCCCTCGGACTAGGCTTCCACAAATCATTGTCCCACATTTGGAAATCTTGGAGGTGTAAATGATCACCTTCATTCATTGTGAGAGGTGGGACGGCAGTCATAGGTAGAAAGTAAGATTCCTCCCTTGGGCAAATGGGAATGAAGTCGGGCTCCGCCGGCATAGGGAGGAGTAGAAGAACCTCCGTGGTAACATGACCCACGGTGTACACGGAGGTGATGGACCCTAAAGCGGGATGAGTGAAACTACGACCTGTGGGTCGGTCGAAGCCTGGAGCCAACAAGTGCGTAAACGTCAATTGCCGGTCTAACCCTTTAAGAAGGTCATCCAATGTATCCACATAGTGACTAGACCGGAAAGTGGTGTGAAAGGAATTGATTGGCACCAGAGGTAGGATAGGGTCCATAGATGGGAGGGGAGATGGGGCCAGGCCACTCTTAAGCCAGCTAAGGAGTGGCTTGGCTATAAGTAGCTTTCCCGTTAGAAACACGGGTAGCTGTGGCTGAGGTGGCTCCGAATAAAGATCGGAGAGTGAGGCTTCTCCAACCCTTTTGTCCCCTAGGGCTGGAGAGGTCTCAGTGGGACACTGCCCGGCAAAGTGGCCAATCCCCTGGCAGCGATAACATTGCTGTCGTGATCCACTACGCTCCTTGATAAGTGTGTCCTTACCCTTATCCTCCTGACGGACAGGGGGTGTAGGCAATGGAGCTCTCGTGGGTGGAGAAAGAGGATCTACCAAGATGTGGAGAGGACCTCGGGATGGCACTATAGATGGCATTGGGTTGGGGCTACCGATTGCTACCTCCTTAGGCTCGTGTAGGAGTACATCACTAGGAGTACGTGTCCTATCCACCCCATCCAGCCGGTCCAAAATCATTTGCATAAGTTCGGCAACGGAGTGGGTTGGAATAGGGATATCATGGTGGACTCGCCCGTAGTCAACCGTCCTAGGATTGGGTCTTGGCTCATCTACGTGTGGGGCTCTTTGCCTCTGACTAGGACCCACTTGGTTGGAAGTGATTGGGTGGGGCCGGTTGGAGGTGACCGGTTGGGGCACGTAGACCTTCCTAAGCTCTCTCTTCATGTCCCACCATGATTCGATGGGCCATTGCCTCCTAACCTCTCTCAAGCGCTCAATGTGGTCCCACTTTTCGGCGGCCTCGTGTAGAAGCCTCTCCTTGGCAAAATAGAATTGCCCGGCTTCGAACATGGTATAACAATCAAAGTATGTGTCCATGGCGGCCTCCCACTTGAGGTAGTCGCCCGGGCCATTGGAGCCATAAAAATCTGAGGCTTCGGGCCTACGGAAGTGGAGTGGGTGGTTGCCAAGCCCATGGGTGGACCAACGGCCATATTGCCCGGGTGATGGGGATTCCATGTGAATTTGGCGGAACTACATGCTAGACATGCCGACACTTGGACAAGACCGACTGACTCTTATTGGACTACACACGAACTAGGAGACACAAACTAATGCAAACACCGACTAATGCACCTAGACCTAAACCAATATCTGGTACGTGGCGGAGTTAATCGATCCGAAGATCACTCCCGCAAGTGTGCGACCTCCCGATTGGCGTAGCCTAATGTTCGGACAACACCTTTTAAGATACCGAATTATCGGGATGAAATGCAAATTTGAAGCACCTTTTTTTTTATTTTTAAAGTAATGATGGTCCTAGACTCGACTTAGACCATGATGCATGCAAGAATTATGCAATGACTACCCTAAACTCGACTCGCTCTGATACCAAACTGATGCAGGATGAACAGATGAGACGACGCTATATGAGACGGACACGACTCAACCAGCAACGACACAACTACTAGAGCGACCTCGGCTCGACACTAAGAGCTCCTATAGGCTACACGTCGCTAACAGAAGTGCAAACTCACTCGTCGTCCCATGCGAGGGAAAGCGTGGATCATGCACGGTTAAGGAACCGGCAGAGTTCAAGGTAGTCTGACTCAACTTCCGGACTCAGATCGAGTCGCGGGACGGGTCACTCTCACGCTCACAGTGGTGACATGGACACACGGGCTAGGAACCTACACTCTCGCAGCGGCATATGACCGTATACTAGCTAAGCAAGTAAATGCCAAGAAGGTGAGACCGTTACCTCCACGCACCCGGCGTGGGGAAGACGACCCCGGCCAATCACGGACTCCCGGTTAAACAGTTTTACAGCAATACAATAAATTTGACCCACTCCACACAGAGAGGTAAAAGGTCACATGCTGGCCCCGGGAATCACGCGAATTGGGTTGACGGGCAGAATCTTGATGTCGCCCGGCGGTGCCGAACTCTGCGTTCTCGTGCTGTCCGGACGGCGGGTTCTACGGGTCCGTGGGGCCCACGGGTGGCGCTGTCCTCTCGGCCTGCTGGGGTGGGGCCCAATGGGATGGAGACCCCTGGTGGCGCGCCTCCTCGGACAGCGGTCAACCAGAAACGCCGATTGGTGGTCGATCGGCCCCGATCTCCAAGTCTTGAACTAGCTGCCCACGGATTTCAGGTTCTGTTTTCCGGCGCGTGCTCCGGCGAGAACGGCCGCTGCGATCAATCCCGATGTCGGATCGGGGCACATGAGCTATCGTTGGAAATCTCTCTTGAAATACTTCAATATAGGCCCAGAGAGAGGACCTGGATCTGCGTGGATCTAGACCTGTTTGAATTTTGAAGCTTATGATGAATAGTATCCGAACTCTCAGATCTGCAGGTGAGTTGTCTGAGAACTACCGTTGACCGCCAGGAAGACGTCCGATTCAGCTCTTGGACTATTCATTAAAGTTGTAGGAAATTGAACAAGGAAAATGAAAATATTTTTTGTGGAAGGATTGGATGAGGCTACGAATTGTTATGATTTTAAAACTGGAGGGTGGTTGGATCTGGGAACTGGTTGACAGCACTATAGATGACTCTGAAAATGATTTTTGAAAAATGGATAGAAGGCTGATCAAAAATCAAGAAAAATCGTGGGTGGAGGGATTGCGGGGAAGAACTCCCCGTAAAATTGGGAGGTCCAGAAAAAATCAAAAGGGTGGTCGAAAACTAGAAACTCAGGAAAGGTAGAAATCAGATCTGAAAACTGGCAGAACTGAAATTGAAAGTGGACGAAAATGGAAAATTGGAAAACGTAAACTAGAAGGCCAACCGATTTTTGTGTGGTGTGGCTGACATCCCTAGAACATCCCTCCAAATTTGGTGCCCAGAAGATCACGAGGGAGGGCTGCAAAATTTGGACAAGCTGCTGCTGCACTGCGCGGACAGAATATCGATGAAGACCGAGGCGGTGCGATGGCGGAACGATGGTGGCGGCGGCGATCACCGGAACGATAAGGGAGGCATCACACCTCAGAAGAGCAACCGTCTCAACTGCAAGGGGGAGAGGGAGGAGGGAGGAGGGGGCGCCCAAGGCTGCTCCAACAATTTTCTTTGATTTCAAATGCATTAATTGTATCAAAATGGAAAATACAAGCTTATATAGGTTACATCTCAAATCCATTTGCCACCGTTGGATCTAGGGGTGGGAGATGGATGGCTTGGATTGAATGTGAATCACACAAAAAAAACAAATAAAAAATTAAGGGGGGGGCGCCCTATTGACCAAGGGAGACAAGGTAGAATTGGTAGGTAGCCTACCTTGGACTTTGAAGTCCAATTGTCTCCCATGTGTCTTTTACCATTCAACCTTCTAGATGCCTCCATTTGAAATGTTGACTGACCCCACATGGGGCCCTAGGCTGAGGTGGATCAATGGGAGGGGGTCTGGGGGGCCCGTGGGACCCGGGGGTCCCATTTTGCAAATAAACCCCTCTTACAATCAAAATTACATACCGAATAAAATGAAATAAACACACATTACACACAATTAAAGTCTAAACAAATATGATAAATGTCGAGACTCAGGGGGGGAGTCTCCAGGCTGTCTCCGAGCCAGATGGACGCTGAAGTGGCTCGAGTCGTGCTCCGCGTGCGGTACCGGTGGCTCGACGTAACTGCTCGGGTGTCCGCACCAAGAAGAGTTCCCTTACACTAATGCCAGTTTCTTCACAAGCGAGGCCGGTGACAATCTCATTGCTCACCGGTGGGTTTATCGTTAATGCTGTTATTACTTCTCGCTCGATTGCTGTTCAATTCACTAGCCAGGAAGGGTTCTCTACCCAGATTGTGCTAACTCGTACGGTTGCCAAGAGCCCGATGAATTCCATGTTCAAGGGGCAATTGGTCGTATTTTCAGGATTGTCTAAAGACATTCTGCACATTCTATGCAATCTCCCTTGGTTCATTTGCAAGCTGGCCATGTCAACGCCGCGCATTACTCTCCCTCAGTTTCGTTCTGCTCTTCTAGTAAGGGAGTTATGCTTCGTGCCCAGTTGCCGAGTGGAGATGCAGAATCTCATGTTGCTAGTGCCAAGTGACAATGCTCCGTGGTTTTTTGATATTCATTCGTTTGAAAAGTTATCCGTTCAAGAATGTCTGCCTATGGTTAGCACTGGGTGTCTAGGGGCCGCCCTGATGTAGTTGTATGTTCACAGCCGGGCGAGACCTTCTGCCAGGTGGGCCAGTTATTTGAGAAGGTATTACAGATTAAGAAGCCCGAAGGTCCAAGCCCACACCAGGCAGGTCCATTTTCAAGAGATTTCTGCCAAGAAGAGGCGGCGACGCAAACTCAATGGCCGTCGGTTGTGCATTCAGGGGTCCATTACTTCATCTTCTCCTTTCTATTCATCATTTCTTCTGCTCAGCTCCCACCCTTGGGTGGTGTATCTTCCCTCTTCAGATCCAGCTTCTATGATCTTCTCCTCTCTTCTGGGGTCCGCAAGCCCCTATTCTTCCTCTTCTCTTCTTCATCCGGAGTCTCCAGATTATCCCTTCTCTCACGATTCTAGGCCTCGCCCTAGGCCTATGTTATCCTTCCATCCCAATCTCGGGACTTCCCCTGATTCTTCTTCCCCGGGACTTTCGGGTGTTGCTTTTGATTCTTCCCCGACTTTGTCGGGTGATTACGATTCTCCTTCTCTGACCCTACTGGATGACTATTACTCTCCTTCTTCGCCCATGTCGGATGATCATTCTCCTTCTTCCTCATCTTCACAACAATCCTCTCGCTGTCTTTCTACTCTCTCCTCTTCACCCTTTCGGGGTCTTCGCCCTTTCTCTTGTTATTTTTGGGGCTTTAGTCCGCCTTGATCTCAGCTGACCTGGTTTCGTCTGTATTTTGGTTCCTTGTTATCAGGGCCTTGACGCCTTAACAAGGGCGTTCTAGCCCTCGTCTCTCTTCCTTTTTATCCTTCGTCGTCCAGTGTCGTGTCTGTCGCTCCTCCGTGTAGGGGAATCTTTGATCCTTTGCTATCCTCTCCCTTTCGTCCTGTCAAGCAAGGAATACAAAGCTCGTGCTGAACGAAGCTCGATGATCAAGATCGTGTCAGGATGCTACTTCCACACTATGGATTTGCAAGGTATCGTTATTTTGTGCAATAAAATGTTATCATCGCTACTATCTCTCTTACTCCTGCACACACTTATAATAATGTTGGTTCCTTACAAGGTTTGAGTGACTTTTAGAGTTTGCTTAAAAGTGTCAAAATGAGTTCGCTTCTGTAGCATTCTTAGGCTGGTGATAGCTCCGCGCTGGGAGTCTAGTTCATTCCCCGATCGTTGAGGGTGATCTTTGAGTATGGGTTTTCCATACACTACACGGTAAGCCATAGCCGATCTCTCTGAGTAACACTGTTGCTGCTTTGGTCATACTTTGGGTATGCACAAAGACCTTTTTCTTTTCTCTATTCGGCCAAGTGTAGGGGCAAGAGATTGATGGATGAGATGACCAACCTTGGTGCTCCCCAATACGAGAGAGGTCTCAAATAGGTGCAGTCTTGACCCTCAAAAATAAGCTTTCATGCAATGTCTAGCCAATAAGGGCTCTCAAAATCAATGATGAATCAAAAAGAGGATTATGAAATCAAAGGGATGGCAAGAGTGGCAGTACAGTTCCCCGCGAGACGTCATGAGCCCGGTCGCATGCGTGCCTGATAAATATAGGTCTCAAAATCAAAGACACAAAGCTCTGGTGCAACAGACCTACTCTTTGAGGGGTAGTGTCTTGGAAGGAAGTCGAGTCTGGATATCTCCCATCTTGTATAAAGCTTATCTCCAATTTTCTTCTACTTCTCCCTCTTAGGCTGGGTTGTATCCCGGGTATGGCCTTAGTAGGGGCACCGTTCTTTAGAGGCGGTTGGTTGTGGTAAGCCACCCTCACATGCACGCCCTGCTTAAGGGAAGCCTTTAATGAGAGGGATAGGAACGACGATCCCTGGTCAGTAGTTTGAGCCCGTCTCTAGGTGCTGCGGATTACTATGTCAAAAGCTAAAAAAAATCAAATATTACCAAAAGTCTAAAAAAATCAGATATTGTCAAAATTCAAAAAAATGAAATATTGTTCAAAATCCAAAAAATTTAAATATTGTTGAAAATCTAAAAGAAATTGTCAAAAATCTAAAAATATTTATCTTTTTATTTGTTTTGAGGACATATATGTAATCTGTTTGCTCAGTGTGCAGGTTGCAGGTGTTCGAGTTTCCTTGCTCTACCTTTTGTTCTATATGGTTTCTGTTCATATCTTTGATCTGTTCTCTCTTCTTCAATCTTATCTCTCGATCTGTTCTGAAGCTTTAGTCCTTCTCAACTTTCGCCTTATTTGATCATATCTTTATGAGAGGGCTCTTTGCCTCACGATTATGAACCCGGCGGTTCTGCTTTGTCTGATGTTGGGCTTGATTGAAGAGCATATCTGTCATGTCTCGTGTTGTCATCCCTCATATTCTTATCTCAACCATGTGTTGTCATCCCAACCATGCGATCATCCCTCATATTCTTGTCCCAACCGTGTGTTGTCCCACCACGTTGTTATCTTGTCCCCCGGTGTTCATCGTGCATACATGTGATTTGTTCATGCCATTGCATGTGTGCTTGTTTGTCTTGTTGTATTGCTTTCCATTCGTTTGATCGTTATGTTATGTTATGTTGTCTGTCGTTCAGTTGATCGTTATGTTCATGTTATGATCATCATGGTTGTCTTATTTGAAAAATCCATAAAAATCAGAAATCAGAAAATCCAAAAGTTGCCGCTTTGCTCGATAGGTAAGTCGGGTATGGCTCTCTATCCCAGCTCTTTGTTGCAATACTATATGGTATCTACCTTATTATAGCCTCTCAAGGACTGGCTGGTTGACCGTGTGTTCTAGGATCTGATGTTCCCCTTTACCAAAAATGATGATGATCTAGGAGCATACAGTTAATCATTGGATAGGCCGCTCAGTTGAGTCGGGTGGGGGATGATAGACTATGTCTCGCACGCTGTTGTTGCAAGAAGATTCTTGACCCCGTCCTGACTTGATCTAGTAATATTATCCTTGAGTACTTTCTATTTTATCTTTCTTTGCACTCATTTTGATGATTTCTTTATTTTAGCCCAGCATGCATCATGTCATTTTTGAGCATTCACGTCTCGAAATTCTCTCAATGATTTCTCCTTAGCAATGGTTGATTGCGCTTCAATTCTCTTGGGTAAGAGATTCTCATTCCACTCTGGATTTGAACGATTTCTCTGATCTCGCCGCTTGGTCTGATTGGCCGACGTGATTCCTGTCTGGATTTTATCTCAAGTTTTCTTTCTCCTTTTCCAGCTCTTACACTGTGTTCTTTCCGATCCCCTCATTGTCCGTGGATTGTGTCCCCGATGAGGTTGGTCATGTTTCCTTTTCCTTTCTTAATTTAGTTCTCCAGACATGTCTCATCTGCGTCAATCATTCCTTGTGGTTAGTTCGGTGATTTCGGGAGAATTCCCGTTGCTTGTTGGTTGTGACGGGTGTCTTTTGCCTTAATGCCCACTTATCAGTTCTCTCCGCTTCATCTCCGCTTCATCTCCATTTCACGTCGCTATCACTTTCGCTCTATCTACTTTCCATTTCACCTCTGTGTCACTTCCGCTCGTTCCCTTGCAAAGCGGACATCAAGGAGGGACATCTATTGACACCCGTTTTAGCCCAGAAGTTACGTTATTTCTCTTATTCATCATTTTTGATGTCCCGAATTACCCATTAATTTGGAGCCTTCCTTGGATAGATTTTGAGCCCATTTTTACTGTTCCCTATCCTTTGAGTCTTGGAGATCATGATTTTCTAGAGCCCTAGAGCTTATCTTAGCAACTTCTGGCTTCTAAGTCGACTTTTGGCCCATTTAGGCCGGCTTCAATCAAGCATTCGGCTCTTCATCAAAGTTGTTCTTCTTTCAAATATCTACAATTTTTTCTTCTACGCCATTGGCCAGTTCTCCACCGATTTCAAGTTATTTATTCTTTTCTGGCGTGATGCGCTGTTCACCTACGTCCAAGAATTCTTGCTCTCTATTCTAGCAACATTTTCTCCATCTTCTGATCATCTTTTTATCTTACGCTCTTTATGAAAGTTGTTCCTCTTTTAGTTATCTACAATTTCTTCTTCTACCACTTTCGCTAGTTCTACCCCGTTTGAGAGATACGCTTCAAATTCCAAAGTCATGCGTAGTCTGCCCAGAATCTTCCTCATCGGTGTGAAGGTCTATTATTAGACCGTTACAGCCATGTGAAGGTCTATTATTAGACCGTTACAGCCAATGTAGTGGTCTATTATTAGACCGTCAGAGCACACGTGACGGTCCTACGATATACCGTCACACTCAAACTTGTCCAAAATCACCCCGTTCGACCCCTAGAGTGTGGCGGTCCCACCCTATGCCGCTAGAGACTCTGACGGTCTTACGATAGACCGTTACAAACCGAGAGTCCAATTCGTGCTGGACTCTACTCTGTTTCTGTGTGCCGTGGCCCCCTTGCAGAGCCCATAACTTCTTGAATTCTACTCCGAATTGAGCGCCGTTTGTTCCTATGGTTTCTCCTTTATATTATCTTGAATTTGGTCCATAGATCTAGAATTTTCATTAGGTGGATTGCTCAGAATAATGGTCAAAAGTTGGGGGTTTATGCATCCTAGTTCAACACAAACTCTGCAGATTAAGCTCCGGGGCTCCCTTCTGGAAGCCATATCTTCCAGATCCTTCCACCAAATTGAGTCCCACTTGTTCCTACCTCTTATCCTTTGTATTATCTCGAGATTGATCTATAGAACACGAATTTTGGTGGACTCTATCCTCTAAAATCTTGGGAGAACTTTCTGGATTTTCTGCAACCTCTATATAAACTGCCCAGTTCGCAGTTACAAAGGAGGGCTCTTTCCGGACGTGGGGAGAAGCCATGCTGCAACTCCAACTCATAACTTCGACCCCAGCTTGAAGAGGGAAGTATTAGCTTTCAATTGCAGCCTTCTGGGCTTAATTTGGTTGTCTATACTCTTAGTTTTAGTCTCCTCAAAATCATAAATCATCACAGTTCCCTGCACTTTTCTGCTACACATGCACTTTTGCACGTTTTGCATCATCTTTTTCTCTCTATTCTCTCAATCAAATCTCGTGATTTCAACTCTCATGCATGCACAATACACACACCTATTATTTCCACCCTTCCACAGGGGTTAAAAACCTCCCCCCAGTGAGTTTACCCTCAATTTTTACCCCTATTTTATCACTTCAGGATTGATACTACACTTCATGATCTAATGGGTTTTCTCCTTTGTGTTTTGGCTTTGTTTTGCAGGAGAGCATGATATGAACGTGAGGCCCTCTTCATCTAGCCGGCTGGAAGGAGAGGAGGTCGATCCCACACCGTTCCCCGCACCCCGTTCTTCAAGTGCGATCAAGTCTTCATCCTTTCCCAAGGTACACGGCGCCGTTGCACTCCTTTCTTCATCCTTGCGGCGTTGTTATTCCTTGGTGGCGATCACAGTATGTTTTTATCTCTCATCCCCCTTTATTCATCATCTTCCATGCCTTTCATGCTATTATGTTATTAGCATAGTTAGGGGCGGGGTAAGGGAAAGAGAGATAAAATTATCAACAAGGACCCACAAACAACTTCTCAGAATGCATCTCTAGGACCACGATCACATCCTGAGAGCATAACTTCCAAGAAATGCAGAAAAAGAAAGGGTACTCATTCAGCATATTCGCTGACATATTTCCCCAATTCTTAAACCTGCCAGTGCCAACGACCATAATGCCTCAAGCAATGGCACGCCAACCAACATCATCATGGCCAACATAGCCAAGGCAATCTCACACCGAGAAAACAATCCTCTCGACTGGTCAGAATCTTCCAACCATACGATCCTCGACCTGTGGGTTATGAGCCCATACGCTTCCACTGCATACTCAACACAACACACACAGGCATCACAAATATCTTGGCATCCGTATCTCAGCACACCTCTCGACGCCATCGCAATTCACCAAACTGTAATATACCACGTCTCGAGCGCTGACCATGCCAACTGTCGATCACAAGTTTCCATAGTGCAAACCATCATGCCAAGAGCTACAGCATGAACCACAATGAACACCACTAGACAGGATGAGAAAGTCAAGCTTGGCTAACAACATCATACCAGGAAGAAATCCTTAGCTCGCCCGAGCACTCTCTCGAACAAGGCATCCAAACAACCATCTCAAACCACAACCTTAACACCTCGGCACCTCCGAAGTTGACCAAACCTCAAGTTGGGATGGCCAAAATGACATTAATCTTCATAAGAGAACATGCATGAGCATTACACCATCAATAACTCCCATCAGCCACCGGATCATGCCACAGAAAATCTCGAATGCCGTATCACAGACTTACGCCTGTCGACAAACTCTGCCCAGTGCAGCACAACCGAGACCAACACCTTGCAAAAAGATGACTCTCCATCACCTCATGACGAGAGCAAAACCACCTACGCAGCACCAACATAGTGTGTACAAGCTCTCACGCGAGAAGCAAAGTAGTGAACAAACACAAAACCTATGCTAGTTGCTGACTATACTGAACCTTATGGACTCTGATCACTGTAATATCTTAAATTCCCATGTACTTCCACACATCTCTTGCTCTGATACCATCTGTGACGACCCAGAACCCGGATACTGGGTAAACCCGATACCACATGGATTCTGAGAGGCCTCCCAAGAGGTGTAAGGCTCCGAAGGGAAAGAAAGGTGTGTGTGGGTACATTGAACTTCAAGATAAAGTAGTAAACAATTATCTCACTATGATCAGGACTGTTAAATTAACGAAATAAAATTATATTTTCAATTAAATAATTAAAACTACAGAGTCTAGTCCAAAGAAAAGTACAGTCCAACAGAAAGAGAAACATACTCTCAAGTTGGGAGAAGCCCGACACTGGCAAAGCTGGCACAACGAACCACCGCACTGCACCTCCGAACCAAGAGGAAGAACAGCTACACCTAAAAAGTCAGGGGTGAGCCTCATCTCATTGGCTCAGTAGGGGTCCCGCGGATCCCCACCACGAAACAAAAGCGGTAACAGTAGTGCTAAATAGCTAACAGCAAAAGTAGGAGTAAGAACAGCAATAGCAGGAGTAGGAATAATAAAAGTAAAGAGAAGAAAGCCGTACTGAACAGAAACACGGTAGCCGATAGAACCTTGGCCCTCTAAACTACTTCTAACGGCAACAGAAGAACAAGCCTCGATCTCACAAAGTCGGGAGTTGCCGAACCATCGATAAACCATGAAACTCTATCGTGAAGGCCTATGGAAACAGACAAAGGCCCCACTAAGTCCTACATGACCAAAGGTACGGTCACGACTCCGAAGTCGTACCTCCTACACTGTCTATGGGTAGAAGCACGGTAATTCTCTATCGGCACCCTAGACCGTAGTGTCGAGGGACACAAAACCACGTATCAAGAGAATCACAAAGGCTCACGGTTCACGAGAATCACAAGAGCCACAAGAACTATGTGTCATGTGACAAAAGTACCTCCTCACTAGAAGAAAAGCCAAATGCATCCACTGCCATCTTACACTACGCCTCGGGTGTGTCCCACTCACCTCGAACGCGGTAATTGAGACACCGAACAAGTAACCAAGGAACAACAGTAACGAGTAACTAGTCATGGTCACGCCCGTCGGCACTGGTCCTACGTCCCTGACCACGTGTGCACAAACAAGCTCAATGTCTTGAGCCAGGCCTCTAGCTGGTTTTCCTCTCCCATCGGACTCTAACGGCAAGAGAAAGGGGCCCTCGACAACCAGCCTAAAAATTGTCTCTACCGGGAGCTGCCCTGCCACCACTCCCAGGTGGGCCGACACACGAAAGTGTTGTTAGGCTACGACTAGTGGAGGCTCACTAGACACAGAGACTCTCAAACAGAAATACCGAAGTATAGACAGGCTGACGCGTACCTGTCACAAGTACCACGGAACACAAAGTAGCACACAGCCGCAAGACTCAAGTGTAAGACCCCAGAATTGTTATAAATTATTTTTGGAATATTTAGATATTTTCTAAAAATTATAAATGCTTAAATAAAATAATGAAGGGGTTATTGGATTAATAAGTCATTATAAGGCTCGATTAGGTTAAATAGTTAACATAGCCTATCTAATTATTATCCAAAAGGTTTAAGGACCAAGCCCATTAAGTTTGGCCCATATTCTAGAAGGTTATTTAGCCTATTCACGTATTTTAAGGATAAATACTATTTATATAAGATAATTATGTGGATAAACGAATAAAAGATTTTTATGAAATTGAAACTCTATACACGTTGAGTGTAACGGTCTATTGGGCGACCGCCACAGCCATGTAACGCACCTAGGCACGACCGTTACATCCTGCAGATTCCGTAAGGTGAGGAAATTACAAAAAGATTGGAACTTTGAACTTCTATCTACAAGAGATCGACTTGGGATAGCTTATAACATTACTAAGGACTCTTAGGGATTAGGTTCTGACCAATTAAGGACTCTAGAATCAATCTAATCTTCAAACTCTAGCCAAAACCCTATAAGTAGGACCTAGTTCTGAACTGAGCGACCCTTACTTTTGGCTCGTGAAGAATCAAGGTAAGGAGTCATAATTTCAGGTAAGTTTCTTACAACTTTTTGTTTATAATACATTAGACTAATAGCTCTCCAAATTTCGTGTTAGGAGATCAAGCAACCAAGGAGATTGAAGCTTCCAAAGTTGCTGATTCAGCAGTAGCAACCTAGGGATCTGAACGCAAGTCCCCTGAGGATCCAGAGATTTGGATGTCTAAACGAGGTAACTAGAGTTCTATCCTTCAGAACTTTTTGTTCCCAATAGTTTCATCTTCTTACCCTCAAAATTTCACATCCTTAGGTCAAGAGGCTGAGGAAATAGAGCAGATTGAAGTTGCTGACTTATCACAAGAAGTACAAAGGACAAAGGGTAGCATCTAGCATCAAATTCAAAGTTTAAAGGTTTTAGAAGAGGTAGGTTATCTCATGATTGGCAAAAATAACTTGTTAGAGATAAAAGCCCTCTGACTGTGCTTGATTTCATGCATTATAGACTAAGAATTTCATGATTTAATAGTTCTATACATTAATGCATCTCTTAGCCCAAAAAGGAAATTAAAAGATATTATCTTGTCTGTTCACTGAACCCATGCATATAGCTGGCCTATACTTCGTATCATGCCTAGGACAGTGGTAGTATTTTGATCTCCAGGCATGTTATGTTTTTCATAAACCTTTACTTTAGTTTACTGCCAGCAGACTCTCTAACGCACCAACGTAAGACCGTCACATGAATGTAACGGCCTTACGATAGACCGTCACACCCTTTAGTGTTTTTAGTGTTCTATTGTCTCTGACGCACCCTAGCTGGAGCGTTACACCAGTGTAACGGCCCCTCGATAAACCGTCACAACACTGTAACGCGCCTCTCCTAGACCGTCATGCCCCTGTGTTCTGCTAGCCCAAGGCAGAATAATAACTAGTTAAGTTTACTTATAAATAAGCTTAGATAGCTAAGTTAGGACCTATTATCATGACTTCAAGTTTAGTTACTGATTTATAATCAAAATGCATGATTAATGTGTCTTAAAGTTATTTTAAGTTATGTTAATTTCATGTGCCAAAATTCTATAGTTTGTATTTAAATCATTATTTTTCAATGTTGTATTGACGGAGTTTTATCATGGTTTTCACAGCATTACACATTCTCTCTATCTATAGTGTCATTTCTTTAAGTGCATGGCACATATTCCGGTATGTTGTCCATTAGTTCACTTTGCACTATAGGAACATTATTCTTGGACATGAGGACCTCTCTATTGGATATTCCTTCCAATGGACTAGAAAATCTTGTTTCAAGGCCTCCGTAATTCTCCGCGAGCCTGGGATTCCCACTAGGACGCCGAGTTGGTTGTACCATTAAAGCCCATTGATTAGATTACACTATCAATGTTTTCTGGTTCTAGCTATGTAACGGACCTATACTGGACCGTCAGGAGCATCTAACGGCCCACTATACGACCGTCACACTTCACTTAGTCTATTTTATTGGTTCTAGATTCAAACTAATGTAACGGCCCAACACTAGACCGTCACATCATGTAACGGCCCAGTACACAACCGTCACACTGCTTGAGTATTTTTAACCTAAGGTTTGACCAAGGGTTGATATTTCAAGGTTTAGATGAACTCTTGATGATCTAGAACTTATCACATTGATCAAGAAACTTAATATAATGAATGGAAGATAGAGAACGTACCGTTATGCTGCCGATTATTCCATAGGCATAACATAGTATAAGTCATTCTTGATCTCTCATATTCTAAATTCAACCATTCATTCGTTGATTGTTGTTATCATGAGTTTATTAACTTATTGCATTCTTGGCCATACCTTATTGTTACATGCGTGGAAAAAGCTTGATTTATACTTGAAGATGTGATCGAGCACTGATTGTGTTCAAGGGCTCTATGCTAGTCCCATCGGCTGATTATCAGAAACATACTATTATAAACCATGGGGTATGATGCTACTGGCGTCGCATTACGCTGGGAGTACTTTCTTTATAAATAAGTGAAAATCTACAACACAATACAGCATGACATGACATTCTTGTACATGACTTTCTTGCTTGATATTCCACAGAAATTCACAAAGTACTTGCTCATCAGCAAAAGATACCAGAGTGATGATTATGTGGCTTGCTAGTACATTCTCGATACATTCTTGTTCATGAAAGGCCAATATCATGTTCTTGTCTTGTTACTTCGGTTTAATCGCATGATTGATCGCATTCGCATGATTTTACTTTATTCCTCTAGAGCAAAGACGTTAATTACTTTAATGATGCCTTCATGTTGATGCGAAGATACCTACTGGGCAAGTGTGCTCATTACCTATTTCCAATCTTTTCAAGAGATGGAAGCGATTCGAATTCGGATTCGGGTTTTACAAGTAGCGGGTCCGAGAGCGAATGAAAGTATTATCAAGATGAGAGTGAAGACTTAGGAAGTCTAAATTGTTTAGATTGAGTCCATGTACTTTTCCTATTTCTTGAGTCTAGTACATAATGGAAGTCAAATTAGTGGTTGTACTTGAGTTAGTAATGAAATAAAATTGAAGTTTGAATATATATATATATATATATAGTGTGCAATTGCATTTGTGTGTATGATTATATGGCGCTCTGATCGTTCTTGCTTGCAAGAGGCTTACCATACCGGCTGTTCGTGCTCCCCGAGTTAGTCTTCCGCTGTAATAAAGGCTCGGGGCATGACATCAGGATAGTGAACTAGACCTGCGAACACAACGATCCTTGAGTCACATGACTCGGGCCAAGATCGTCGTACAATGCGGTAACAAGCCGCCAATCAGCCTAGTCCCTAAGTCCAGACCATAGTAAAACATCATGGAAGTGGCACATGACAGCCATATCCACATCAATCAAAATTCCTCGGCCCCTTGGTCGCTCATCGGACTCATAATTCCGCATAACGAGAAAACACGGAACATGAGTGGTCATCCAAGCCCTCAAGCCACATTGGCATGCAAACTGAGGTAACACAATACCTTTGAGCATCCAAACACAGTCTCGATCCTCACGGGATAACTGAGACACTCACGAGGTCACATGTCAAGCAGTGGGTCACAACCGGGTTAACCAGAGACCAAATTGACTCGAAGGAAACACTCAAAACAGGTGGCGGTCATCACATGGCCACTACCTGACTGCCCTACCAGGGGGCGGTCTCAATAGGGTCGCTACCTGTGGGACTAACAAGGAAAAGATGATTTCCTGGGGACCGCAACTTGCATAAGGTGGTCTCCAAAGGGTCGCCTAGAGAAGGTGGAAGTCATAGCTAGAACATCATCTAACAAAAACCTCGAACACGGAGACAGGGAGAAGATAGGCAGAATACGGTCACCTGGGGACCGTAACTTGAATAAGGCGGTCACCACAGGGCCGCCTATTGCATAAGGCGATCAAGACCAGACCGCCATCTTCAGGCTACCTCTAGAAAATGCTGGATAACTCATCCTATTTGTGGTTCTAACCAGACCGTCACTTTAAAAAGGCTCTCAGTTGCAAGACCACGACTAGGAACCGACCTAATCGACTTAACTGACTTAAAAGGCCAAATCGCGGTCTCCCTAGGACCGCTTCTACAAGTGGTGGTCCTTATTGGCCGCCTTCTCAAGTAGTGGTCTCTGATACAACCGCTACTTCCCTCTGGTGTGAAAATCGTAGGAATGCAGAAAACTCGGTATTTCCACACCCCAATCATCCCAGAACGGCAGGGAAAGATCCATAAACTCAATATAAACCTTCTATAAGCCGGAAAAGATCAAACAAACCACAAAACGGCTAAGAAATGACAAATTCCATGAATCAACCCAAAACGGCTCACATGGGCATCCGGCCTCCTACCGGTCCCAAACCACAAGCAGATGAAACCAAATTGACGGGAATTGAATCCCGGCATTCCAGGGGTTCAAGATTTACCATTTAAACCAAAAACCATTGCCTAGAACGGTGATTTCAGCTCACACCCCCGAAACATGCTTTTGCCCTAAAGTAGGAAAACCCACTCATACTCTCACCAATCGGCTTGAAATCGCGAGGTAATGCAGGAAATAGGTAGAATATCTATCCCCCTACCTCCATCGAAGATCTCGCATGCCGAAAAGGCCAAATCCACGCCGAAAATTATCACACGAACCCCACCGGCACTTCGAATCCACGGAATGGGATCGCGCCAACGCCACGCTCCGTTCCTTGTGCCATCACGCTCCACGACACCTCCACGCCGTCTCCATGTCATCCCCGAGCCTCTTCCGTCGGCCGCCAGAGCAGAGGGGGAAAGAGGAGAGAGAATGGTAGGGGAGAGAGTGAGCACGGTGAGAGGAGAGAGGGGGGTGAGGGTTAAAAAGAAAAGAAAATAAGAAATTATGAATATTTCTAAAATCCGATTTTTGGCCCAAAATTCCATAAAATCAGAAAAATACGAAAAAATAGCCTCCGCACACCTGTAAGAATTAAATATCCTAAGTAAAACATATAATCACACAACATTTCATTGCATCTTCAAAATAGACAAACATGTCAGCTACGGTGGTGGCGATGTGTCATGTTCAGCTGGTGAGCTAACACATGGACCTGTAATAAATAAATCTTTTAAGCTGATATATAGTTAATACACTTATATAGCTAAATATTTGAATAGATATACTTGTGCCCGAAGTAGACGCCAAAGAGGAGGGAGTAGAGCCCCTCCCACTGCCCTGTCTCCTCCCACTCTCACTACGACCTCCTCGGACCATGTCTTGTTTAAGAACAATAAAATTAATGCATATTAATCCACAATTATATAAGATTTACAAATGTCATTAAAAATTATGTAAAAATGTCTCACTAAATTATCAAATATTATCCATTTCCTCTTCAGATGCTGATGATATGTCTATCTCAGCCTCATCTTTGTCATTCATAGTAACCTCATCAGATTCAAACTCTTCCTCTTCAAAGGACTTCTCCTCCCTTATAACATCAACATTTAGCTCCGTCGAATCGACTTCTTCCACTTCATTTCTCGTATGTAACGGCAGTGGCTCATCAGATTCTTTCCAATGAAGATGTGTGGTGTCACGTCCCGAGATATAAGTACAATGAAAGATGATCGGGAACGTGAACAGCCGGCTAGTACGCCACAAGTGAGCAATACACATTCACACATAAAAGGGAATGCACAAGATAATAGACTCAAAACTTCACTTTATTGAATAAGATTCAAGTACAATGATAATTGCCTCATTTCACTAGACTCAAAAAAGGGAAAAGTACATAGACTCGACTTGACTCATAACTCTACTTGGTCTTCTCTCGATTTTTAATCACTCTCGGACTCTTCACTTGAGTAATCATAATCCTCACTAGAGTTTATTGAAAAGATTTGAAAAGTAGGGAATGAGCACACTTGCCCAGTAGGTATCTTCGTATCAACATAAAGGTAATGTTTAAGTAATTAGCATTTTAGCTCTAGAAAGAAGAATAAATGCATGCGAACAAAACCAAAGTAACAACGCAAGTAACAAGACATGACCATGAAGATATGAGATTTTATATAGAGATTGAGAGGAAATTCATTCCAGAATGTATAGTGGTCTTTCATGTAACAAGAATGTACTAGCATGTATCGAGAATGTACTATTCATAATCATGAAGGTTATGCACTAGAAAGTCATGTAATCAAGAATGTATATTTCATGTAGAGCCTCGTGGTTTTCACTAGTCTACATAAAAAGTACTCCCGGCGCAATGCGACGTCAGTGTTCATCATACCCCATAGTTTATAGCATATTTTCGACAATCAGGCGAGGGGGCTAGTGTCGAGCCCTTGGACACAATCTGTGCCCGAACCACATCTTAAAGTTATAAATCAAGCTACTTCCACGAGAAATATGAATAATGTAGGCCAATAGTATATCAATTCAAATAATAAGCTTGGAATAACAATGTCAAGGTAAGAATACTTCAATTATGAATCATGAGAGTTCAAAGATGATTTAAAACAAGGTCGTGCCACAGAAAGAATTCGGCAGCATAACGAAAAATTCTTTAACTTTCATAATTCATTAGATAGCTTATTGAACAAGGTGTTGGGTTCTAGACAATCAATAGACCATCTAGGTGTGGATGTGCATAAAATCTTCCACACACAAAATAATGATAAAATATCAATCACATGCAGTAAGAATCATGATGAAAACAAAACTAAATAAAGGGAAAAAGCATGCACGTGGTGCAAGAGTGGAGATGTGATCGCCAGAGGGGTTACCTCAATATTAATAGGGAGAGATCGCAAATACCTGGTAAGAATGAAAACGCGGGATTGTGTGAATTCTTTCCTCCTTCTTCAATCGGCCGGCCGAAGAGAAGGGTTTTCTCTTTGATTACCTTGCAAGACAGACAGTAAAACAAACAAAAAGATAGATCAGCCAAGTGCAGTAGTACCAGCCCAAATAAGACGTGTAATAAGGAAAGGAAGAAAGGCACATGCGCACCTTGTTTTTGGTTTTTAAAAACCCCTAGAGAGAAAGCTAGGGAAGGGAAATATATGATATGATAAAACCTGATGCTAGTGATGCGACGATATGACTAAAGACACACGGAAACAAAACAAGACCCACAAAGCACCCTGCTGTCCCTTGATGACAGTAGAGGGGCAATCAGAACAGGGAAGACGAGGAAGCAGATGGCACTAGGAAGAAGCGCTCGTCCTCGGGTAAACTTGGGAAAGCTCTGTGGGTGTGGGTAAGCTTCGTTGGTAACCTCTCAAAGGATCGACCATGAATCCTTTAAATAAGGTTCAGATCCGAAGATAAACACGGGCAAGAGATAACCATGGCAATGGTTATCAAAAGGCAAGAGCCCGATCGAGCAATAACACCAAACAAAGCAGGACTCTGGGAGGGAAAGGCAGAAGAAAGAAGGGCTCGGAGGTGAAACACGCCTTAAAACAGGGCGTCAATTCAAGAATTGACGACTGGCCCAAAAGGTGTTTCATAAAACACGACCCAGACCAGGGCGTTTCTTCCTGAATTTAATTTTGGCAATAAAACCCTTCTTCATTTAAAAATGTTGAAAGACGCCTTAGATCAAGGCTTTTCTTAAAAACACGCCCTGAGGAAGGACGTTACTCATAAAATGCATCTTATTTCGCTTAATTTTTGAAAAATGATATTTCCAGGAATTGACGCCCTGACCCATGGTCGTCCTTTCTTTGAAAAACGCCCTGGATAAGGTCGTTATTTAAAACGCGCCCTACTTCAGGTCGTGAATCACAAAAAATGCAACAAATGCAACGGAAAACCCAAAAAAAATAGAAAAACTTAATATTATGGAAATATTGAAGTTCACTTTGGGGCGTCAACATAGTGACATGAGATTTAATCAACAAAGCGTCAATTTTGGCGTGTCTACAGCTGCCCCGCCTTGGCGTCTGCTTTGCAAGGGAGTGAGACGGAAATGGAGCGAAGTGCCACAAGCGGAAATGAAGTGGAACGAACTGATAAGTAGATGCCAAGGTGTGATGTGACACGCCTCAGACACTGAGCACTGGAAATCTTTCCAAGATTCTGAATGAAACAACTCTGAATAATTCCAAGGAAGCATCGATTTGCTGGATAAAGGAAATTAAACTAGGAAAGTAAAAGTGTGCGCGTGGGCACGACAGGGAAAGACCGTTGGAGAGCGGTTACCAGCCAATGTGGACGTGCTACAACCAAGGTAAGTTTGCAGGAAAATAAAGAGAATTGGGATGGAGTTCCAACAAAAGGACATTTTCAAGGAATCAGCCTGAGCGGCTTCAAAGAGAATGAAGTACTTGATTTGGAATGGAATATCTCATGTCAACTCAATCAAGAGCAAGTGACCTTCATTATTGCCATAATATAAAGATTTTCATCATGAAACTCAAAGTCCTACATGATGCATGCTGGGCTAAAAGAAAAATTAAAACAAACAAAAATAGAAAATAATCAAGGATAATATTGCTAAGCCATTTAGATTTGGTCAAGAATCCAACTCTCTGAGCTAACACTAAGCCGAAGCTCGTTTGTCCACGCATCAACTCAGAAAGAGGAACCATCGTCCCCAACCTTTTAATGACTCAACGGCCTATCCGTGCGATCAAGACTCTCCTGGAATTATCATTGTTTTTGATGAAGGGGAACTCAAATTCCAAGTTCATCAGAACCACAAGGTCCCTGATATGTTATAATAATGTAAATATCATATAGTAACAATGCTTACAGGAAAATGATACAAGAACAGCATAATGGTACTCCCACATATCCAAGCACCTCGAAACCTGCAAAACTTCTGCACTCAATACTCATCAGTCCTTTCATGATCATAAATAATCTTGATTCTCCAAAAAATGATCATAAGTGCTTAAATAAAACAATTTCAATAAAATAACAGCACTTAAGTTCATCAAAGCATATATAGAAAAACCAAACCCATAAGTTCACAAGAACACGCCTGCACCTCACGGCGTCAAAATCATGAAAAGCGCCCGACGTTAGGGCGTCCATTTTAAAACACGCCCTTCACAAAGGCGTTAACAGCAACCATAGCTCAAGAAGAAAACGTCCCATGAGAGGGCGTTACATAAAACACGACCTAAGAAAGGTCGTCAATTTAAGAAATTGACGCCCCTACCAAAGGCGTTAATTAACCACAAACTTCCGTTTCCAAATCGAGAGCAAAACACAGTTCTAATGCCAATTAAACACTGCAATTCCGAACAAACTTAGGGTTCAACCTTCTATATTAAAGGCAGGCTTTCCTCAAGAATTAATCAAATCAAATCCTCTGAATTCTTCTGCTATTGCTTCTGCTTGCAGGTTCTGCCGTTCGAACTTCTTCTGCAGCGGCTATGGACAGAGCCATCAAAAGGTCGAAGGCTTCTACTCCCAGACTTACTGAGATCAACGGGCACATAAGCAGCCGAATAGCATTAAACCAGGTAAGCTAACTGCTTCTGCTCTTTCTTTCATCCTTATATCATCACTGTTCTTTCTTCTCATCTCTTCTGCTCTGTTTGTTCTTGCTTTTGCTTTCCACAGGACTATCCAAATATGCCCGGAGCTAGGAGGTTCACAAAGATAAAGTGGCTGCCCCTCCTCCTCTCTAAATTCTCTTTTGACATGAGGGTCTTTGTAGCAAGGTGGCATCTTCTAGGCTTAATTACCCATGCCAAGCATTATGATCAAATCCACTTAGATTGGGCTGCCATAGGAGCTCTTATAGAAATATGGCACCCTTCCACCCATACCTTCCTCTTTTCCACTTTTGAAGCCACCATCTTATTGGAAGAAATAGAGTTGATCTTAGGCTTGAAGAGGATGAAACAAGGAGAAGAAGAAAAGATGGCCATCATGCCAAGGCCAATCTCCTCACAAGAGTTACTTATCTCATTGATACCTAGCCCAAACTTAGTGAATCAGATCAAGGTCAACAAAGGAATCAACCTCTTGAAGCTCGCCTCGTGGGTATACAAGAGAGCGGATCATGCTAAAGAGGAGGAAGAGATAGAAAGAGTCACAAAGGCCTTCGTGGTGTGCTTAGCAGGAGCACTCCTATTCCCATCCACGGAGGACTTCCTCGAAGAAACCCAAGTAAGCGCGGTAGTGAGCTTGTGGGAAGAAGAAAGAGTTGGACCGGCGATCCTAGCCTACCTCTATAGTGGGCTCACTTCGGCGGCAATGGGAAGGCCCATATACGGATGCATGCTAGCCCTTTCTAGTTGGGTAGATCTCCACTTCAAGTTCGATCCATGTGATGAGGCCCAACAACCATCTAGGATTTTCTCAAAGAGCCCACTCTCCTATATTACCGGCTCGCTAGGAATAAGCAATCGGGTGACGAACCGAATTCCTCAAATCAAGAAGAGAGTGGAATGGAGGGAACACCTAAAGGTAATGCCAAAAAAACTCTTTACTTGCGCCCCGGGAATACTTAAAATGTAGGAACTTCGTGCACGATTCTCCACCGGGACGGACCTTCGTCTCATAGGTGCTTCGGAATTTGTCTTGTACAACTCACATCGGTGCCTTCCTCAACTCGGGCTTCCACGGCAAATCCTTGAAGACCCATCTCACCTTCCTCCAATCAAGACACGGGATCTCGGCGGCAACGAGGATGGCGAAGAATGCACAACGATCCAAGCCTTGTGGAAAATCAATAAACTGCATCAACCTGTAGAGAATCTGGATGAAGACAAAGAAGAGTGGAAAATTTATGTAACAGCTTTGAGAAAGCTCAGGCCCAAGGTGGCTCATTAGACAATGTAATTCTTTCTGTCAATTCAATAATAAAGATTGTTCCTTGATTGAGCCAATTTCAGTGCTTCAGATCAAATCCTCCAAAACCTGTCGCTCTGTTGAAAATAACGCCTCCAGAAAGGGCGTAAATTCATAAAAGGACGCCCTTACTCAGGGCGCTTCCAATGTTCAGCCTGGATAAAAAAAACGCCTGTACCTATGGGCGTTAATTGAATAACGACTTAAAACAGGGCGTTATTTTATTTGAATTCAAAAAACCATATTCGTTAAACCCCAAAAGTAACGCCCATTCCTTAGCCACGTTCCATAAAAGAGACGCCTTTACTTCAGGCGTTAATCAAAAAACAGCAATAATTACTTCATCGCCTCAATCAACGCCTCTTCAATGCGTCTGACAACGGTTATCATTCCCCATGCAAGAGAAATTAACGCCTTACTCGACGTCGTCCATTTTTAAAACACGCCCACATGTGTGGTCGTTTCTTTCATAAAAGACGCCCTTCCAAAAGGCGTGTCTTCTTTTCGAATCTCAAAAGGCTTCAGCCCCTTTCTTCTTCCTTCCACCGTCTCATTTCCTCTTTCTGAAACCCTAACAGAAATGAAAAACCCCATTTCTCATCCTCTCTCATTTCTCTCTCATTCTCTCTCCCATTCCCCTAGCCCTAGCCATGGCCGGAGGAGCCCACAAACGGCAGCGCATCAATGCCCCGGAGGTCGTTGATCTGGAGGTTGCCCACGCCGAGGAGGAACTCACCATCGTGGAGGTGGCCGGCGATGAGGCCGAAGAAGCTCCCGCAGCGGTGGCCGGTGACGAGGCCGGAGAAGCAGCAGGTGAAGCAACAGAAGAAGGAGAAGAAGACGAAGGTGAAGAAGAAGAAGGAGGACAAGGAGGAGAACAAGGAGGAGAACAAGGAGGAGGAGAAGAAGAAGAATACGGCCAGGAGCCACCGCCCACGGCGGCGCTCGCTCCCCGTGGCCAGCTCCGGCGACCACGGCAGCCACGGCCACGCCCTCAGATTCAGAGACACAAGAAGGTAAGCCCCGAACCCTTTTTCCATTTTTTTTATTTTTATTTCATTTTTATTTGAATTTCCATAGCCGTCGGGTTGAAACCTGCAATCCAGGAAAGAAACGCCCCCCACCAGGGCGTGATTTGAACATGAAATGCCCTGCCCCAGGGCGTAAATTCTTTTAATTTATAATTAAACCTCATGAAAACGCCCTGCAGTAGGTCGTTTATTTAAAATTCGTTATCCTTGCTCATGTTGTTTATTTTCAGTAATTCCATGCCTTTACATGTATTAAAGACAATATTCCATGAATTATTGCGCATGCTGTCATTTTCTTTCATTTTCTGAAAAATCCTGTAAAACCACGCCCCTTAGCAGGGCGTAAAGTAAACAGGAGACGACCAAACCAGAGGTCGTCTCTTCATGAGTTTTTAAATTAACCAACCCAACGAAAACAACGCCCCCCACAGGGGCGTGACTCAACCAGAAAACGACCCAAGAGCGGTCGTTAATTACAAAACCATGGGAAATAGAATTAAAAGCACAGAACCACGTCCCTCTCAGAGGCGTCTCTTAAAGAAGAAACGACCTTGGTCAGGTCGTGAGTTCAAACGTGATCAAGAAGCACGCCCTTCATCAGGGCGTGAATTTAAAAAGGCACGACCTGAGAATGGTCGTGAATTAAGCTCAACCCTCAACATTTAAAGCAAGGCAATTAATGAGATTCATCATGAATAAACAACACAGTTTTAAACAAAATTTGTTATTTGTGGATGCAGGGGTTGATGAGGACCAGGATCTCGTGGGTCATGGTCCGGGCAGCATACCACGGTCTCCCCGACTTTCAAAGGGCCAGGGTAGATACTATGGGATTTGGGGCCTTCCTGTCTATCGAGCCGTTTAGGCCTGACCTAGCACTTATTCAGGTTTTGCGGGAGAGATGGGATAGGGCTAGTCGTGCTTTCCTGATGCCCTGGGGGCACATGGTTCCTACCCTAGAGGATGTGACTAGGATCACCGGGCTGAGAGTGGATGGTGAGGCCGTGAGCGGGTTCACCTATTCTGACTATACGGAGATGGCCCAGAGACTGCTAGGGCTAGATATGGTTTACGAGGTACCTAGTGAGTGTAGGACCATTTTCGCATAGATTTGACCACGGTGATGGGTTTGGGAGATGCTAGACACAGGTCAGGGGAGACCTTGGACGAGTTTGCACAGCGGCTGACCGACGGGGCGAGAGCGGTTTACTGCCAGGACCCGACTGACCAGGAGAGAGCTGACCGAGATCTGAGGAGATTCCTGCTGCTGCTGCTCGGTAGATTACTGCTGGGGACGAAAGCCGACGTGATCAACTGTCGGTTCTTGGCGATCCTCGAGGACCTGGAGAGAGTTGGCACCTACGCCTGGGGAGCGGCGCTGCTGGCACACCTGCTGGCGGACCTGTCCACGGGGACAGGACGTGAGACGACCGTCAGTGGCTTCTCACCTTTTCTTCAGGTATTTATTTTCCTTTTTTCCTTTTCTTTTCATGCAAATGAATGCCTTACTAATGCAATGCATGGATGCAGGTGTGGAGCCACTTGTACATGCCGATGGGGCGCGTCGACCCACGGCCCGGAGGTGAGGGAGCTTTCCCTCTGGCACGGCGTTGGTTACCAGTGATCTTCGGCGCCCCACTCGGTTACGAGTTATGGGTTTTACGGAGAGAGTTCCGTGACTTCCCGCCCTCGCTGGTACGTATGAATGAATGTTATGCATTTCTTTTTGTGTTTATTATGAATTTATTATGCTTGTGATGAAGTGATGATATGTATGTCATGAATGCAGGTACAGTGGAGGCCGTATGAGGGGATGACGGATGAGGGCCAGCCCTGGGTCGTATCGGGGCGACCTCGCTTCGGGCGTGAGTTATGGATTCATTGTCTGAGCGAGATTGAGCCGTTACGGCTGAGGCTGGTGATGAGGACCCTGGGCTTGCACCAGGAATGGATCGAGGTCGGGGAGCCTCGAGGGATTGGCAAGAAGACCCGCGGTCGCACAAAAGCGATCGACTGGAGGGTTCGGTTCGCGGAGCAGTACGGAGACTGGCAGCGAGGCGGGACCCGAGTCACCTCCCAGGCGATAGACAGCTCCGAGTACCTCCGGCGCTACTGGGAGGTTCACGCCGGCAGACCTCAGATGAAGGTCTTAGGGGTATGTATGAATGCAATTATTTCTAAATGCCGATGCTTATACATGTCTATTATGCAACTAATATGTGATGAATGCAGGATGCGCGAGATATAGCGGCTATGGATGCCCAGGCCCATCTACACGGCCTGGAGGACCAGCTGGCCGCCACACGGGCAGACCTGGAGACCCTGGTGAGTGTTTAAATTATTCCTATATGCAAATGAATTTTTGTTGAATTAATGATTAGCCACTGACGGTCTTAATGAATGCAGCGTGCCCAGCAGGGAGCAGTGAGGAGAGATCCGGGGGAGGCCTCCAGCTCGAGGGGGCCTAGTGTAGAGGTGACTGCACTAACAGAGCAGCTGGCCGGCGCGATAGCGCGAGCCGAGGCGGCGGAGCGCGACCTTGCTTCACGGGTAAATTCTGAACTCAAAACCTCATTCAAATAATGATTAGATATAAATTGTGTACTGATGAAATTTGTTTCGCAGGCCGAGGAGCTCCGAGCAGCCATGACCTGTGTGGATGAGGGCTTCCGCATGACGAACTCTCAGGTGCGTGATCTACCTTCAGCCACATGTTGTTATTTCATTTCATGAATTATTGAACTGTGGAACTGATGATTTGTTTACCTGTTTGCAGGCTACTCAGCTACGGGCGGCACGTACCGACTTGTCGATCCGCGATCAGCAGATCGTAGAGATTCAGAGGACCCTGAGGCGACGCAGTGAGCTGCCTCAGGACGTGGCCGAGCTGCGAGTTGCCCTGGAGCTGGAGAGGAGGGAGCGTGCTCGGGAGCGCGAGGAGCGGGCTCATGAGCGGGAGGAGCACCAGGCGGAGCGTGCTCGGGAGCGCGAGGAGCGGGCTCGTGAGCGCGAGGAGCACCAGGCGGAGCGTGCCCGGTTCCAGGAGCAGCTGGCGGCACGGGAGCGTGAGCTGGCGGACTCGAGGACCCAGTTGATCCTTTCCCAGGAGCGGCTGCGAGTGTCCGAGGAGCGGTTGCAGCGAGGCCGTGAGCGAGCACGGGCTGCGGGGTACTCCTTCACCAGCTCCACCTTCGTGGCGGGTTCTTCCCTCCGAGAGAGGAGCGAGGCAGGGGGACACGTTCGGGTTCCGGCTTCTTCACGGGGGCCTATGCCTCCTCCACCAGCGCCAGCTCGGGACGGTGAGGAGGAGGTTGAGAGCAGGAGAGTAGAGGAGGGTGGAGGCGAGAGCTGAGAGTTTTGTACTTGTACTCCTCCACCCTCACACCTGTACATGATAGACATGATGATATATATATATATATATATGAGATTTGAGCTTTTGTTACCTGAGCACTTGTGTGGTTGTGGACTTGTGTTTGTGTACTTTTTCTTTCCACGTTCCTCGTGTTTGCTTTACTTTGCCCTGTATCTGCAGCCGCGGTTTTCACTTGAACAAACAGGTTAATTCATCTGTTCGACTTGGCCCCTTGCCCGGTGAGCAAGGGGTGTCAATATTCTGACCTTAATAATGGGTCAAGGGGCCAAGCCTTTAATTAAATAAGGCAAAATGAAATAACCAAAACTGGGAGATGCCTCATGCAATCACACATATGCAAACAATAATTAAAAGATGTCCAGGCAAGAGCGCAATTCATGCAACATGAAGAATTTATTTTTGTTCTTTTCATTATCTATATTTTTTTGGGATTTTCTGAAAAACACGCCTTAGATTAGGTCGTTATTCTAGTAAAAGACGCCCTCGGAGGCGGCGTGAATTTGAAAAGATTTTTGAATTTTGTTGAAAGCACGACCTTCCCAGAGGCGTTATTTTTTAAATAAACGACTTTAAGCGAGGCGTGAATTAATATGAACGCGCCTTGAACAAAGGCGTTAATTTTATTCTTCCCAAATTGGGCTGATAAAGCCATTAAGGTGGTGGGCCCTACTTGGTCATCATCTAAGATCCATTAACCTTTCTTGAATAATTAAAAGGGGGATTGGCGTGCATATAATTAAACTTATACACAAGATTTCGTGCAGTGCATTCTCTTCGGTTTGTCTCGACCATTCTGCTGGTTCATGACTTTTTCCAAAAAATAAAAGAGAAGATATAAGGAAGCCCACAAAAGATTCAGAGATGCCTGAGGCAAAGCTACCTCCCCTACCCTATGCCTGTTGGGGTTCGGTCTTTGGCGTAGGGACGTTTTGTTGCTTTTTGCCTCTTTTCATATTGCATGCATACGCCCAAGGTTTTCCTTGCGGGGACTTTGCCCTCTTGACATGCTTTTCTTTTCACCATTTGACTTTCACTTTGGAATTGATTTGCATTGATGAACAGCCTAATTGTACTTGGGCTTTTTGTGGCATTTGTTCCCTTTTGGGCCCTGACTTCCTCCTACTAGGGCGGCGGATAGGCTTGGCGTGTCTACCTCGAGACCTCCCTTCCTCCCTTGTGGGCCGAAGAAGAAAAGAATGGATATCGTCTTTCGCCTTTAGTCCGGTTTCGACTTTCCATCAGATTTTGCACTGCTTGAGCTCAAGAGTAAAGTGTGTAGTGTGTGCGGGGTCAACTCCCATTTTAAATTAGCAAGACTGATGAATGGATTCTGAATTTTGACCCTTTCGGACCGTGGACCCTTGTATGCCATGTCAACCCAAAAGGAAAACCATGAAAGAAAACTTTTTTGTTTTGATTTTGAAAATATTCGATTTTTTTTTGGATTATTTGGGAGATTTCTATTTTCTTTGGATTTTTATGAAGTTTTCAATTTTTTGTTTGGATTTTTGTTCAGGGGTAATATTTCTTGATATACAAACCATTCCATGGGTGAGTCAATTCCTCTCCTTCAGCATTAACCAGTTTATAAGCATTGCCAGGATAAACATTTTTTATGACGAACGGCCCTTCCCAATTTGGTTGGAGCTTTGAACGAGGGCCACCGGGTTTTACAAAAATTCTTTTGATTACCATTTCACCGACCTTAAATTTTCTCTCAATTACCTTCTTTTGATAAAAACGTGAGAGCCTGTTTTGATAAACGCGCGCATGCTCAGCGGCGACCAGACGCTTCTCGTCAAGGAGTTCCAACTGGGCAAGGAGTGAATCACGACGCTCATCAATAGAGAGCTCCTTGTCCAATTGTACTCGCAGAGAGGGAATAAGAATCTCATAAGGGACTACTGCCTCCATTCCATAAGTAAGGGCGAAAGGAGTTTGCCCAGTGGGAGTTCGAATGGAAGTGCGGTAGGCCCAAAGAGCTTCAACCAGCTTGTCTGGCCAGTCCGCAAATTTATTAGCCTCACACGTCTTCTTAACAATTTTGATCAAGGTTTTATTAGTGGCCTCTGCTTGGCCATTGCCCTGCGGATAATAGGGAGAAGAATGATGCAATGCAATGTTGTACCTGTTGCAGAGATCCTTGAGATCTTGAGAGATAAATTGAGGTCCATTGTCGGTGACGATGGTATTCGGGATCCCGAACCTCGTGATGATGTTCTTCATGATAAATTTGCAGACGGTTGACGCTTTAATTTCCACGTAAGCTTCTGCTTCCGCCCACTTGGTGAAGTACTCCGTTGCCGTCAGGATGAACGACTTTTGCTTCGTGAGGAGATTCGAGTCACCAAGAGGTCCAATGATGTCAAAAGCCCACATGGAAAAAGGCCATGGGGAGGACGTAGGATGGAGTGAAGAAGCAGGAGAATGAATCTTGTCGGCGTGCAGTTGGCACTTAACACACCTTCGAACATAGATAGAACAATCCTCTTCTAGAGTGGGCCAATAGAAACCTAGTCTAAGAATCTTCTTAGCTAGCATCTGGCTATTCACATGACCACCACACACTCCTGAATGCGCCTCTTCCACAACTTTCCAAGATTCATCATCATCGAGGCATCTTAATAAAACACCGGTGAGCCCTCTTCTGTAGAGCACACCTCCAACCAAAACATAACGCTGAGCCACTCTTCTGATTGCTTTCTTTTCTTCTACAGTGGCTTCCTCAGGATAGGACTGATCATTACAGTATCTGGCAATCTCATAATACCACGGCTTTTCTTCGTCAGCCAGATCTTCTTGCCAATCCAAAAGCATGACTTCCTTACCTTTAAGAGCTTCCTTCAGCTTAACCTTCTCAAGCACTTGATCCCTAATATAAGGGAAAGCACGATCCTTAATAGCTGGAGTGTCACGCTGATGAATCAGAGGGACATGAAAATCACGCTCAGGAGGGAACACTAAAGCAGAAGCTAAAGA
The DNA here is from genome assembly GCA_022559845.1 of Amorphophallus konjac. Lineage (NCBI taxonomy): Eukaryota > Viridiplantae > Streptophyta > Magnoliopsida > Alismatales > Araceae > Amorphophallus > Amorphophallus konjac. Next base: position 2,603,423 of record CM040117.1, on the reverse strand, counting down.
AGCGAGAGCGTCAGCCAAGATGTTCTGGCTACGAGGGACATGAACGAAAATCAATTTAGTGAAGAGTTTGGCGTAAGCTGAAGCGAGTTCCTGGTAAGGCTTGAGCTTAGGATTGATAGTGCGGCACTTGACGAGCACCTGGCGCAGAATGAGTTGACTATCACCAACAATCCGAAGATGAGTGACACCATATTGATGAGCAGTCCGAAGACCAGCTAAAAGAGCTTCATACTCGGCTATGTTGTTTGTGACAGGAAAGGTGAGCCGAGCAGCAAATGGAATGGTGACCCCTTCAGGTGTCAAAAGAACCATGCCGATCCCTCTTCCTTGGGAATTTAGAGCTCCATCGAAATGTAACTTCCACATAGGATCAAGGGGTTGATTGATGGACATTAATTCTTCATCTGGAAACTCTGAATTGACAGGATCAAATCGGGGGAGAGGGTGATGAGCAAGATGTTCGGCAATGGCATAACCTTTGATAGCTTTCTGCTGAATGTAAGTGATATCAAACTGGGAGAGGAAGCTTTGCCAGCGTGCTAATCGATCAGTGAGGACAGATTTCTCAAGGAGGAATTTAATTGGATTCATACGAGCAATGAGGTGAACCTCGTGAGCTAGGAAATAGTGTTTTAATTTCTGAACTACCCAAACCAAAGCTGCACAAGTCTTCTCCATGGCTGAGTACCTCTGCTCACAGGGTTAAGAAGTTTAGACAAGTAGTATGCTGCCCTCTCCTTACCTTCTTCATCCACTTGGGCCAGAACAGCACCTACAGAGTCATCCAGGACTGAAACATAAAGAACAAGTGGTTTGCCTGGAACTGGCGGCCTCAGGACAGGAGGATTGGCCAAATAATCCTTTAATCCGTCAAAGGCTGCCTGACACTTGTCATCCCATTCAAATTTGACTCCCGGCTTAGTGAGCTCGTAAAACGGCCTACATCTCTGTGAATGCTGGGAGACAAAGCGGCGAATAAATTGCAACCTCCCGATTAATCCTCGAACTTCCTTCAAATTCTTGGGAGGAGGCATGTCTCTAATGGCCTTTGCCTTGTTGGGATCAACTTCGATTCCCCTCTTACTGACTATGAAACCAAGCAATTTCCCCGATGAAACGCCAAACACGCATTTCTTGGGGTTCATCTTCAATTGATATTCTCGAGATCTCTGCAAAACCTTAGCCAGAACCCCAGGATGCTCAATCCTTGTCCTTGATTTCACAACCAGATCATCCACATACACCTCAATATAGATATGAATCATGTCATGAAAAATTGCCATCATAGCCCTCTGATAAGTGGCTCCAGCATTCTTAAGTCCAAAGGGCATGACCACATAACAATAAGTGCCCCATGGTGTTGTGAATGAAGTCTTCTCTTGATCTTCCTCAGCCAATCGAATTTGATTATAACCTGAAAAGCCATCCATAAAAGAAAGAGTCTCAAATCCTACTGTATTATCAATTAGCACATCAATATGAGGGAGGGGGAAGTCATCTTTAGGACACGCCCGGTTGAGGTCCCGGAAGTCTATGCAAATTCGAACTTTTCCATCTTTCTTCATAACCAGGACAATGTTAGCCACCCAGTTGGGATAGAGGACGACTCTAACAAATCGAGCCTTATGGAGCTTATCGACCTCTTCTTTCATCTTTAAAGCCATGCTAGGGTGGAAACGCCTCAACCGTTGTTTGACCGGAATAGACCCTTGCTTAAGTGTAAGATGGTGTTCAACGAGCGCAGGGTCTAATCCCGGCATATCTTCATAACTCCATGCGAACGTGTCTTTGTATTCTTGAAGAACTAAAATGAGCGCCTCCTCCTCGGAGGGCGGCAAATTCTTGCTAATGAGGACAATCCTAGGGTCTTCCTCAGTACCCAGGTTAATTTCCTTGGTAGGTTCTTCTACAGAGGCTGATGGTTCGTCGAATCTTCTCATACCACTAGCAAAAGCATCAGCCTCGTCCTCATATTCTTCATAACTTTCATCCCCCTCTTCAATAGGGTCTTCATCATTCATAATTTCATAAACGCCCAAACCCTCATAAGAAGCATCAGCATCCTCATATTCTAACTCCGGCAGGATAATTGGCTCTTTCACAAACTCAGGGATCGTTAAACAAGCTTGGCATCTGATAGCCAATTCCAACAAAAATCTGCGAGGAATCTGCTTACCCTTGGCCTTCTTGTGTGAATCTACCCCATGAATTTTATTAAAAGAAGAAGAGGAAGACGAAGAAGAAGAGCAACTAGGCTGATTAGAAAGGAAAGAAGGAGGTGAAAAAGTGGATACAGGAGGTGATACAGAGGAGGACCCCTCACCGGAGGGGGAGAAAAGACTTACCAAGGAATCTTGGAAGAGCGGCCCCTGGGTCGGGACGCACTCGGGAGAAAGATAGGAGGTCTCCTCAATAGAAATGAAGGATTGGAAAGTTGGAAAATCGGCGTTTTTTTTTTTTCGTTTTTATCTTTTTCTTCATTTTTATTTTCTTTTTCAAGTAGAAAGCAATGTGAAGGGAGAATAGCAGGGTGAGTGGAAATTGCAAGATCAGAGAAAGCTTCAATTAGTGATGGCCCACGCGGGGGCGAGATGGAGAGTGTGGAAAATCGCTCGCGTAGCGAAGGAGGAATCGGGAGGGAAATCTGAATTGAATCGGGAGACAAGTTGATTATGATCGATGGTGGTCGTGGCACGTGACCAAACCAACGGGAATATAAAGAAGCCAGCAAAGATGGATGCACAAAAGTGAGGGAAAAGAGGCCGGCCCACAGCCTATCAACGGTAAAACCTTCTTCAAAAGGGACATCTGGCTCCCCTGTATCTGTAAAGTCACTTAGCAACTGCCTTTTGTTTGCAATCACAGCTGGCATCTCAATCAGTTCTTGAATCAGTGGCGGCCATTCCGGATCTGTCGGCATGAACAGGCGGCTTAAAGAAATAGTGATGTCATTCAGGTCGAACCACCTGTACCAATCACATTCCGGATCGTCCATTTTCCTTCTTTTGTCCGGCCTTAAAGACTCCAGGGCCTTGTAGGTAGCCAGTGGTGCAATATGACGAGCAAACTGTCTGGCGTGAACATCCTGACAATCCAGCAATGAAGTAATCATAGTCGTCTGCTCATCATTATGAATGCCACCCGTGACAAAATGTGTCTTCAATGTCCAGGTGAGTGGCTGGCGATCTGGCTTTAAAGTAGAAGTCATCAAAGCCCATGGCTCTTCTTCATTTTTACCGGGCCCTTTATAGCCCAAGCCGCCTCGTACAAGTAATTTCTGCGGCTTAATGGGCCTAATCCTACCCTGACAATTGGCGCCCAGGCCCTTGCCGTCTTGGTACCCCATTTTCAACAGAATGTTCCAACCAGGGGTGTTAATCATATTCTTTTTCTTCTTCCCCTTGGAAGGTAGGGGCGTCATAGCAACTGTGGTGACGGTCTCAGACGGCCTCGGTTGCAGACGAGGGACGTCCAGCACAGACAAAAGTGGCTTGTTGGCTGGCCAAATGGAAGGAACTGATGAAGCTGCATGAATATCTTCCTCTGGCAGGATCGGCATACTGGTCAACTTGATAATGCGGCCCTTGTGGGGGAATTTAATACACTGATGATTTGTAGATGGCACCGCATCAAGCTGTTGTATGTAGGGGCGGCCCAGAATGCCGTTAAATGTTGGATCCATGTCCAAGATGTGAAAATCTGCTGTTATGGAAGCTGGACCCAAACTTACTTTTAAAGTGATCATGCCTAGAGGAGGCTTCTTGGTATTATCATAGGCAGTGACCGTTATAGTGGATGGCCGAATTTGATCTTCTGGAATGCCGCACAGCTTTAAAGTGCTCGGTGGTAAAACATTGATGGATGCCCCAGTATCCACCAAACACTGCTTGACAGCCACTTTGTTGATGTCGACTGTGATACAAAGAGCATATTTTCTTGCCTGAAGAGGTGCTAGTTCATGCTCATGGAAGGTGATTGCCGGCTGACTGCTAGCAGGTGTCAAGACTACAACTATTTGCTCGACCGGAATGTCTTCGTTGACCATGACCTTCTGCAAATATTCCTTTAAAGCCAGCTGATGAGTGGTGGACCGTTTGATCAATTCAAGAATAGAAATCCTGGCGGGAGTGCGGTCCAAGTGCTTTAACAGATCATACTGAGTCCCTGGCACTGATTCTTGTTCCTGTTCCTGCTCTTGCGGCCCCTGCACGGGCTCTAGCTCTCTCTGTGGGAAAATACGGTGGAATATCCGTCCACTGCGGAGCGGCGCCACGCCTTGACGCGCCTCTGTCGGGGCAGAAATAGGAGGAGGGTTGGAAGAAGAAGAAGGAATGTTGGTAGCAGAGACCCTGCTGGGGAAAATCAAAGGGGAATTCAATGAAAAGGATGCCCCCGTAGGAGGCACGGTAGTGGTGTTTAACAAAGATGCCCCCGCGGGAGGCATGGAAGAAGTATTTGACAAAGACACCCGCGCAGGAGGCATGGGAGAAGAGAGGGATACCCGAATGCGAGGAGCGTTAGTGGGTGGTGGAATAAGGAGAGATCGGGGCACAAAAGGTGGTTGCACTGATGGTGGAGGTACCCTTGCCGGTGGGGGAGTAGTGGTGGCGGGTGTTACCGGTGCCGACGGTGAGCGAAGCAAGAGCGACCTGGACGGCGCGGGTGTGGGATTGGTGATGGATGAAGAAGTGGCAGGTTGCGGGGGTGGCAAGCGGGTAAGAAGAGAGCGAGCCGGCAAGGCCGTGGAATTGGTGGGGGTAGATGGGTTGACGGGGCGTAAAAGAGAGCGTCCTGATTGAAGATTGACAGAAGCATAAGGAGGGGTGCGCAAAAGGCGCGGAGTTTGATTTTGAGTTGGATCATGGTGAAATGCCCCGACAGAGGCGTTTTCTTCGTGCCATCCCTGCCCTCTCTCCACCTCGTAGAGAGACGTGACAGGGTTCACGTGTTGATTAGGAGCGTGCTCCGGCAATGGATTACGGACGATCCCCATATCTGCTGGGGTGCTGGAGCTTGCTGTGGCTGAACTTGCTGCGGAGCTGGCTGCTGTTGTTGCTGATTTTGCTGTTGCCGAGGAGGCCTTCTTTCTTTCATGGTGGCGATGAATTGCCTCATTTCATCCCAATTAATGCCACCCTGGTCATTCAAATCATAAATATGATCTCTGAAGTGGAAACAACGATCAAGGTTGTGACCAGGGGCGCGGTGAAAAGCACAGTAACGAGATGTGTCAACATTGGCGGGCCACACCGTTCTTTCTTTTGGTAGGACGAGCAGGTTGGCGGCCATCAAAGCATTAAAAATATCAGGGAGACTCTCTGGGAGCGGCAGATAATGGGCCCTCTTGGGGCCAAGCGGTGGTCTCCGTTGTTGTTGGCCATAGTTGGTAGGCGGAGGGACTTGATGGTATTGTGGTGGTGCTGGAGGGTCGGTGCGGGGCGCTTGGCTTGGTGATGGAGCAAAAGAAGGTTGGGGTGCGAAGTGGTGTTGTGGAGCGGAGGCAAAATGGGGGTTTTGCTGTGGAGGTGGCGGAGGTCGTGGGTTTGATTGGTGGTGGGGGTGGCCAACTACGCCAACCTGCTCATTTGTGACAGTGCCCTCAGTCGTGGGCCCGCTGTTGACATTTGTATTCTTTTTAAATAGCCGAGGCTTCGGCTCAAACATGCCCATGATGGGCGAGTCCTTCATTTGCGTTTGTATATAACGAGCTCTTTCATAGAGCTCTTCCATAGTTGTCAGCCGATTCATGGCCAAAATATGCCGGAATTGAGGAGTTGCGTTAGAAATAACCATTTTCACTTGCTCCTGTTCCGACAAAGTGTCCTTCAATTTCTCGGCCATAGACCGCCACCTATCAGCAAATACGATGAAGTCCTCCTCGGGCTTCATTTTCTCAGCGACTAGATCTGTAACAGAAAGGGAAGGTCCCACCCGGTCTCTGTACTTTTGCAAGAATTTTCTTTGAATAACATCAAAATCGCCGGCATCAGCTGGCTCCAGAGAATAAAACCATTCGAGGGCTGGCCCCTCAAGAGATCTCCTGAATAAGTAGGCCAGGGAGGCCTTATTGTCTTGCCAGAAGGAAGTCTCATATCGGAAATCCTTTAAATGAATGAATGGGTTGCCCGTCCCATTATATCGCCGAAAATTCGGCATTTCAGAAGGTGGTAAATGGAACACCGGCAACGTAGGAAGAGAAATTTCCGGAGCATTCTTAGTCGCTGTAACCTTCTTGAGCTGCTCCTCCATGCTGGCCAGCTTCTGAAGCAAGAGAGTGTTGGTATCGGGCTCGACCGGGGCCTGATTCTGAACAAAAGAATGCGGTATAGGCGTTCGTAGAATCCGAGGAGGTTGGGAAGATTGATGCCTAACCGCTGAATAGCTCGCCTGCTGGGCCGGCATGGCCGCAGTAGGCGTTTGTGGACGAGAGGAGGGGGGATGCAAGACCGCCTGGTCATTAACAATCTGATGGCCACTCACGGCCGGAGGGGGATTAGAGGAAGACGAAGGGACGGATTTCCCCTTCAAGGCGGCCTGAATGGCTTGCCGCTGGGAGTCATCCAACTGGGAGAGAGCTTGGATCAAATCTGTGACATTAATGGATGGGGAAGGGTTCCCCGAAGTGTTGGAAGATGGAACTTGAGACGAAGGGTCCGCCTCATGAATAGTGGTATCAACCACATGAACTTGTGAGTAATGAGGATGAGGAGGGAGATAGTTTCCCTCATAATAAACCGAATCTTGGAAAGGGTCACCATATTGACCAAATACATTCTCATCCTCATCATCATAAGAGTACCCGTTGCCCGACATGTTGATGATTTTACCTGAACGGAGTTTCATTCTTAAGAGAGAGGATGTTTAATGAAGGAATTACCACAAAAAAAGGCACTTTAATCAAACCAATTCAATCAAATCAACCCAACCAAGTTATGCAAACAATGTTGGAAAGCACAGAAGATTTTAATGTTTGGATGTTTGAGATTAAAGTGGATTATTTGTGAATAGTTCACTCTTTTGCCAAATGAAACCTATTTTGATCCAAGTGTGACCTCCGGGTCAACTAGGTTTTCTCTCTCTTCACCAACGAATAGGATATCTAAACTCCGGGTACTTCGAGGGTACAACCAGCCCGGCGTCCGTGAGGGAATCCACGGGTGCGGGGACTTATGGAGGTCTTGGAAAAGGGATTTCCGGTCCAAAGAGACGGAATGCTCAATGGAGGGTTGTCCCGATTCCAAGAAAGGTGTGTGGAATCCTAGGCTAGAGAGAGGAGGTCTCTCAACCAAAAAAAAACCCACAAGTAAAATGAAGCCAATGTAAATCACAGCAATATATCAAGACAGATCAATATGACAAGCAGTGAATCACAAATAAGGCAATAAGCAGCGTGCTGTGGAAACTCAGGAAGGACATGACCTGGAACAGGCCGTTACCAAAGCAGGGGGAAAAACACGACCTGGGAAAGGTCGCTACCAAAACAAGAAACGGCAGCGTGGCTGTCGTGAAACTCTGTGAGGGGCTCACAGGGAGAAGAAAATCACGCCTTGGAGTTAGGCGCTGTCATGAAAGGACGCCTCCACCGGAGGGCGTCAAATGAATAAGACACGCCCCAACGACAGGCGTCAATACACAATAAAACGCCCTGGATGAGGGCGTGACTTCTCAGACAGTGTAAGATAGTATGAATAAGGCAGGAAAAATGAATGAAACGCCCTGATGACAGGCGCTAAAAAGAAATGGCACGCCCTGGGGTGGGGCGTGAATTCTCAGATAAAATAATTAAGTGGCAAAGCAACAGGAGATATGCAAAAGACGCCCACTGGAGCAGGCGTTAATCAACTAAAACACGCCCTTGAGAAGGGCGTGAAATCAAAACACGCCCTCGTGGAAGGCGTTAATTAGGGGAGATATGCAAACGTAAACTGGCTGATCCCGGAGTGTGCAGAGTGCACAGTGAAGGGTGGAGGGTGCCCGAGGGGCACAAAGGAAAGGGTACCGAGGGTACCAAGGGGAAAGCGCACACGTGGGTGCCAATGGGGAAAGGGCACACGAGGGTGCCAAGGGGAAAGGGCACACGAGGGTGCCAAAGGAGATGGTAATCAAAAAGAAAACAGTTAGCGTCCCACCGTGATCGCCAATTTGTGGATGTGCATAAAATCTTCCACACACAAAATAATGATAAAATATCAATCACATGCAGTAAGAATCATGATGAAAACAAAACTAAATAAAGGGAAAAAGCATGCACGTGGTGCAAGAGTGGAGATGTGATCGCCAGAGGGGTTACCTCAATATTAATAGGGAGAGATCGCAAATACCTGGTAAGAATGAAAACGCGGGATTGTGTGAATTCTTTCCTCCTTCTTCAATCGGCCGGCCGAAGAGAAGGGTTTTCTCTTTGATTACCTTGCAAGACAGACAGTAAAACAAACAAAAAGATAGATCAGCCAAGTGCAGTAGTACCAGCCCAAATAAGACGTGTAATAAGGAAAGGAAGAAAGGCACATGCGCACCTTGTTTTTGGTTTTTAAAAACCCCTAGAGAGAAAGCTAGGGAAGGGAAATATATGATATGATAAAACCTGATGCTAGTGATGCGACGATATGACTAAAGACACACGGAAACAAAACAAGACCCACAAAGCACCCTGCTGTCCCTTGATGACAGTAGAGGGGCAATCAGAACAGGGAAGACGAGGAAGCAGATGGCACTAGGAAGAAGCGCTCGTCCTCGGGTAAACTTTGGGAAAGCTCTGTGGGTGTGGGTAAGCTTCGTTTGTAACCTCTCAAAGGATCGACCATGAATCCTTTAAATAAGGTTCAGATCCGAAGATAAACACGGGCAAGAGATAACCATGGCAATGGTTATCAAAAGGCAAGAGCCCGATCGAGCAACAACACCAAACAAAGCAGGACTCTGGGAGGGAAAGGCAGAAGAAAGAAGGGCTCGGAGGTGAAACACGCCTTAAAATAGGGCGTCAATTCAAGAATTGACGACCGGCCCAAAAGGTGTTTCATAAAACACGACCCAGACCAAGGCGTTTCTTCCTGAATTTAATTTTGGCAATAAAACCTTTCTTCATTTAAAAATGTTGAAAGACGCCTTAGATCAAGGTTTTTCTTAAAAACACGCCCTGAGGAAGGACGTTACTCATAAAATGCATCTTATTTCGCTTAATTTTTGAAAAATGATATTTCCAGGAATTGACGCCCTTACCCATGGTCGTCGTTTCTTTGAAAAACGCCCTGGATAAGGTCGTTATTTAAAACGCGCCCTACTTCAGGTCGTGAATCACAAAAAATGCAACAAATGCAACGGAAAACCCAAAAAAAATAGAAAAACTTAATATTATGGAAATATTGAAATTCACTTTGGGGCGTCAACATAGTGACATGAGATTTAATCAACAAAGCGTCAATTTTGGCATGTCTACACTAGGATCATACAAAAAGTAACCCTTGGGTCAAACCTTGGGTTAAGAACACTGAAGACACTTGCGGTCATGACTGGACTGTTTATATACTTTAGCGGTCAGTATAGGACCATTTTTGATAGAGTTGACGCAATGAGTGAACTGGAACCATGCGGTCATGGCAGGGCCGCTAGACGTCATTTGGCGGTCAAGGGAATGGCCGCTACTAGACTCTGGCGGTCTCCATAGGGCCGCTAAGATCCAGAACTCAATGAAACATCGGTAAAATGCTCTCTAGACAATTGGGCTTTAAGGGTACAACCAGCTCGATATCCTTGTCGGAATCCCAGGCTCGCGAAGACTTATGGAGGCCTTCAAACAAGATCACCTAGTCCGGTGAAAGGAATATCCAACGGAGAAGATCACAAGACCAAGATAGTGTGCTTATGAGTGCAAAGTGTATCTAATGGCCATGCACCGGGGTACGCACCATGTACTTAAGAAAAGACTATAGATAAGAAAGGATCATGGTAAAACATCGATCAAATCAAAACTTAAACAAGTCCATAAAGTATGTAAAATATGATCATCAATACAAAGTATATGTTTTGGCTTGAAATAAACATAGAAATTATATAAGTGTATAAAGCATGTAAGCCATGAAACCTAGCATAATGGATGCACAATACAGCCATTAATATGAATCCAGGGTCAAAACTAGGAATAAAACCTAATTAACTAGGCTTAACATATGATAAATAGGGCAAATCTATAATCTGTTTGGAGTTAACAAAATGCAGACAACAGAAACCAAATAGCGGTCAGGTGAGGACCGCATGCTGTTAGCGGTCTATCGTAGAGCTGCAAAATACATATGGCGGTCTTACAGGAGACTGTTTATTCCCTGTAGTAGACAAAGTAAAAAAAAATCAAAGAATAGGCTTAATCCAGGGCAAATAGATGCATGGAAAAACATTCTAACAAGTAAGTAAGGCCTGATATAACCATATTAAAACATGGGGATGCATAATTTAAACCACGCTTATAACTTTTCTCTTAAGGTGAAAGGGTAAGCATGTTGACTTAACCTAGATGCGCAGTCATGAGAGAACATGAAATACTACCAATAGAAAGCATGAAACGGAATGAAACCATAGGCTTTTATTCCTAACATGTTGATTTAGCCTTTTCATGAGATAACCTATCTTTGATTTAATCCTTAGACTTCAAATTTCTGACTGGAAGTAGACCCTAGGTCCTACACGTCATGTGCTAAACCAGCGACTTTTCGTCCCTCGTTCTCCTCAACCACTTGACCTAAAATCGTAAAATTTTAAGGATAGGTAGAAGATACGAAGGGGAACAGAAAGTTCTAAAGGATCAACTTCTTGTTGTGCCTCCTCTGGATTTGATGCTAAGTGAGGGAGAATGCTGTGTTTTGTTGACAGTTTAGTTGACTTTATTTTGACTTTGGCAACACTGTTAATTACTTTGATGTCCTTACTTTAGTCAGAACTAATTTTTAGTCAAGTAAAGGTCTGTGCATATATCCAATTTTATCCCGAAGGTCTATACATGTGTAGAGTTATTGCTTAGCAAGGTCGATGCACATGTATTTGTACTGCATTGAAAGGTCGATGCACTTGTCAATATATTGCATCATAAGGTCGATGCACATTTACTTTACTGTTATTACAAGTCGATGCATGTGTAGAACGACTACATAATAGGTCGATGCTAGTAAGCTAGCATCTGTTGCTCAGGTCGATGCATGCTTCAGAAAGTCGATGATAGTAAACTAGCGACTGTAGTACAGGTCGATGCTTATGTAGTAGGACTGCATTATAGGTCGATGCATGTTTCAAGATGGTCGATGCACATAGGTGTTTTAGTTCAGAAGGTCGATGCACCTTATACACTGAATGAACAATCAGGTCGATGCACATTGAACATCATACACTTCATTAGGTCGATGCACCTCATGCACCTTATGTTATAAGGTCGGTGCACCTTGTATAAAGGTTGATGCTGGCAACCTAGCAGTTGAAGAAAGGTCGATGCTGGTCTGTTAGCCTCTGCAACATTTAGTCAGTGCTTTTGAAGTCTTCTCTATCAAGGTCGATGCATCTTGTGTATTTCCCATAAAGACAGGTTGATGTACCTTCATTAAGGTCTACCTGTACTATATTAGAGGTCGATGCTGTTATTCACACATATTAAATGGGTCAGTTAAACAGTCTAATGCATCTCATTTATGCATTTATATTTCTACAGAAATGAGCATATTCTTTGACTTGACTAAATCTGTGGAAATGATTAAGATTGAACTTGTGCTTATGTTTATCATTTGATCAATGACTAAATACCTCTTTATCTCATATTTTGATAGCTCAGCTATATGATCAAACACCTGGACAGCGTAAAGGCAGTATGCTACCAAATCTCACGTGAAACTTAAAGTACCAGGCTAAAGGCACGTGATCCAAGGTAGGGAGTAGAACTAACATTCTGCCACATGGATCATCACATCCTCCACCTCTGACACGTGGCTTCTCGAAATGCTTTATGAATAAAATGTGTGGGCGGGAATGTGTTTTCCACGCTCCCAAGATTGTAAAGCTGGTGGTCCCACAGATTTACACCCTCTGCTATATAAAAGGATCGAGCACTCAAAATCTGTGTAGAAAAAGTGACAGAGGAAGAACGCATTAGAGCAGAAGAGCTGAGAAGAGTCAGAACGAAGATTGAAAGAGTGAGAGCTTGTTACGAAGTTCAAAGAGAAGAACAGAGTGTCGTAAGATGAAGAGTTAGTCTAAGTGAAAAGAGAGTCTGGGAGAGTCTGTCTCTGTAAGTGACTCCTGGATCAGATCCAGAGTCAATTTGCTCCGTGTGAGCTACATTGCTTCTTTGACGCTATCCTTTGTTTTCTTTCATTTTTCGTTTGATTTCTGATTACATTCATAAGCTGTGTATCAGCGGTCAGCAAGTTGTGATGCTCAGTGGTGAGGAGTGTTCCTCAGTTAGCAAGCTGTGAAGCTCAGTGGTCTGGGATGTGTTCCCCAAAGCCGTGGATCAGCTATTGTAGGGATTATATCTCCGAAGCTATGGATCAGCGATATCCAAGCTATGTGGCAGCAGAATCCTTACTCGGTTGAGTAAGGGGTGGACGTAGATCTCAAGATTGAGATTGAACCACCTAAAAATTAATTTGCTCATTGTGTGATTGATTTCTCTCATTACGAATAGATGAATGCTTAGGATCGTCAACTGCTATTTTTTACCAAATTCAATCGATTCGTCTATTGCATTTAATCAATTCTAAATCTGTCTGCTATAACATACTTTGGATCTTACTGCGTTGATTTTCCTTGAATTGATATTGTTTTGAATTGCTTAGAGACTTATTATCCTCATCTATTTGTTATATACATCTCAGTGGTATATTAAATAGGTTCAGTCAGAGGGATATATTACATCTATTTGAAAACTGACCTATGTGTGAGGAGATTTTCTAATCAACCCTCTGCCTAGTACTATACTGAGTGGATTGATTGTATGCTTTGGTGATTACCTCGATTAATCAACAACTTCATTGTAGATTCTCTTATTGATAATTCACACTGCTATTAGTGTTTGTGTTTACGGTAGTTTATTTTAATTCCGCACTGCTTCTAACTGCTGTAGATTTTATTTTGGGGTAGATCTATTCACCCCCCTCTAGATCTCTTATTCATCTGTTCTTCACATCACTTCTAAATACCTTGATTAGAGCGTCCAATCTCTAGATCTTTACTGGACGGCCACATTGGTTCCTGTGCGGACTACAATGAACCAGCAACTTGTAGAGCTTCTAACTCTCCAACGGCGTGTCCTCTTGGCACGAGATTTTCAGGGGAGCTTGACAAAAATACGGAGAATAATAAAGTCTAAAGGATTAACCTGAGAAGATGTCTCCTTACCTTCGAATTATGCGAGCCAACATTAGGGTTCGCATGGGTCGAAGTTAGGGTCTATTTATAAGGTTTTGAGTTAGGGCTGAGGATTTGATCGAATTGGGAGTCCTAATTAGGGGTAGGATCGATCACCAAGAGTCCTAGACATGTTTTCAAGTCTACACACTTCGATCCATGAGGATTTGGATGCCAAAGATCCAAGTTTTTTCACGTTTCTTCTATTCAAGGAATCAGGAGAGCTTAGCGGTCATGAAAGGATCGCTAGGGTGGATTGGCGGTCTCGCGATAGACCGCCAATAGGTGTAAAATCTGAAAAATTTAGATTTTCCTATTATCTCCTATTTATCCCCTAATTGGTGTATATATCTAATTTTAAATCCGTAATTTACCCAATTTATGTTTCTATTTTTGGGCTTGGGCCTAAAAGGGCTTGGATTTGGGTCTTGTGGGCCTATTTAGGTGGATTTAATCCAACATAATATATGCGTCTTTAATTAATTATTAAATAGACCTATATTCATTAAATAGCCCATTTAGTCTACTTAAATGCTTAATAATTATATTTAATCCCCAAAAAATTCTTAAAAAATCCTCGGGCGTTACATGTGGAACCTACAGCGCCAACTTCGTCTGATTGAAAATATTCGACAATGACATCCTCTAAGACAGTTTCACTCTGATTCAACTCATAAGTGAGAAAAAGTCTTGCTTTAACCCTACAAACTGCCTACCAATCTTTATTCTTGGATGATAAATAGCTTGAATAATACACTTGCTGGGCTTGTGCGACCAAAGGGAACGGTTCATATGTATTAAGTTTAGACCTATGTTTGACATCGATAATCCCATATGTTGTGTGATGTCGAATAGAATTAGGATCAAACCAATGACACTTAAATATGAATACATGATTATCTTGTCCAGATACAACAATTCTATGACTTCCTCAAAAATACCATAGTAGTCCAGTTCATTTTCATTGTATGCACTTCCCTTAACACATACGTCGCTGTTCATCGTAAAGTTATTTCATCCATAATCCCTCGTGTGAAATCTGTATCCAATCATAATATATCTGGATAGGCACGTGCAACTTTCGAGGGGCCATAACTTTTCTCCTGTACTCTTTCACCAGTAATAAGACATTGTTCAACCTATATGTAAAATAGAGTAGTTAAAATAGTAACATTTACCTCAATAGAAGTAAGTGGAAACATATATATTCAATGATCGACACCAACTCGATATCTTAGCCATCTGATAAAATACATCTCGCATTCTTTTTCAACCTCCACGTCCACGATATTTGGATATTTTTACACTAATTTTTAATCAAATTGTCTACAATATGAATACACTACTACCTTAAACGGGAAGAAGAAGGATAAACAACTTATTTACATAAGGAAATGTGAGTTAAGAACTTACTCAACATAGGGTTCAATCTTAGTACAATTAAGAAGAATATATATCTCTGCGGCGTACAACTCTCTATCTTCAAGCGTGCGAGTCAAGCAACGTCCGAACGCACGTCCAGGATGCTTAAATATAGAGAATCGATCGGACGAATCAACAACTCCCCCATCATCATTACGTGGAGGTTGAGTACGATGAGTTTGAATCTCTGGCTCAAAGTACATCGAACAGAGGTTTGAAATTTCTTCAATAATATATGTCTCAGTAATCGAACTGTAGCCACCTAGGCTCCGGATACCAAGTAAACCCGATACCACTTGAAACCTACGAGACCTCCCAAGAGCAGAAAAGCTACGAAGGGATAGAAAGGTATGTGAGAGTACATTGAACTTCCAGATAAAGCAGTAATAGCAGGAGCAGGAACAACAAAAGTAAAGAGGAAAATAGCCATACCACGGAAACACGGCATCCGCTCGAACCTCGGCCCTCTAAACTACTCCCAACAACAACAGAAAGGCTAACCCCGATCTCACAAAGTCGGGCGTTACTAATCCATTGTAAACTCATGAAACCCATATCGCGAAAGCCTTCAGAAATAGGCAAAAGGCCTCACAAAAGACCTGCACGGTCAAAGGCACCAACACATACACGAACTCACTGTCGTGTACGCTACACTGACCTCGGGTGAAACCAAACGCAGGCAACCCGGCAAGTCACGAAAACACAAGTCATGCGTCAAGTGACAAAAGCACCTCCTCACTAGAAGAATAGCCAGATGCGTCCACCGACGTCTTACACTAAGCCACAAGTATCTCCCACTCACCTGGAATGGCGGTAACTGAGACACTCAATAGGAACCAAGTACCAAGTAATGAGTGACTAGTCTGGGTCACGTCCGTCAGCGCTCGTCCAAACACCCCTGACCACGTGTGAACACACAAGCTCAATGTCCTGGACAGGAGGTCCAAATCAAAAGGGATATTCGTCACCTGAAGGGACGGATAGTTGAGTTTGTTGATTCCGAAAAGGATATTCATCACCCGAAGGGACGGAGAGGTGGTCAAGTCGCTGACACGGGCTAGTGTTAGCGCAAGGAACAGGGGATGATTCCTTACCCGAATGGCAGGCTCGGGCCATGGTGAAAGGTTGTTTTGTTCTTTAATGCACCGAGGGTACCAGCTGTATGAAGGGTCTTTTAATTCCTTGGCTGGACGGAAGGTCCGAACCAGAGTGAGAGAATTCTTTTTTAGTTCTCTACCCAGACGGAAGATCCGATCTAGAGTAGAGAGAATCTTTTTAGTTCTCTAGCCGGACAGAAGGTTCGATCTAGAATTGAAGGAATCTTGTGTTCTCTAGCCAGGCAGAAGGTCCGATCTAAAGTGGAGAGAATCTTTTTGTTCTCTGGATGGGCGACAGGCCCGAACTAAAGTGAAAGGAACTTTTTATTCTCTAGCTGGACGGAAGGTCCGATCTAGAGTGGAGAGAGTCTTTTTGTTTTCTGGATGGGCGACAGGCCCGAACCAAAGTGAAAGGAATCTTTTTATTCGCTAGCCGGACGGAAGGTCCGATCTAGAGTGAACAGAATCTTTTTGTTCTCTGACTGGACGGCAGGTCCGAGCCAAAGTGAAAGGATCTTTTTGTTCTCTAGTCGGACGGAAGGTCCAATCTAGAGTTAAAGATCTTTTTTGTTCTCCAGTAGGATGGAAGGTCCGATCCAGAGTGGAAGGGGTCTCTTTGTTCTCTGGCTGGGCGACAAGCCTGAACCAAAGTGAAAGGATTTGATGTTCTTCAATGCGCCAGGAGTACCGGCTATGAAATCCGAACCCAGGAAAGTGGGCAATGAGGGTCGGAGTTGATGTTACAGAAGTAGGCCGCGAAGGCTGCAATTGGGGAAGCGGGCTATAGAAGCCGAAGTTGGGAGGTTAGCAGGCCGTAAAGACGGGAAGTAGGCCATGGGGGCCAATGGTTGGGCTGCACGAGCCGAAATCGGAAAGGGAGGCTGCAGAAGCCAAAATTCAGTTTTATTATTATTATTACTATTTCCTTTATTCAAGCATGCAGGCATTCATCAGCAAGCATAACATAAGTATAAATAAGGCAGCTCCCTCTATAGGGGATGGGATAGAGACATCACCCATAATTCGCAAATGCAGTGTGGGCCACGAGGCACGACTAAGGGGTGGTGCACCCGTCAAGAGGATATCGCATGTCTTGCATGCATAGCTTAAATTCATGCATTTCACCCGATGTAATTCTCTGTGGTGTGGAGGAGCAAACACGTGAACAAAAGGCCCTAAACATAGGGATATGCAGGTTTTCTAAGCAACACTCGAGGGTTACTCTAGTGCCTACATATGGGTTTCAGGCTCTCTATTTCGGTAGCTTCGCACAGCCCCCATCTGTTTATTTTGGTTGCGGATTTCACCGTTCGGCGCGAGTCTCCTCATTTGTTTCAGTGGGGATTCCCGGCTACAAGGATTCACCCTTATTATAATTCTATTGCGGATTTCACCGTTCGACGCGAGTTTCCTCATGTGTCTCAATGGGGATTCCCGGCTACTAGGCTTCATCCTTATTGAAATCCGCTTCACCCTTTCGCGCGAGTTTCCTCATGTGTCTCAATGATTCCCGGCTACTCAGATTCACTTTTCTATCTTTTTGTCTCATTTTGTCTCTCTTTTTTTAGTGGGGGTAGGTAACTTTTTCCTCACGATTACCTTTCACGTGAGTGCAGGAATTCAAGTCTCCGTAGAGTGCTAGGAAGAAAGTCGGGCAATCCCTATGGTTGAAGACCATTGAACACGTTAAATGTGAAGTGTGGGAGTGTTGCCTCAGGTTTATTTTGTCAGTCGGGCTTAGCAGTTTAGCCATGACTCTTCCCCTTGACGTGTGCACCTGCCATAATTGGGTTCCCTTCGAGCGTATGCCGTGACGCACGTGCATCCGGAATCAGGGCCGCATTATTATTTAGCAAGGAAACAAGGTCCTAGAAAATTCGAAGGACGTGTCTTATTCTATATTACAAGCAAGCACGCAAGCAGGGCAGTCAGGCATTTTTTTTGGTCTCTTTTTTTTGCGTAAGAACATACTGTCGTTACGTATAAGTGTAGTGGTAGTAAGGGTATTACGGAAGCAGACCGCAAAGGGCTGAAAGGATGTTAGGGAAGCAGCTACGAGAGCCGAGGATGTTTGGGGAAGCAGCTACGAGAGCCGAGGAGAAGGGTCTTCTTTTTATTCTTTGGATGAGGAACGATCCGAACCAAAGTGAAGGTTTGATTATTTAATTCTCTGGCCAGGAAGGATCCGAACAAAAGTGGCAGGTTGATTCTTTAATTCTCTCACCGGGAAAGGATCCGAACCAAAGTGAAAGATTGATTCTTTAATTCTCTGGTCGGGAAGGGATCCGAACCAAAGTGGCATGTTGATTCTTGATTCTCTGGCCGGGAAGGACCCGAACCAAAGTGGATGGGTTGATTCTTTAATTCTCTGGCCGGGGGAAGGATCCGGACCAAAGCGAAAGGTTTATTTTTTGATTGGGAGGCTGTCGGCTAGGAGTCGATGATTAGGGTAGCTGTCGGCTCGGAGTCCGATGATTAGAAAGCTGTCGACCCAGAAGTCAATAATTGGATAGCTGTCGACTCGGAGGCCGATGATGGGGAAGCTGTCGGCCTAGAAGCCGATAATGGGATAGCTGTCGACCCGGAGGCCGATGATTGGAAAGCTGTCGATTCGGAGGTCGATAATGGAAGAGCTATCAGCTCGGAGGCCGATGGTCGAATAGCTGTCGGCTTGAAGCCCCGATGGCTGAATAGCTGTTGGCTCGATCGGAGGTCGATGAGTGAATAGTTGTCGGCTCGGAGGCCGATGATTAGAGCATCCTTCGGTTGACGCCCCGTCGGCGGAAGGTTCTGTCGGTTTAACGCCCCATCGGCGGAAAGTCTTGTCGGTTTAACACCCCATCGACAGAAGGTTTAGTCGGTTTAATGCCCCACTGGCGGAAGGTTTAGTCAGTTTAACGCCCCGTTGGTGGATGGTTTAGTTGGTTCAACGCCCTGCTGGCGGAAAGTTTTGTCGGTTTAACGCCCCATCGGCGGAAGGTTTAGTCTGTTTAACGCCCCGTCGGTGAAAGGTTTTTGGCTTAGATGAAAGGTCGTGGCACCGACCCCATGATGAGTCTATTTGTTGGATGGCTGGAGGTAGAGGGTGAAGGACCATGTCTGCCTCAAGGGTCACTTTCTTTTCTTCTCTTCTTCTTTTACGTGGGGAGGCGAGTGGAGTGACCACGTCTGCCTGATGACTAATCTTTTCTTCTTTGCTCGTCTTTTTTTTTTTATTGTGAAGAGGTAGGTTCAAAGGCCACGTCCATCTCGTGACTGTTCTTTTTGTTCTGCCCTTCCTTTCTCAATGATGCCCCCGGACTGGGGTGTATTTCTCTTAACGTGCCCCTAGGTTGGAGTGTAACTTTTCTTCATCTGCCCCCTAGGTCGGGAGGTAGGCCTCTTTGCTTTTGTGCCCCTAGGCAGGGGTGTATTCTTTTGGCTTCTATGCCCCCGGGCGGGGTGTGTTACTTCTTCAGGTGCCCCTAGGCCGGGGTAGAGTCTTTTGCTTCTCATGCCCCCAAGTCGGGGTAGAGTCTATGCCTCTGGTGCCCCGGAGTGGGATAGTGTCTTTGCTTCTGGTGCCCCCCGAGCGGGGATGAATTCTTGTGCTTCTTACACCCCCATGGCGGGGTAGAGTCTTTGCTTCTGATGCCCCCATGGCGGGGTACATTTCTTCTTTAGATGTCCCTGAGTTGGGGTGTGCTTCTTTCTTCGTGTGCCCCCAGGCAGGGTATAGTCTTTGCTTCTCATGCCCAAGTGGCGGGGTGTAGTTTTTTTCCTCAAATGCCCCTAAACCAGGGTAGATTTTTTTGAATACCCCTAAGCCGGGGTGAATTGTTCATTGCTTCCATGCCCCCATGGCGGGGTATAGTTCTTTTTTCTACCCCGACACACTGGGGGATTGTTGTGACCCCTCTATGTTGATGATGTTGACACTTGCTTTATTCCATTTGGCAACACCATTGTTTTGATTGATTGGCAACTGCTTTTGGATTTGATAAAATTGCTCTATCAGATTGACTATATGTTCTTCGCATTTAATACACTGTTGTCTGCATTTCTTACTGTCATGAGTCTATACACTGGAAACTCTCATGTCGATTGAGTCTATACATCGTCCATTGTGGATAAAGTCCACACACTGCATTTCAATTGAATTGGTTAAGTGTGTACAGCATCAACGCATCATGTTACAGCGTCAACGCACTTCATTGGATGTGTGTACAGCGTCAACTCGCTATGTGTGTACAGCGTCAACTCGGTAAGTGTGTACAGCGTCAACGCATGGAGTCTGTACATCAGTCCTAATATTCTAAGTCTGTACAGCCGTTGGCCTTGAACCTCAGAGTCTGTACATTCGGTTCTGAAGCTTAAAGTCTATACAGTCTAGCCTAGTCCTACGATCAAGGCTTTAGCTACACTCAAGTATGTACAATGGCTTCGCTTCATCAAGTCTGTACATTGAATCGCCAACTTCTTTGAAGCCCATACATCGCTCAAAGTCTGTACAGAGTCCAGCGTCTCAGTTAGCGTCTCATGCATTTGAGCAAAGTCTATACATCGGTCTGTCAGCAAGTCTGAACATCGTCCGTCTTTGTTAGCGTCTCAGGCATTGGGCTAAGTCTGTACAGCATTCAATGTCTAGAGCTTCATGAAGTCTGTACATCAGACTGTTACAGCAAGTCTGTACATTGTCCGTCTTCCTTAGCGTCTTGATATTTGAAGTCTATACATCCATCAGGAGCTTCAAGTCTACACATCGCTTCGCTCCATCAAGTCTGTACATCCACAGTGTTACTTGAAGTCTGGACATTGGTCTTCAAACTCAAAGTCTGGACATTGGTCTTCAAACTCAGAGTCTACACACTGGTCGGTGGCAAGCCTGTACACTGGCCTCAGCTTCTCAAGTCCATACATTGGCTTCAAGACTTTCAAGTCTATACACTGACGGCTGAACTGAGAACTCTATACATCGTCTGTCTGCACTAGAGTCTCATGGAGTCTATACATTGCACTCGTCTTCTAAAGTCTATGCACTGAAGTCTTCACATTCGTTTGCATTACATGAAGTACATACTTAAATCTTATGACTTCATTCTTGTTGCTGAAGGGAACAGGGTCGACGCTGGGAGCTTAAAGCATCCACGCATTAGTTGACTAAGCCTTCACGATATCTTCCACTGCGTCAACGCCACAAGCAAGCAGCGTCGACGCAGCAGTTAAATCAAGCAGAGACCTTCACAGGCTATTCCACTGCGTCAACGCCACAATTGAGCAGCGTCGACGCAGCAGCTAAAGAGACGAAGCTAATGGCTTACTGGAATGCTTCACTGCGTTAACGCCATTGATTGACAGCGTCGACGCAGCAAGTCAGATTGCTGTCATTGAGTACGTGAACTGAGAACTCTATACAGCGGACTGAAGAAGCTAATGAGGGGCACGTGATCCGAGGTACCTGGCTCATGATCCGAGAAGGACAAGGTATCCAGATGAGGACACGTGTACTGACACTCCATTGGATGCTGCCACGTGGTCCAAATTGCTGGGCGGGAAACGTGGAGAGCACACGCCTGCTGCTGTTGCTGCTATATAAACAAGCCTTCTTCCACAGAAGAAAATAGATCGATAGAAAAGAAGAGAAAGTCTATACAGCAGTGAGGCTTCGATCCACAGAGAGAAAAGAGAGAAGAAGAAGATACAGAGAAGAAGAAGAAATAGAGAAGAAGAAGAAGAAAAGGAGAGAGGAAGAGATCGAGAGAGATTGAGTTGAGAGAGAGCTGATCGAGAGTGAGAGTGAGAGAGTTTGTATCTCAGTCTCGTGGTTCAAAACCAGAGCTGAGCTTTGCTCTTTAAGAGCTACATTGCTTTTGGGTTTTGCTTTTTTGTTTTGATTCTGTCTTTCATTTCCGAACATTGTTTCTTCAAGCTGTGCGTCAGCGGTCTTGCAGTGGTAGTCTCCACTGGACGGGTTAAGCTGTATTTCCCCAGCGGTTGCAGAGGATCAGATCCTCTGGTCGGCAAGCTGTAGTGCCCAGCGAAGCTGTGTATCAGCGGGTTGTTTGGCCAAGCTGTAAAGCCCAGCGGACGCAAGCTATGCTGTGCAGCAGGAAGCCATACTCGGTTGAGTGTGGGGTGGATGTAGGTCGTTGACCGAACCACCTAAAAATCATGTGTGCATTGTGTTTGTGTTTTTGTTTGATCTGTGTGCGATGGGAATTCTTGTTTAGCTTATTTGGTTTCATCGCTCATGCTCATGTCTAGCTTTTGATATATATAGATATGGTGAATGGCTTTCATGGGTCGACCCTTTGCTTAGCATTCTTCCTTTAGCTTAATTGATATTTGCCTAAATTCTGCTTTAGAACTTACAGTAGTTTTAAATTAGGCAAGTTGATCTATTCACCCCCCTCTAGATCCACACTTAGTGGAGATAGACTGTGTCCATCTAACCCAACACTTGGTATCAGAGCCTAACTCTTCTGCAGGGACTCATCGCCCGAAGAGAATAGGCAGAGATGGATGCTCGAGGGATGACTGCCGAAGGTCACTCAACAACGAAGCCCCCATTCTTTGATGGATCAAACTACGCATACTGGAAGAACCGTATGCAAGTGTTCCTCAGGGCTAAGGATTATGAGATTTGGAAGATTGTCAGCAAGGGACCTTATGAGCTGTCCCCGAATGAAGATGTATGGACCAAGGAGGAGATCAGAAGGTCCACGCTGAATTGGAGTGCTATTAATGCTATCCAGTGCGCTCTGCATCCTACAGAATTCTCCCGTGTGTCTGCTTGCAAATCAGCTAAGGAGATGTGGGATGCGCTGGAAGTAATTCATGAAGGTACATCTCAAGTAAGAGAGCAGAAGGCCAATCTTCTTGTATCTGAGTATGAAGCCTTCAAGATGAAGCAGAACGAGTCCATCAGCGAAATGTACGCTCGGCTGACTGTCATAACCAATGGCCTCAGAGGTTTTGGGAAACCTCAGGCAGAGTATGATGTAGTGAGGAAAATTTTGCGCTCCCTGACTTCCACTTGGCACACCAAAGCAACAGTGATGGAGGAGTCAAGGGACTTGCGTAATACTAAAGCTGATGAGCTGATTGGCTCACTAATGGCATATGAGATAAACATGCCAAGGACAGATGAAGCCGAGAGGAAGAAAAAGCCGATAGCGCTGAAGGCTAGTTCCAGCAAATCAACAAAATCCAGCTCCAGCAGCTCTTCATCATCAGAGGAGAGCCTAAATGAAGAAGAAGGTGTGACTCGATCTGAGATAGCCATGATGACTAGAGAGTTCAGGCGATTTCTCAGAAAGGGAGCAGGACGGTTCGGCCAAAAGAAATACAATGGTGGCCGAAAGGATAAAAGGTATAAATCTATACCTGCAAAGAAAAATGAAGCTAATGTCTGTTATCAATGCAGGAAACCAGGGCATCTGAAAATTGACTGTCCAGACAATCAGAAACATAAGGACAGGTCAAAGAAGAAAACCAAGAAGGGAAGAGCTATGATCACCACATGGAGTGATGAAGATGAAGGCTCTTTCAGCAGCAGCTCAGATAGTGAAGCCGAATCTGAACAGCCCATTTGCCTTATGGCAACAAGCTCCGAAGATAGAGAGGAGGACACAGATGAGGTAATCACTAGATTTGAAAACTTCACAATTGCTGATTGGGTAGATGCTTATCATGACATAGCTGATAGAGCTGATGATATTAGAAAAGAGAATAGGCATCTTAGAAGAAAAATCAATTCCATGCAAAATGATAAAACACTAACTGATAAAATTGCATGTTTGGAATCTGAGATTGATGAATTGAAACTCACATGCTCTGAAGAAGATGAAATCAAAAATGAGTTAAAAGCTTCTAAGGAAGAGAATCTAAGGCTTGAAAATGAAATTGATGAATGGAAGCTGAAGATTCAGAAATGTGAAAGTGAAGTCAAAATTATCTCTGAAAAATATGAAGCTGTCCTCAATGTCAACAATGAACTGAAAAAATCTATTGATGAACTTCAGAAAGACAATGAGGATAAAATGAAAACCATTGAGAAAATGACCCAAGGAACAGATAACTTAAATGCTTTGTTAGGGTCAAAGGTTAATTTCAGAAAAGAGGGCCTAGGATTTAATTCTAGTGCAACAAAAACATTCGGGATGAAAACAATTTCATTTGTTGCTCAAAAGGAAAAGGGACCTCTAATTAGCATGAACTCAACAAATTTAATGAACAAAACTGCTAATCTGAAAAAGACCAGTGCTGAGGAGAAGGGTAAACAAAAACTCAGTGAGCCTAGTAGAGCTAGCACATCTAAGCAGAATCCTAGGGCTCAGACTCAGGTTAGGGGTCAACCTACACAGTCCAGTAAACCCCAGGTCAAGGTAACCCAGTCTCCACCAACACCTCCACTTCTTAAGAAGACCCAATACAAACCTGTGTATAGGTCAGCAGGGTCCAAAGTTCAGGGGAGACAGAGTGCTGCTAGGAGTCAACCCAATTACTTTTATCAACCCAGAGCTCAGACCCACTACAATGCACAGCCAACCTACTTCAATAGGTCAGATTGGTCTAGAACTCAGGGTAGGTTTACAGGTCTTGCACACCAGGGTGCTCAATATCAAAGACCTTACAGTAGAAATTGGGTCAATGGGTATGGTTACTGGACATCTAGAAACCAATATTTCTATAGCCAGCCCAGGAACTACTATGGCCAAAATTTTGTGAACACACCCTGGCTAAGGCACTGGCACAGAAATAACAATACTGTCAATAATCATGCTGCTGCCAATAAGAAAAAGAACAATAAAAAGAAAAGGAACAACAACAGAAGAGAATCTGTAGGATCCACTGAACAAAGTTCATTTAAACAAATGTGGATTCCGAAACATATGCTTTCCTGCTTTGCTTCTAGTTCATTTACATTGGAGCCCAATCAGTCTTGGGTTCCAAACTTCTCTACCTAATTGTGTATGCAGGTATGCCTGGCAGCCAAGAACAACTTGTGGTACATGGATAGCGGCTGCTCCAGGCATATGACAGGAGATAAGGCCAAATTTTACATACTGACTGAGAAAGTAGAAGGCCTTGTCACCTTTGGAAGCAACACAAAGGGTAGGATTATCGGATCAGGTAAGGTAGGTAAGTGTTCTACCTGCTGCATTGATGATGTTATGCTGGTTGAAGGGTTAGCCTATAATCTACTTAGCATCAGCCAGTTATGTGATAAAGGTTACAATGTTTTATTTAATTCTCAATGCTGCAAGGTTTTTGAACATGATTCTGATATTGTCAAATTTTCTGGAAAAAGAATAAATAATACTTACATGATAAATTTAGATGAAATTCAACACACTAACCTTTGCCTTACTGCCAGTAGAGAAGACATAGCATTTTTATGGCATCGTAGGTTAGGTCATGCTAGCTACACTATTTTGCACAAATTAAATAAGCATGGCATGGTTAGAGGACTTCCCGAAGTCTCATTCAAGAAAGAAAATAAAATCTGTGATGCATGCACTCAATCAAAGATAACTAGAAAGTCATTTAAGTCAAGAACTGAAAATCTATCTTCCAAACCCTATGAGCTGATACATATGGTCCTTTTTGGGCCAACTAGATCTGTCAGCCTATCAGGGAGGAGGTATGGGTTTGTCATGGTAGATGACTTTTCTAGGTATACTTGGGTTTATTTCTTATCTAATAAGAGTGATGCTTTCTCAGAATTTCAGGAGTTCTATGTTAAAACAAATCAGAAAATTGAAAACATATTGTCTGATCATGGAGGTGAGTTTGAAAACTCACAATTTGATGAATTCTGCAGGTCGAATGGAATCAACCACAGGTACTCCTCACCAAGGACACATGAGCAGAATGGAGTTGTGGAGAGAAGGAACAGAACCCTAGTGGAAATGGGTCGTACACTCCTTGTCGAAGGTGGTCTACCAAGGAAATTTTGGGCTGAAGCAGTGAACACTGCCTGTTATGTAATTAACAGAGCCATGGTAAGACCTTCTACCCAGCAAACACCATATGAGATATTAAAAGGTAAGAAACCTTCTATTGCTCACTTCAAGGTTTTTGGTTGTAAATGTTTCATTCACATAAATGATAAAAAGGACCTTGATAAATTTGAACCTAAAGGAGAACTAGGAATTTTTCTTGGCTATTCTAAAAACACCCGAGCATACAGAGTGTACAATCTGAACTCTAAAACTATTGAAGAATCTCCACACATAGTTTTTGATGAATCCTTGGCAAATTCCAATGTTGGTCAATGCAGGAATGAAAATAATGGTGAAATACTGAAGGAAGGAGATCCTGCAGACAAATCCGAGGATGAAGAAGAACATAAAGAGCTTAATGAAGAGGAGCCTACAGTTCAGGGGGAGGTAAATCAAGCTCATGATACTCCAATTGCAAATATTAGATATCTCAAGGATCATCCTGTAGAAAATGTTATTGGAAATCTGCATGACCCCCCTAGGACTAGAGGCCACTTAAGAATTCAACATGAACTGAATGCTTATGCTTTTGTATCAAACACAGAACCCAAGTCCATTGACTGTGCTCTCCAAGATGTGCATTGGATTAATGTCATGCATGAGGAGCTCAATCAGTTTGACAGGAATAAGGTGTGGCATTTGGTTCCACCTCCTGATCATGAAACAGTCATAGGGACTAAATGGGTATTTAGAAACAAAACTGATGAAGCGGGGAATGTTATTAAAAATAAAGCCAGACTTGTAGCTCAGGGGTACAATCAGGAATTTGGAATAGACTTTGAAGAGTCTTTTGCCCCTGTAGCTAGGTTAGAAGCAATAAGAATTTTATTGGCTTATGCATGTTCCCTAGGAATAAATCTTCAGCAGATGGATGTGAAATCTGCTTTTCTAAATGGGGAAATTAATGAGGATGTCTATGTGAGACAGCCACCTGGGTTTGAATGTTTAGATTTCCCTAATCATGTTTACAAGCTCAATAAAGCTCTCTATGGTTTAAAGCAAGCTCCTAGAGCTTGGTATGACAGGTTGAGCAAATTCCTCACCGACAAGAACTTCACAAGAGGTATAGTTGATCAAACATTGTTTACCAAGGTAAGCCATCCAGATATTCTTATCATTCAGATTTATGTGGATGACATTGTGTTTGGGTCAACTAACCCCAAACTGTGTGAGGAATTCTCTCAAATAATGACTGATGAATTTGAAATGAGCTCAATGGGTGAGCTCAAACTATTCCTTGGACTGCAGGTTACACAAACAGAAGATGGCACCTTCATCTCTCAGTCCAAGTATGTAAAGAACTTATTGAAGAAGTACAAAATGGACAACCTTAAGGAAATAGCTACTCCAATGGGTACATCAACCAGTTTGGATGAAGATTCTAAAGGTAAACCTGTGGACCAAAGGATATACAGAGGTATGATCGGATCTCTTCTCTACCTTACAGCATCTAGGCCTGATATACAATTTACTGTGTGTTTATGCTCTAGATTTCAGGCTAGTCCTAAAGAAAATCACTTTAAAGCTGTGAAAAGGATTTTTAGGTATTTACTAGGCACCCAAGAACTAGGTCTCTGGTATCCTGCTAAGTGTGAGTTAGAGCTTCTAGCCTACACTGATGCAGACTATGCTGGGTGTCGAGTAGATAGAAAAAGCACCAGTGGCTACTGTCAATTCCTTGGTGGCTGTCTAGTGTCTTGGGCATCTAAGAAGCAACACACTATAGCATTATCCACAGCTGAAGCTGAGTATGTTGCAGCATGTAATTGTGCAGCCCAAGTACTTTGGATTAAGCACCAACTGGCTAATTATCAGATAAATCTGGGATGCATTCCACTTTTATGTGATAATACTAGTGCTATATGCCTTGCTAAAAATCCTGTTCACCATTCTAGGACTAAGCATATAGAGATAAAACATCATTTTCTTAGAGATGCTGTAAATAAAAAGGAGATTGAAATGAATTTCATAGAAACTGAAAAACAAATTGCTGATATTTTTACTAAGCCTCTTGGGAATGAAAATTTTAAGTTTTTTAGAAGAGAACTTGGCTTATGTAAATTTCAGCATGATGAATGATTGTTTAATTGCTGTGAATAAAATTTCTGATGTGGACTTGTTTTTGATTGCTTGGATAAATCATGTGGATGTGAATGTGGATGTAGAACTGTCCTGTATTGCATATATTCAGGGGGAGCTTGTCGAGTCTTTGCATGTCTTTGCATATCATTCATTCATGACCTATGCATAAGCTCTCTCTCAATTGCTTCTTGCCATGTTGCATGCATATAGACAGGGGGAGTATTGCTAGAAATTCAGAGTGGTTTCAACTTTCTTGAAGTCATTCAACCTTTAACTCTGAATACTTGTCTCTGACATTATGGCAATCTGTTGGTCAGTTCTGATTTCTAAGCAGTAGAAAATAGACTTCTTCATTTATAAGAACTTGAATTGTTCAAAGACTGATGTAATGGTTTAAATCTTATAATGGTTGGAGTTTAAAGATTGCAATCAGTATATAAGTAAGTTGAAAATTGATAAAACTCTCAACCTCTTTCTTATTTCATGTCAGACAAAGCTAATCATATCTGAAATCTGAAAACTCATCTGAAATCATGTTAGAGAGGTTAAGTATGTGTATTGCTCTTAAACAAGTCATTCTGAAACATAAAAAGGACAGCTAAGAAAGTTATTGAAAAATATTGAAAATCATTGAAAATTAATATTGGCAGAGCAATGACTGGTAAATCACTGAGAAACTGAGTGATCCATCAAAGAAGTGGACAACACTCATGTCATGAAGTGTATCAGCTATCTCTGTTTAAAATGTTCAAAACAACAGGCTGGTTTCACTGAGTACCTGGGGGTAACTGGCGTCTGATAAACGTGTACCCTCACACAAAAAGGTGTAACTCAGTTCTGTTGAATTTGATCATAGGCAGAATGGTCCATCTTGTTGAGTATCTAGGGGTATTGGCGTCTTATAAACGTATACCCTTACGCAGAAAGACTTATGGTACCTAAATGCTTAAAATGATCTAATATTGATAATGCTGCTCCTTCAAAGAAAAGTTCATGAGTGTCAATTTGTTTAGTTTCAATACATGACTTGATTTCTCTCAATATTTTTTTTGAGACTATGAAAGTAAGATATTATGATACTGAATCTTTCATGCAAATGTGATTCTGGTTTATTGTTTTATCATGCGCAGTGAACTTATCTATTGCTTGTAGTGCATGAACTCCAAATTTTATCATCCTTAAAGCAGAACTCTTTATGACAGCAGTTTCTAATTTCATATGACTGAAGACTCTATGCTTTAGAATGCTTATTCATGAACTACCTGTTCAGAATGTCAGTCAGTTCTTCTCTTGATTCCTCCATTGTATTTCATTTTTCCCTCCTCTTTGTTGATGGCAAAGGGGGAGAATATTGTCTAGGGGATGTCTAGGGGGAGAATACATATCTGTCTGAATTCTGAATGCAATTCTGAATTCATTCTAAGGGAGAGTTTGAGGCAGTGAGTTGCATGCATTCATAGCATCTGCATGTCAATCTGCATAACACATCATGTCTTTCATCAAACATATATCTATATGACAGGATGTTGCTATTCTACTTCATATGGGGTTGCCATCATCAAAAAGGGGGAGATTGTTGTGACCCCTCTATGTTGATGATGTTGACACTTGCTTTATTCCATTTGGCAACACCATTGTTTTGATTGATTGGCAACTGCTTTTGGATTTGATGAAATTACTCTATCAGATTGATTATGTGTTCTTTGCATTTAATACACTGTTGTCTGCATTTCTTACTGTCATGAGTCTATACACTGGAAACTCTCATGTCGATTGAGTCTATACATCGTCCATTTTGGATAAAGTCCACACACTGCATTTCAATTGAATTGGTTAAGTGTGTACAGCGTCAACGCATCATGTTACAGCGTCAACTCGCTATGTGTGTACAGCGTCAACTCGCTAAGTGTGTACAGCGTCAACGCATGAAGTCTGTACATCAGTCTTAATATTCTAAGTCTGTACAGCCGTTGGCCTTGAACCTCAGAGTCTGTACATTCGGTTCTGAAGCTTAAAGTCTATACAGTCTAGCCTAGTCCTACGATCAAGGCTTTAGCTACACTCAAGTCTGTACAATGGCTTCGCTTCATCAAGTCTGTACATTGAATCGCCAACTTCTTTGAAGCCCATACATCGCTCAAAGTCTGTACAGAGTCCAGCGTCTCAGTTAGCGTCTCATGCATTTGAGCAAAGTCTGTACATCGGTCTGTCAGCAAGTCTGAACATCGTCCGTCTTTGTTAGCGTCTCAGGCATTGGGCTAAGTCTGTATATCATTCAATGTCTAGAGCTTCATGAAGTCTGTACATCAGACTGTTACAGTAAGTCTGTACATTGTCCGTCTTCCTTAGCGTCATGATATTTGAAGTCTATACATCCATCAAGAGCTTCAAGTCTACACACCGCTTCGCTCCATCAAGTCTGTACATCCACAGTGTTACTTGAAGTCTGGACATTGGTCTTCAAACTCAAAGTCTGGACATTGGTCTTCAAACTCAGAGTCTACACACTGGTCGGTGGCAAGCCTGTACATTGGCCTCAGCTTCTCAAGTCCATACATTGGCTTCAAGACTTTCAAGTCTATACACTGACGGCTGAACTGAGAACTCTATACATCGTCTGTCTGCACTAGAGTCTCATGGAGTCTATACATTGCACTCATCTTCTAAAGTCTATACACTAAAGTCTTCACATTCGTTTGCATTACATGAAGTACATACTTAAATCTTATGACTTCATTCTTGTTGCTGAAGGGAACAGGGTCGACGCTGGGAGCTTAAAGCGTCCACGCATTAGTTGACGAAGCCTTCACGATATCTTCCACTGCGTCAACGCCACAAGCAAGCAGCGTCGACGCAGCAGTTAAAGCAAGCAGAGACCTTCACAGGCTATTCCACTGCGTCAACGCCATAATTGAGCAGCGTCGACGCAGCAGCTAAAGAGACGAAGCTAATGGCTTACTGGAATGCTTCACTGCATGAACGCCATTGATTGACAGTGTCGACGCAGCAAGTCAGATTGCTGTCATTGAGTACGTGAACTGAGAACTCTATACAGCGGACTGAAGAAGCTAATGAGGGGCACGTGATCTGAGGTACCTGGCTCGTGATCCGAGAAGGACAAGGTATCCAGATGAGGACACGTGTACTGACACTCCATTGGATGCTGCCACGTAGTCCAAATTGCTGGGCGGGAAACGTGGAGAGCACACGCCTGCTGCTGTTGCTGCTATATAAACAAGCCTTCTTCCACAGAAGAAAATAGATCGATAGAAAAGAAGAGAGAGTCTATACAGCAGTGAGGCTTCGATCCACAGAGAGAAAAGAGAGAAGAAGAAGATACAGAGAAGAAGAAGAAAAAGAGAGAGGAAGAGATCGAGAGAGATTGAGTTGAGAGAGAGCTGATCGAGAGTGAGAGTGAGAGAGTTTGTATCTCAGCCTCGTGGTTCAAAACCAGAGCTGAGCTTTGCTCTTTAAGAGCTACATTGCTTTTGGGTTTTGCTTTTTCGTTTTGATTCTGTCTTTCATTTCCGAACATTGTTTCTTCAAGCTGTGCGTCAGCGGTCTTGCAGTGGTAGTCTCCACTGGACGGGTTAAGCTGTATTTCCCCAGCGGTTGCAGAGGATCAGATCCTCTGGTCGGCAAGCTGTAGTGCCCAGCGAAGCTGTGTATCAGCGGGTTGTTTGGCCAAGCTGTAAAGCCCAGCGGACGCAAGCTGTGCTGCGCAGCAGGAAGCCATACTCGGTTGAGTGTGGGGTGGATGTAGGTCGTTGACCGAACCACCTAAAAATCGTGTGTGCATTGTGTTTGTGTTTTTGTTTGATCTGTGTGCGATGGGAATTCTTGTTTAGCTTATTTGGCTTCATCGCTCATGCTCATGTCTAGCTTTTGATATATGTAGATATGGTGAATTGCTTTCATGGGTCGACCCTTTGCTTAGCATTCTTCCTTTAGCTTAATTGATGTTTGCCTAAATTCTACTTTAGAACTTACAGTAGTTTTAAATTAGGCAAGTTGATCTATTCACCCCCCTCTAGATCCACACTTAGTGGAGATAGACTGCGTCCATCTAACCCAATAGGGATGTTTGCTTCTTATGCACCCAAGGTGGGGTGTAATTCTTTTTAAGATCCCCGTAAGCTGGGGTGCATTCTTCACGGCTTCTATGCCCCCGTGGCGAGGTATGTTGCTTCTTCAAATGTTCCTGAGTTTGGGTGTATTCTTTTATTTCTTACACCCCTATGGCGGGGTAGATGAATGCTCTCTTCTAGATTCGCCGCCGTGCTCGACCTCGTTGCTATAAAGCCTTCCTCACGGCGGGTAGGAATTCATCAAGCTACAGTTGCGACTTGTCGGATCTTCTAACAGCCACTCGAAGGGTCGTCTTCTACCGGATAGGGGCAGCAGGGAGGTGGAACAGGCCGGGGCATTGCACCGCGGGCTTGGACCCTCCTAGAGCCGGGCGGGATGCCGTCCTTCTTCTCGTTCT
The DNA here is from genome assembly GCA_022559845.1 of Amorphophallus konjac. Taxonomy (NCBI): domain Eukaryota; kingdom Viridiplantae; phylum Streptophyta; class Magnoliopsida; order Alismatales; family Araceae; genus Amorphophallus; species Amorphophallus konjac. The sequence continues at coordinate 2,570,967 of CM040117.1, read as the reverse complement.
CTTGGTCGGCCATGCTTGCCAATTTTATTGTCCTTTCTTTTCTTCTCTTCCTTTTTGTATAATAGATCAAGGTGGGTGCGCAGGAGAGCGCTCACCCCCTCAGGGAGGGAATGAGTGGTTCGCTCCACCGCATCACTCCCACAGTGGTAATCTTTGTTCAGCACAGGTCTCGACGGATATGGCCGTACAACCCTCTCTCGCTGATTCTTTCTCTTCCCCTTTTGTTTCTTTATTCTTTCTTCTTTTCATCTTTTCATCTTTGCTTCTTTGCTTCTTTTCTTCTTTTTCTTCTTGCGGGAAGGGGGGCTTTGATTTCCCCTCCCTTCTTATCTCTTTCTCTTCTCTCCTTTTTGGCGGCCTTCATGATTCATGGAAGCTACAGGTGCCTCGGAGTAGCATCTCTGAGGCCACAAAACCTTTTCGCCTGGTCCGACTTTTCTCCCCACAGGGCTAACAAAGACAACACCTACAATTCATCAAAGCAGACGACATTGTTTATTAGGAGGCCATGAGGCCCCAAATCCCGGCGAAGAGATGAAGGGTGGTTGAAGTCCCACCGGGCGTGCCAGACTTGTGGACGCACTTTTTATTTATAAATCGTTGTTATTTGTTTATTGGGTTTATTAAGTGCGTGGGCGTGCCAGTCAAAAAGTGACAATTTATTGTGCGGTCGATCTGACTAATCAGACGATTGTGTGGTTCGTGTCGGGACCAAAACCCGTCGTGCCATAAAGGCCACGGCGTTATTTACATCCCCTCGGAGAGGGGAACACCCTTGATTAATCGCCGAGAATCAGGGCCTCATGGCCAGAAATTATATCGAGAGAAACTAGCCGATAGCGGTCTCGAATCAATCGGAAAGCTCTATGTCTAGGGAAGCAAGCATTCGAAATATGTCGGTCACTCAAGGGACCATTTTGATATTCGGACGAGCGTCAGGCTTCAGAAAATCGTGATCGTCATGGGGAAAATCGGAGCATATGTATGCCAGGGTACGGCAAGTTTATTGTTCAAAGGGACATGAAACGTTCAGTTAAATCCCGATTAGAGCGGTCGGAAACCGATAAGTTTGTCGGCCCGGTGCAAGATCAAGCTACGACCATACTACGGTGGGCCCCCCGCGGTCGAAGTCAGGCTCGCGTGGGCATCGTCAATGTTTCCAGTGCCAAGGGGGCAACGGGAGGATGTCCTGGGACCAGATCTGAGAACCAATATGCGTTCGAAGAGAGCGGGCTATAGGCCAAGGATATGGGTCAGGCAATGACCATGATCGGGGCGGACCCAAGGTCTAAGCATGGCCCACGGAGGCCTTATTGATATTCCCACGCAAAGGGTTCGGGGATGACGAGAGCCTTCTCATGGACCACTTTATGTTTGGACAAAGGTCCGTGCTTGTAGCGTAAGAGACGGTGACAAATCGTACAAATACCTACCGTGAGTATGGCAAGTTTAATGCAAATGCAGGATCCGATCCCGGTATATGTATGTCGGTCACTAACGACCATTGACTGTTCGGAAGAGAGTCCGCATTTGAAGCATCGAAGACGACGACAAAACCGTATGAATGTCTGCCGTGAGTACGGCAAGTTTAATGGGATTGCGGGATTGGATCTCGATAGAAGTGGTCAAGTTGATGGACTATTGGCCCGAGACGGTTTCAGACTATGGCCATGTCGGGGATTCGAGGTCCACATCTGATACCATGGGGCATCATTGCTTTTCTCTTCATACACAGTCCGAGGGAGCGAACTGTTTGGTGTGGAGCCCGAACTCGCCAACGTGCGGCCTCGCACGCGGATCGACCTGCGTGGTCAGGTCGCGGGGTTCGACCTGCCCGGTCAGGTCGCAGGGGCAGCACCCCCGGAACAAAATTTTAATTAAGGTACGGGTGAAGGAGTTCCTTTCTATTAGCATTAAATTTCTTTTTCCTTTTTATTTAGTTAACTCTTCTTTACGAAATCACGCCAGATCAAGGGGAAGTCTGGGGGCAAGCCGGAATAGAGGGCGCCGGATTAGCAGGATGCCAAGGGAAATAAGGGTGCGCCGCTTTTGGCCGCGCCGGAATAGGATGTATAACATGATGAAGTGCGCGCCGGTTTAACGGGATGCCAAGGGAAATAAGAGCGCGCCGCTTTTGGCCGCGCTGGAATAGGATGTATAGGAAGAGGGGTATACAATGAAATTGGCGCGCCGGTTTAGAGGGCGCCAGATTAACGGGATGCAAAGAGGGCGATGGGGTTCTGAGAGGAAAGTTGAAACGGCGTGGAGGAACAGTGGCCGTGCCGTTTTAAGCCACAGCGGGATAACCGTGTGGGGGGTGTTTCAAAGCCCTGTTCGCTGCGTTCTCTTTTATTTTGCCCGTGGGAGGGTTTTATGATTCGTTTATTGACTGTTCTCGATGTTCTTGATGTTCTTGATGTTCTTAGCCCCTGGCGGGAATCGGGCAGCACCTCCCCCAGACCTGGGCTTGCCAGAGAGAAGCGAAGGCCACCAAACGGATTGCTCCGGGGTGACCCTCAAAACATCGGAGTGGCCTCACGGTGGTCCGAACCCAAATGTGAGTGTGGAGCGCTCGAGGGCTAGCCTACGAGAGCGACCACGACTCACGGGCGATGATTCTTCGACACGAGATGGGTGTATGCCACAAGAGGCCATGAATGTTCACCCTTCATATGGGTTCCTTTGAAGGCCATGCCATGGGAAGGCAAGCTTCGAGAGGCCCTGGGTGAGCGAAAGATAGGGAGATGCGGAGAGAACACAATGGCGTAAGAATGTTACGCAAACTTTCAAAACGGGGACCTTCTTCTTATTCACCTGTAAACAGGGAGATACATGAGGGGAGACACTTCCCCATGGTGGAAGAAAACATAAACGAAAGGGGAGGGGGAGTTACAGTGGTAAAAGGGGGGCGAACAAGACCCAAACCCGACCACTGAGCTCACCTCCCTTCTCTCACCCCTTTCCCTCTTTCACCCACGGACGCCTGGCTTACTCTTCAGATGGCCTTCTCCTCCATGAGCGAAGACGGCCAGCTCCCTTCTTCTTCTTCTCTCTTTTTCTTCTGCGCACTCTCCTCTTTCTTCTTCTCAATAGCTCCCCTTTTATAGAGTGGCGCCAGGGGATGGGGTTGTTACTGCCACTTCCGCCTCATCCGCAACGAATCTTGGAGATGATTGGTTGCGTTGGACGCCGTTGATTCGTCTTGTACACTGCTGCTCGTCCGAGGATGGGACGCTCAGAGCTTTGTCGGAGCTTGCCTTGCTGCCGCTGCTTATGTGCTGTCGAACGGAGCCAAAGACAGAGCATCGGGCATTGAATGTTCTTTGTGCATCTCATTTATGCCGAACAGAGTATCGGCTGGCGGATGGGATGGCCGTCGAGTTAAAACGGCACGAGGGAAGGTAGTCGCGCCGATTAAACGTCACTAGTGGGTGTAAAAAGGCGCGCCCGATAAAGCATTGAAGGGCCACGCCATTTTAACATTTGCAGGAGAAGCTTTTACAATGTGCAAAGTTGTGTTGTCAAAACGGCGTGGCAGGGGAGGCGCGCCGGTTTAACCCATTGCAAAGGGGGGAGATGGGAAATGGCGCGCCGGTCTTAGTGGCGCCATATTAAGATGTAAAGGGGGGCATTTCCTTCAAATGGGCATGCCAGGTAAGTTGTGCACAAGGGGGGCGCGCCGATTTTAATGGTGTATGGGGATGGCGCCGTTTTAACAACCAACCAAGGAATAAAGAGGAAAGGGGCGCATCGGTCTTAGTGGCGCCGTTTTAAGTGCATATCGTGCCGGTTTAAGCACCGAACGGATTCTTTTCAAGGTCGAGGCCGTTTATATGAATGTTGGCATTCCCGGAATGTTCCGGTTGCGATGTATGGCCTCCGTAATATTCCGTTCGCTGCCTCCGGGACTCAGTCCCAGACTTTGCGTGACTTTCGATGCATGCTGAGACTGTGCCGGAATTCCAGGCTCTTCTTTGATTCAGCTCTCGGCGTGGCTGGCTGTAGAGTTGTTGCCGTATCTTCCGTCCGGGGGGTCTCCCTCATCGGCTAGCTGACCACCAAGCGAGTCCTCGTCTTGATCGGGCGAGGTATAATGTTTATTCGGCATTTTCATCTTCGGCTTACTCTCGAGTGTCGAGACGTGCATGCCGTATGATCATCATTGATATTTTTCGACGTCTACAGGGCATCCATAAATACTCCTAATATGCTTAAGACTCATGATGAATGAAGGTGGACCATTACATCTGAATATGGACCACTCATGCTTCCTACTTGACATGTGGGTGATATGAATGAATGGACCCGACTTATGAATCATGTCAAGTGGTGCGGTATGCCTAGGCACATGCATTCCTATCCTAGAGATGACTTCCATGTGCATGGGTGTGGGGTGGCCCTTGAGCTTCCACTCAAATGGATCAAAGGGATCTAAGAAGGGGGACATCATGGAGTGGGGCAATTCATCAATCCCAAGGTGTATGTTGCCTAAGGTTAAGGCTCCCATGGTGTAACCCGATTCTAGGAAGGGAGGGGTTTGGCCCAACATGGTGGGTGGGGGTAGGGTAAGGTGAGTGGTGAGTAAAGTGGGTGGGTCACATGGGGAACTAGACTCCCATAGGAAGGGATCATGATAAGGGTTACCTAGAGAGAGATACTCCATGTCCTCAAGGTCCTCACAAGGTGGTGAATCATCCTCTTCTAGAGAAATGGTTGGGCCGGTGTATGGGGTGGGTTGGTTGGTCAAGGTTCTAGGAATCACAATGGTAGGGGAGTGAACCGGGATGGGCTCTTCATCCATAGGGAGAATGAGAAGGAGGTCACTAGAGTAGCAACCAATGGTGAAGACCGAGGTGATAGAACCATCACATGGGTGGATGAGACTAAGGCTTCTTGGGTGGGCCGTTCCTAAGGTCAATAAGCAAGTCAACTTTAGTTGCCATTCTAAACCCTTGAGGAGATCATCCCAACCCTCTACCTCGTAGTAGGATTGGATCGTGGTGTGAAAGGAGGGGAGGGCCACAATTTGGGATTGATGTCTCATGGGTGAGAGGTGTGGGGGTGAACTAAGGATGGTGGGGCCTTGCTTGAGCCATTGGAGTATGGACTCATTCACGGTGAAGGTGTGTGGCTCTTGAGGATCCGGTCTAGGAGAGGTGGGTGGAAGTGGAGGTTCTTGGATTTCCTTTATGGTAGGTTGTTGATCGGGACTAGCATCCATTTCCATGTTGATGGGTGTGTGGGTTTCAACTCCTAATGATAATGGGTTGGGTAGGTCTAATGCGGGGGAATTGGTGATAGCCGGTGCATGGTGCACCCGAGGTGGTGAACAAGCATGGGCTTGGGTTGGGATTGGTAAGGGAAGTAGTGAAGGTCTAGGTTGTGGTTGGGTTGGGGTAGGAAGAGGAAGATGGGTGGGTTGAGGGGTTTTGGAAAGATTGTTCTTGGGAGGAGTGTCCTTGTTGGGGAACGATGGAGGGGTAATGGTGGCTGGGGGGGGAGAGATGTTTCAACCACTAGGGACATGGGAAAATGCTTCCTTGTGGGGCATTGCCCGGCGATGTGCCCCAATTGGTGGCACCTATAACATTCCGGCTCGCACTTACCCGGGGTTATTTCACTCACTTCTATCTCCATTGGGCTCTTTCCCTTTTGAGAAGGGGTGAGGTGAGGGGTGGTCAAAGGGGCTTGGGTAATATGGGTTGTGGAATGGGGTTTTGGTTGCATTGTGGGGAATTGGGGAGTTGGAGTCTTGGGTTGGTCGGGTGGGGATGGTGGAGTTGAAATTCTCCTTGGGCTTTGGTGATCCGGGTAGGAGGAGAAAACATATCTAGCCCTAAGTTGATCCTTCATGTCCTCCCATGTGGTGAGGGGAGCTTCCCTTCTAATTATCCTTAAGCCTTCAATTTTTAACCAATGAGTTTGAGCCCTTTTGGTTAGTTGTGATTTGGCACATCGGACTTTCTCATCATCGGACATGGGATACCAAGTGAAGTAATGGTCCATTGAGACTTCCCAATCTAAATAGTCAATAGGATGAGTCCCATCAAAGATGGGAGGTGGGGGACATGTCCTTCTATTGTCCGTCCTTGGGGCGGGCCCATTTTCTCCAAGTTGGTTGAGTCGACCCGATATGTTATCAAGGCGCTCATTGGCATAGGTCAAGGCCTTCATGAGGTAGTTGACATGGCCAGGGAGGTTATGTGTGTTAGTGGTAGGCATCCCTTGGTGGTTTGGACTTATGGAGAGGGCCGATTGGTAAGGTTGGTAAGAGGTGGCCATGCTAGTGGACAAAGAGATGCAACCGAGGACTCTAAATGCATAAACATGCCCTAGGACCAACTTGATAGAGACAAGTTGTGAACTTACTCTGATACCACTTGATGTGAAACCACCTATGGACCTATATTGCAAGCAATCAAGTTGAGTAGCAGACTCACACTAATGAACACGATCGCGTAGCACACACGAGTGCCCGTAGGCGACTTAGCGATGACGGAGAGGGTCTGAGTCGGGACCTTGATACTCCAATGGTTGGCTAGCTTATGGAGGACCCCAAATGGGCCAGGGATGCCCAATTCATGAGCGGTCAGCACGCCAAGGGCGTGGGATGTAGGATTGCTCTCGTCTCGATCCGCGGTGGCCACTCAATTTGATGGTAATTATGGACCGGTCACTCTCTCACCGCCGACGGAGCAACTAAGAGCAATACATAAACTAAGCAATTAAATCACAGCAATGAGAGGTGTTCAGGAGCTCATTTGATCGGCGTGAATACGCCGATCTCGGCCGGAGACGAGGGCGAGTGGGAGGCGTGGGACGCACTCGTACGCCGCGTCGATGTCGCTTTAACCTGAAAATTGAAATGATACACCACTACACCTCTCGTAGGAGGGGGATCTCAGGGCGGGGATTTATTGAAATTACATCCAAAACTACCTCCACACAGGGAGGGGCCTTCAGCCGGCCAAGCGGGGTGGGGAAAAATCTAGCAAAACGCAAAGATAGGAGGCCGGTGCCGAATCTGCCACACTCTGCGCTTCTGGATAGTCGCCTGCTTATTTTGACGCTGAGACCACTCCGGATTTTTTTTGAGGACGAAACCAGTGGGAAATTCTTCATAATTTGATCAGGATGATGCCAAAATTTTACTGATTTCTCTAATCGCCAGTGCTGGCAGTGACAGAAGCTCGAACAGGGAGGCAGGTCTTCTGCTTCTGACTGTGCAGAACCTCAGCAGCTGGAAGATGACGGTACCACGGTCGTCCCAGAACTTCAATTTGAGCGTGGCTGGTACCGATGGATTCGTTGCCAAGTCCTCTTCGAAACGTAAGCGACAGAGATGCCAGATGATGTCGGAGTGGACCGGTAGAACTCGAACAAGGAGGGAAGGTCGGAGCAGACTGACAAGAAACAGAACCAAGCACCTGGAGGAATAAATTGATAACTCTTGATTCCGGACGCCAATCGGGGTTCCGCTTCTTGATCCTAGAAGTCAACAGGTCTAGAAAGATGTTTGAAGAAGAACTCTTGCCCAGATTCTGGCTATAATTGCCGTGGAAGAGCTTCCACTGAGGTTCTGGTCCTCTGCCTGAGAAGTCTTGCGCAGTCGTAGTAGATCGCCTCCTCCGAACAGCTCCGACCTTGGAAGCTGGCGGGACCACCACCGTTGGAAATCTGACTTGAAGACGATTCCAGCAATATAAGACTTGCCACCAGGTTCGATGAGGAGACGATGGGACAGCCTCTACAACCAACAGCTTCTTTGCTGCCTCCAAATAGTGAACTGCAGGTTGATGATGATGGGGGAAATGGGGTATATGGAAGGGGAGATGGGGTGAATAGGTGTGGGAGTGGCCCCTAGTTGTGAGGGGGCCTGGGAGGGGGTGTTCCAAGGTGTGAGAAGGGGAGAATGGGGGCTGGAAGGGGGTGTTTGCTATGGGTGAGAGAGGAGCTGCGAATTTGGGGCTTGGAGGGAGAGGGGGAAGGTGAGGGGGGCACAAGTGGGTGAAGGGAATGTGAGTTTGAATTTTCCTTAATGGAGGGTGATCAATGGTGGTCTTGGGGATGGGAAGAGGTGCCTTGGGAAGGTGGGGAGATGCTTGGGGAAGGGTAGTGGGTAGTTGGGGGTTGGAGGGTGGGGTGTGGATTGGGTGGAGTTGTCTTGGAACTAGGGGGTAGTAATGAGGGGTTATCGGAAGTTGTGAGGATGAGTAATGAGGGGGAGAGAGAGAGTTGATGATGTGGAGGAGAGAGAGAGGAGGGCGCCCTCCTCCTTGAAGAGAGAGAGAAGAGAGAGAAATGAGATAGAGAGAGAAGGGGAATCCACCCCAATAGAGAGAGAGAAGTGGAGAATCCTCTCCAATGACACTAAACACACTTGATTTTGGATTGATCATCAAAAGTTGTTACATATGAGAGGAGTGGGGGCCTATTTATAGGCTTACATAATTCCTAAGACCAAAATGACCTTGACAAATAAGTAAATGACCAATAACTCCAAGGGAGGGGCACCCTTGGGCCTAGCCCACTAGTTGGGCCCAATTGACTAACAAACTGACCCATTAACCTATTAACTAACTCAAATAAAGAAAGATTACACATACATGACTCAAATGAAATAAAACTTACATGCTATGACTCAAGATTAATGGCCAAAAATGATGATGTGCTGATGGCGAGCAACAAGAGTATCCCAAAAAGTGAAGTGGCTGGGGATGTCCCCATCATTTTGGGCTTATAATAAGTGGGCCCGGAAGCTGTCACTTCGAGGGGTTGGGCCTCGTTCGGTCAGATTTAGATCTTGTTTGGCCTCTCCGCACGGGCGATGTGATTTCCCCTCTCCACTGTCAACCACTGGGTCACAATCGGGTTGACCGGGAACCATAATGACTCTCGAAATAATACAAAACACTGCTCGACACAGTGGCACTCCTGAACACCCTATAACACGGTCACAGCCCTCATAAGACGTCCAAGACATCCACAGAACAATGGGCTAACCAAGGGGTCGAAACCACATTAACCGAAAACCAAACCGACACTGAAACAGCACTCTGGGCAGGTGGCGGTCTCACCCCTGGCCGCTAAACTAAAATGGCGGTCATCCAAAGGGCCGCTACCATCAACATAGAGCAACATGCAGTTTTGTGGTCCACCTGAGGCCGGTACTAGCACCAAGCGGTCTCCTCAGGGCCGCAAGCCGGACTTAGCAATCATAGCCTGGCCGCTATTCCCAGTCCACCCCAAACCGGTCAAACTGACATAAATATCAGGTAGCGGTCACCCATAGGGCAGCTACCCCCAAATGGCGGTCAATCGCATGGCCGTTTGCCAGCGAACCAACTTAAAACAGTTAAAACCAATTAACGGTCTCCTTAGGACCATTTCTAAGGAATGGCGGTCACCCCATGGCCGCCAAAGCCACCTAGCGGTTGAGCTAGACTGCTAGATCGAACCGACTCAGATCGAATAACCGACTTAAAACATCAAATAGCGGTCACCCAAGGGCCGCCAAATCGGAGTTGCAGTCGGTCGCAAGACCGCTAAACCAATCCGACAATGGAACTCCGCCTAGCGGTCTCTAGAGGGCCACCAAGCTCAAATAGCGGTCACTGGTAAGACCGCCAAACCGTTCCGACGAGAAAACCGTAGGACTACCCAAAACTTGATCTTTCCACGCCCTGATCGCATCTAAACGATGGGGAAACATTCCTAAAGTCCATATCAACCTTCCACAAGCTAGAAGGGATCAAACCGACCTCAAAACGATAAGAAATGGGTGATTCCCACAAATCGACCCAACACGAGTCACATGGACAAACGGGCTCACACCGGTCCCAATTCACAACTAAACGAGTTCAAACTGGTAGGAAACAATTTCCAACATGCCAGGGGTTCAAATGAATCCATTTAAACTACAAACTATCGCCTGGAGCGGCGAACGTGGCTCACAGCCCCCCGAACATGCATTTCGCCCAAACATGGCAAAACCCGCTCAAACTCACACCGTTCGGCTCCAAATCATGAGAAGATGCAGGAAACAAGTAGAGTATCTATCCCCCTACCTCCACCGAAAATCTTGCGAGCCGAAACGGCCAAACCTCATCGAAAATTATCACACGAACAACCCACGCCGGCTTTGAATCCTCGAACAGGATCACGCCAATGCCACGCTCTAATACTTGCGCCATCACGCCTCAGGTCAGCTACATGCCGTCGCCACCTCACCCAGCTCCATGCCGGTTGCGCGCCCGGGGGAGAGTTAAAGAGAGGAGAGAGAACGGAGGGAGAGAAATGAGAGATCGTGAGGGAGGAGAGAGGAGAGAGAAAGGGTTAAGAAGAAAAAATAGGATATTAATTTTCCTAAAATCTGATTTTCTGCACAGAATTTCATAAATTCAAAAAAATATTAAAATATAGTCTTCACGATCCTCGGAACAAGCACAAGGCACTTGTAGCGTCCCAGAGTCACAAAACTCAACGGTTCACTCTCCATAGGGTTCCGCAAGTTATACAAGGGAAAAACCCGAGTGGATCGCAAAACATGTTTCAGGACCCACAAAAGCGCTCCAATAGCTCTCCGATTCTGATCCGAAGAATCCAAGATATTACAGAACCCTTCACCTTCACCTTGTTATGAACTTTCATTTTTAGTCCATACATGCACCTACAACAACAGTTCAGATGACAATGACATACATATCATACACATGTAGTTGCCAAAAGAAAAAAAATTCTCACATACCTCTCAAATGGATACAGCCATCGAAATTGTATTGGCCCTCCGACTATAGTCTCGTATGGTAAATGGATAATCAGGTGCTCCATCAAATCGAAGAATGTTGGAAGAAATATCTTCTCTATCTTGCAAACGGTCGTGATCACATTTTCTTCGATAGTTTGTACACCCCGAAGTCTGAGTTCTGATGCACATAAAATCTTGAAAAATTGACTCAGCTCAATTAGTGCTCCCCATACAGGCTTTGGCAACAAGTCACGGAATGTAATGGGCACCAGCCTCTCCAGGAACACATGACAGTCATGACTTTTCTGTCCACATATTTTTCCCTCATTAACATTCACACAACAAGCTATGTTGGACACATATCTATCTGGGAATCTCAACTATTTCAACCACTAGCACACTTCCTTGATCTGTGTATCATTAAGCACGTAAGTTACTTTAGGCTACACAATTTTTCCATGTACGTTCTGTAGTTCCAGTTCTAGACATTTATAAAGCATCTTTAAGTCCATACGCGCTTTGGCGTTTGTGAACGTGTCACAGAGACATTTTAAAAAGAAAGAAGGAAAAATTACCAAAATAATGATAAAGAAAATAAATATGATAAAGATGATGATAATAAGATGATAAAGACAAAAGGTGGGGGAGGGAGCATGTGATGCTACTCTAGGAGTGTAATCGCAAGAGGTGTTACCTCAAAAGAAGAAAGGTAATCGCGAAGAATACCTTGCAAGCAGTGATGAAGGGGGTTTCTATCTTGATTACCCTTGAAAAGAAGACAAGCAAAGACAAGAAAAGATTGGATTAGAACCAAAAGTGAGTGTAGTAGCAATGCTCTATGGAAAATAATCTATGTAACAAGGGCATGAACACACCTTGTGTGTTTGTTTTTAAACCCTTAAGAAGGAGCAAAAGGGAGGGAATATGTATGAATTCAACAAAGAAAGTATGATGCTAAAATATTCTCTAGCAGCGGATCTAGAGATGATGGACGTGCAGGCAGAAAACTAAGAACAGCAAGATAAAAAAATAATAAGAGAAGAGGGGATTGAGATATGAAGGGGTGGCCCTTCTACGCCACTGCAGCAGACAGAGAGCTGAGAGAGAGATTAGCCGCGGCAGGCTTGCAAGAAAGAGAGCGCAAGTAGCAGGTGCAAGAAGAAGAAAAGATAACGCAAGTTCTCTCTGCTCACGCGCACAGCTACAACAATGAAACAAAACTCTCTCTGTGTGTGTTCACGTTAGCCGGAGGATCAAAGAAGAAGAACTCTTAGAAGAAGATTCAGAGTGCTAGCCGAACCCGCGATGATGAACAGAGGGGTATTTATAGGGTTTAAAAACCTTATTCTAATAGGATTAAAACAAGGAATAAATCCCCAGGACGTGGACCTCCTTCCTCAGAATGAAAGGGAACCAAATCCCGAAAGGAACGCCATGCAGAGAAGGTGGTAAACGAAGAGGACACGGAATATAAATGGCGACCAAGAGACTGTCGTCAATTAATAGGGCGATCGAGGAATGGTCGCCATTTCCTAGATAAATTATAGAAATAACGGACTTTCCATATTTTAAAAATAAGAAATAGCGCCTGCTCGACAAGGCGTTCATTAATGAGCGCCCGCTCAAAAGGGCGTTAATTCTTTGAATTAAAATTCAATGAAAAATTGAAAAAACCAAGAAATGGCACCCGCATGAGCAGTCGTTCATTCATGTCAGCTGACCTACCAGAGGACCATGTCGTCCTATAGTGAAGGTAAATGGCGACACTGAAAATAGTCGTTCATTTAAATGACGCCCAGGAGGCAGTCACGAATTCCAGATAAATCCAGAAAAATGGAAAAACCATCATATTAAGCCAGTAATGAAGTCCACTTTGGGGCATTATGCCATGATATGAAATTTACTCATCATAGTATCAATTTTGGCGTGTCTATAGCTGTCCCGCCTTGACGTCTGCTTTGCAGGGGAGTGAGACGGGATGAAACGTAGTGGAAATGAATGGGTGAAAGTGTAATGAAGCGGAATGAGAACGGACTAAAAAGTAGATGTCAAGGTGTGATGTGACATACCTCCGACACTGAGTGTTGGATATCTTTCCATGGTTGCGAATGAAACAACCTCGGATGATTACGAGAAAGCAACAATTGCCTGGATGAAAAACTAAGCTAACAAAATGTGCACGAGGGCATGAAAGAGAGACACCGTTGGAGAGCGATTACCAGCCAATGTGGACGTACTACAACCAAGGTGGATTCGCAGGAAAATAAAAGGAGTGAGACAAGAATCCAGCCGAAAGATGCTTTCAAGGAACCAGCCTGAAGGGCTTCAAAGAGAACACAGTACTCAATTTAGAATGGAATATCTCATGTCAACTCAAATCAAGATCGAGCGGCCCTCATTACTGACTTAATAGGAGGATTTTCAACATTCAAGCTCAAAGTCCTACATGATGCATGCTGGGCTAAAAAGAAAAATTAAAACAAATTAAAATAGAAAATAATCAAGGATAACATTGCTAAGCCATCCAGACTAGGTCAGGAATCTAATTTTCTGAGCAGACACTAAGCCGAAGCCCGTTTGTCCACACACCAACTCAAAAAGTGGAACCGTCGTTCGAAGCCTTAGACGACTCAACGGCCTATCCGTGTGATCGAGATTCCCCTAGAATTATCACTATTTTTGATGAAGGGGAACTCAAATTCCAGGTTCAACAGAACCACAAGATCCTTGATGTGTAACATATAATAAAAATGCATACAGGAAGGTATACAAAGGAAGAAAGAGATAGATGTCACCCAAGAAGAACTCCGAGCGCCTTGAAATCTACATAGCTTGTCTTTTCTGTGCTCAAAGATCATTAGCACAACAAAAAAAATGATATGACAAAGAATTCATGACAAGTGTAGGCTCATTGGAATGATAATTCTTATAATTCGTATGTAATCTTGGACAAAACCATCATAATTCATATGAAATTTTGAAATAGCACTGTGTAAATTATTGTACCCCCGTGGTTTTGATGATGTCAAACACTATGACTCATCTGTGGATGATATTATATGAGCGTGCATGATGTCATAAGTGTTTGGATCATATGACTTATGTGCTTGATTGAAATGTTTTCTATTGCACACTTGCTGCATGCATCATGATTTTGATGAATATTTCATATATGTCATAGCTCTGTTTGTTCTAGCAAATGTGCTCAGACCTATAGCAAACGTAAGGTAAGTGTGCATCGACGTTATCTGAAGACATGCAAAAGTGCTCGGACTTTGCAATGAGCATGAAGTAAATGTGCAAATAGGATGTAAAGTTGGTGCAATGGTTAGCGTGCATGTTTAGGTCTGTCCACTCATTATTCAACTCGGTGCACATCTCTGTTCCTTCATAGAAGGTCGGTGCACTTCATGTTCTGGGTTTACATAGCTTAGGTCGATGCATAAACATGGTCGGTGCAGGTTTTGTTCTGTGCTAATCAAGTCGGTGCACATTCTCTTGTCCAGCATATAGGTCGGTGCAGGTTTGCATTATGCGTAGAATGGGTTGGTGCACTCTCTGCCTTAGCTCAACTAAGGTCGGTGCAACTTCGCACTATGCACATAAGGTCAGTGCAAATCACTGTAGCTAGACTCTGCATGTTAAGTCTATGGTACATGGGGTCGGTGCATATTTCTATAGCCTGTGCATTCAGTAGAAGGTCAGTGCACTTTGTGTGTGGTTTGCATATAGGGTCGGTGCACATCACTATTTTTTGCACATGAGGTCAATGCATCTTTGCCTTGTGTTAAAATAAGGTCGGTGCATATCCTTCGTTAGGCAAAAACAAGGTCTGTGGATGACTTGATGAACGCATAACAGAGTCGGTGCACATCTTCCTTATGCACTATGTAGGTCTGAGCATGATTTGCCTTATGCATGGTCAAGTCCATGCATTTTACGGTAGCACAGCAATGAAGGTCAGTGCATGCTTTCTTCCTTGCATATGCAAGGACCGTGCACATCTGTTCATATGTTATCAAGGTCTGTGCAACTCATATGTTACCTAAGGTCTGTGCACTAAATTTCTTTCATGCAACACAACGTCCATGCACATCTTCCTTGTGTGACACAAGGTCAGTTCATATATCTTCTTCTGCACACCCAAGGTCTGTGCATGTCTTGCTATATGGTCTGTGCATGTTTGCACTTTACTATATGAAGTATGTGCTAGCATGTTATGTGAACATTCCCATTTGTTTGCCAGGTCAGTCACTTGGTTGAGCATGTGATGGGCGAACCTGCAACCTATGAGCTTATTCCACGTGCAAGTCAAAGTACCAGGTTAAGGGCTCGTGATCCGAGGCAAGGAACGGAATGGATGAACCTGCCACGTGGACAGCTACACTGCCGATATTCTGACACGTAGCTAAGGGATTCCAAAATTTTCTTGGCGGGAGTGTTCCCTCCACACGCCCAATGTGTGAGCTCGTGGGTCCTAGGTCTGAAGATATATAAAACCCCTCTTCTGCAATCAAAGGAGATAAGGACAAGAGACAGAGATAAGCAGACACAGAGAATTAGAAAATTGAGGATGGCAGAATCAGAGGATGAGTAGTAGAGAAGAGAAGAGTGAGCCGGAGTCTGATAAGTAGATGAAGAACGAGAAGAAAAGAAGAGAGAGCTAGTGTGTGATCATAGCTATATAGAGAAAGAAAATGAGAGTGAGGAGTTTGTGAGTGTGAAGCCATCGTTGAAGATCTGTCTTCCTGGCATTTGGATCAGATCTAAGCCAGACTTTCTCCTGCGAGAGCTACATTCTGTGTTTCATTTGCAGCTTTCCGTTGCTGTGGTTTTGCTTCATATTTTCCTTTGTTCTTTTCGTTTATCTTTGAACTTCAAGCTGTGAGTCAGCAGAGCAAGCTGTGATGCTCAATAGGCAAGGTGGTTACCTTGGACAGCAAGTTGTGATGCTCAGCAGGATAGCAAGCTGTGATGCTCAGCAGGATAGCAAGCTGTGATGCTCAGTGGATGGCAAGCTGTGAGGCCCAACTGATGTAGGCAAGCTATGATGCCCAACCGTTCAAGCTGTGAGTCAGCAGGAATCCACACTCGGGTTGAGTGTGGGGTGGATGTAGGTCTTGAGGACCGAACCACCTAAAAATCTTTTGTGCAGTGGTTTGTTTGGTTTGAATACAATTCTGACTATCGATAGATGTATGCTTAGGTTCGTTTCTGTTGTATAGATTTAGCCTAAGCAATTCTATGTTCAAATTGCATTGGCTGCATCATATCAGCTATATGGTGTTTCAGCATTGTTACCATCTGAGGAAATCTTCTCACTGCTATCCAAGTACTCTAGTGAGAATCACTTTAGAACTTCTGGACAAGTGTTGTAGTGTGAGTCTCAATAGAATTTATGTCTTGCTGATCTTATCAGTTTTCATTTCCATAAAAGTTTATTAGTACAGTTTTAATTGGGTAAAATTTTTAAAGGGGAGATTCATTCACCCCCCCTAAATCCGGTTTGCACCATCTTATAGACTCATTAATTGGTATCAGAGCGGGTTCTGGTTCATCAGATCCAACGATCTGCAGAAGATCCTGCTACCTTGATTTTGGTGCATTACTTATCGATTGCTTTGTTCGTTGAACCTGTTTGCTATTTGTCTTAATGACTCGTCCTTTGGCTTATGATGGTTCTAACTTCAGTAATTTGTTAGGCGGCCTATGTGTTCACATGAATTCCATTGATCCAAATCTATGGAATCTTGTATCAAAAGTCCCACACAAATTACCTCAGAATGAGACCAGATGGTCTAAAGAGGACATAATTAAGCATAGCCAGAATACTAGAGTTCTCAATATGATGAGAGATGTAGTTAACACTGAAATGTTTCCATGTATTGCAGGATGTCATTCTGGAAAGGAGATCATGGATAAAATAACTACCATTCATCAGGAGCAAGTACGAATTTGTCTGATTGCCAACCGGAGAGATAATGATGAAGAAACGTCATCCAAGGTAAGCTCTGGATCCGAAGAAATTTCACTTGATGATTTATGGAATATGAATGAAGAACTTACTGATAGATGTAGGAAATTAAAATCTGAAAATAGAAAGTTGAAAAAGAAATGTGATCAGATTAATTCGAATGCTCCTTGTGAAAACTGTCAAAAATTGAGAAAATCTCATGATATATGCCTAGCCGATGTTAATATGAGTAAGGAACAAATTTCTTTGTTAGAAAATAAAAATCAGAATCTCATAGATAAGATCTCTGAACTGGAAGAAAAATTGAGCTCAATTAATGATGATCAAATCTTACTAAATGAGCGAGTTCAGAATGAAGAACTAATAAAAGAAAATGAAAAAATGATGGAAGAAATGAAAATCTTGAAGGAACAAAATAAAAAACTGATGGTACTAAATACTGTCATGTCAGAGAAATATTTAACTCTTGAAAAGGGAAAGTGTGTTGAAATTGACACCGAACAAAGATTGAGACAGGAAATTAATACACTCACAAGTCTGAATGATGTTTTACGTCAACAAGTTATCAGCTGTGAATCTGAGATCGCTTGTTATGAGGTTGACATTATTTCTCTAAAGTCTGAAATCCACGATCTAAAAAATTCCATGTCTAAATCTGTGAAGGATAAAGGCAAAATGAAAATGCCTCTGAAAGATAATGTAAGTGGTCAAAGAAAAGGGACATGCAACATTTCTGAAATTAAGCAAGCCAAGAGGAACCAGCTGTATACCACTTTTATTCAAAGCTCTGAAGTAGAAGGAACTTCAAGACAATCCCCAAAATAGTCTACTGCGACTGAGAATCAAAAACCACTGAAAAATAAAAAGAACAATCAACATACTGAGAAAGTTCAGATTAACAACAAATCTCATGCTAAGTATGTTAATTGCTTCTACTGTGGGAAATTTGGTCATGAGATGGCTGATTGTTTTATGATGAAGAAGGATGATATGAAACTTGACAGAATTCATGCTAGGAATTCTCAGGTTAAGAAATCATCTTCAGTTTAGAATAAAAGGATTCAGTATTTTTACTGTCACAGAATTGGTCATCTTATGCATGATTGTAGACTAAAGAAATAGGATGATCTGAATGCTAAGAAATTTCATGCTGAAAATCATGCATATCTGAATAAGAAAAGTCATTGTTTTAATTGTGGCAAATTGGGCCACATTGTTGCTTAATGTTGGCATGCACAGGTAAAGAAAGTTAATCCTGAATGTGTTAATTTCCTTGTTAATAAACATATTTTTGATAAATATGAATTTGGGTCTAGAAGTAAGTATGATGGGTGCTTTCACTATGGAAAGCATGACCACACAGTCAAGGACTGTTGGCATGCCCAAGGGAAAAGATTTAATTCTAAACTTATAAATTTCTCTGTAAATCAAAATATTCTTGGTAGAAACAAATCTGTTGTTAAAGGAAAATTCATTGTTTGTTTTAATTGTGGAAGGCCAGGTCACAGAGCTGCGGAATGTTGGCTGGCGGATAATAATAACAGACAAAATGTTCATGTAAATAATAGAAATTTTCATGCTCATCCTAATGTGTATAATGAGAACAAAAAGTCTGTTGTTTCATGGAATGCATCTAGGAGAGGTGTTATTCACCATGGAGGACCCAAGAATTCTTGGGTACCTCAACATGCAAAATGAGGTGTAGTTTTTACAGGTGTGCCTTGGGGCTGGAGGAATAAAAGGGGGTAAATAAGCCAAGGCACCAGAAGATGGTAAACCCCATTCTCACAATCTTACAGGTTAGCTATCTAAATTCTCCTTAACTCTGTCTCTATAGTTACATGTCTTGATAAAGTTGTCAGCTAAGAATACATGTTTGCATTTTCATGTGACACTTGCATTGCTCTAATTGGAATTTTCTGAAAATCTAAACTGATTGATGCTTGCATATGTCAAATGCATTTTTAAAGTGTCTGTAAATGTCATGATGCATATCTTACACAGATTCTGTTGCATAAATTTTCATCTACATACACATAGATTGAGATATGGCATCACTCATACAGATGAAATAAATTCAATTGCATAGTTTCTCATTCTTGCATACATATGCATATTCAATTGAAGTGTCTTGAAACTTTTGAATCTGCTATGCACCTTCATGCATAACCATGGGTCTTTCATTGCATATGTTGCATTTCATCAGGGGGAGTAATTTAAGTCATTCCGTCTCCATCATTAACTTCATAGCATATGAATTCAGACACTCAATGCATATGCACTGCATATAAATCATTTTCTGAATATACAAAAAGAGTTGATTGACTGCACTCAGTCAGGGGGAGTCATTGGAGTCATTGAGTGATCATTCATATCATCAGCATCATTCGTAATCATCTTATTGCATACATGTTGAGAGGGGGTGTTCTGTGTTTAAGTTGAACCAGAATAAGCCTCTATTCTGTTTCTGAATGATGTTGACACCCGAAGTCGACTCTTCTGAGAACATCTTCTGTCAATTCATAATTCTATCTGAATTGTTCTCACCCTTGGGCATCTCTGATGCATATCTGAAAACTTCACTCACTCCTGGTGATTGTTTCTATTGCTGACTTCCTTGACAAATCTAGATGCATAAATGGTCATGCATTTGTGGCATTTAGAATTCTGAATTCTGTTGCATATAATCAGGGGGAGTCTGGCTGTCACTGCATGATGTTCATGCCACTCATGATCATGTAATGATTTTAGGAAAGCCACTGCATATGCATGCATATAGTTAATTGCATTGCACCTATTTTGAAAACTCCAAAAAGAAGTGACTCACTGCATATAGACAGGGGGAGCATTCTAAATTTCTTAGTTTTGTCATTTCCTAACTCTTCTTGTCCAACTATCTGATTTATCTTGCCAGATCTGTCATTCTAGTGATGCATTTAATCAAATGTCCTCTGTTGATTGGTTTCTGATTTATCATCATCATCTGAACTCTTACTTGCTTTGAAGCTGAAAACTTCAGTTTGTTACCCTATAATTTGTTGTAGGAGAGCCTTACTTGAACTCATCCCTGTCACTATTGTCAAGCTGGTCTGACTGAACTCCAGACTTAGCTATTGGTTTCTGAACTAAATTACTCAAGTGCATATCTCTTACTGCATCCTTGTAAACTCACTGCTTCTGAAGTTCTGTCTGGTGCATAAGCATGTGTTCCAATTCTTTCACTTTCTATGCATGCTTAATAATTTATTCTGCTGCTCACCAAACAAAATTTCTTGTTGCTTCTACTGATTGGATGCTACTGAATGTGTTGATCTATCTGAACTTGGAAAGATTTCAATTTGTGTACCCTAATCATAAATCTAACATCTTCCGAAAAGAAGAATCTTCTATTATACTGGTTTGGGTGTAAAAGACTTTAAAATATCTGAATCATTATTTTAATAAATCTTAACCAATTGTCTCATATAATTTCATGCAAAACCTTCTGAAATCTGAAAATTTAAAAACCATGCCTTCCTTTGGTTAAGATACATGTAGTAGGTATTGTTCTTAAACATTTCAGTGTACTGAGAAATGTCTGAAGAATTTGAAAATACTTGAAAGAAATCTTGGTCAGAGCAATGACTTTGGTTACCGAGAAACTGGGTCCCCTATCAAAGAAATGAAGTAAACTCATGTCATGAAGTGCCATAATTACCTCTGATTTTAAAAATGATTGAAAATATTGTAGAGCAATGGCATGGTTGTGTTGAGTAACTGGGGATTCCGACCTTTAATCAAGGTGTCTCCTCCCGTAAAAAGACACTTCAATTGCTAACTCTGTTCTCATGAATGAGAAGCAATGCAGTTATCACACTGAGTAACTGGGTCACTTCACCTAAGACGTGTTGTGCCTCATGTAAAAAGGTGTTGATCAACTAAGATTGCTCATGAAAAATAAAGTGCTGATCAAAAGAAAAATCTGGAAAATTAGTGTAATCAAAGACAAGTTCAGATACACTCATATTTGTTTAATCTCAATACTATCTTGTGTAACTCTCAAAGGAGTCATTGAATTTGAATGAGTAAGATAGAAGGAGGTTAAACAAGAATATCATATGTGCAATTGGTTCATCTTTATTAAAACTTGATTTTAGATATGAGTATTGAATTTCATTGACAAACTCTGTATACATCTTGCTTAAACCATGCTGGTCAGTTTAGACTCATTCATAATCTCTTATAATAGAAGAGTCTCAAATTATTTCATTAATATTTATGAAATTGGTATCATATTGAAATCCTTCTGCTTTATCTATTCATTGGCAATCCAGTTATTTCTGTGCTCAACTCTTTGCTCACTGTCTTTGATCATTCCATGCTCAGTTTCCACTTGCTGTTGAAATTCAAAAAGTCATTGTGCTCACTGATCTTGATGCTTCTTGAGTACGACCTGAAACTATCTATGATTGCTCCTATGTTTTTGTTGACATCCCTTTTCTTCACAATTGGTATCAAACTTAACTCTGCATGTCTGATGACATCTTTTCACTCCAATTCCTCTATTTGTCAAATGGGAAGATTGACTCATCAGCATTTTTTCTGGTCTTAAGGGGGAGATTATCCTGATTCTTCCATGCTCAGACTGATAGTCCTTCTTAGTTGTCCTTGCGATGTTTGCTGGTCATTGTCTTGTCTGTCTCTTGACATTCCCTTATCCCCATTTCCATACATCATACATCTTCAGGGGGAGTAGGATTCCATGATTCTTTTTTTCTATCAGTTTCAACTTATCTGGAAGTCAAGGGGGGAGAATATTTTGTGGCTCAACCACATCATGCATGTCTTTGTATTCCTCTCTACTGATTCTCTCAAACTATTATTTTTTTTTATGAAGTCAAAGGGGGAGAATAGTTTGATATGAGTCAGCATGCTATTTTATGACTCATAGTGTTGCCATCATCAAAAAGGGGAAGATTGTTGTACCCCTGTAGTTTTGATGATGTCAAACACTATGACTCATCTGTGGATGATATTATATGTGCGTGCATGATGTCATAAGTGTTTGGATCATATGACTTCTATGCTTGATTGAAATGTTTTCTATTGCACACTTGCTGCATGTATCATGATTTTGATGAATATTTCATATATGTCATAGCTCTGTTTGTTCTAGCAAATGTGCTCAGACCAATAGCAAGCCTAAGGTAAGTGTGCATCGACGTTATCTGAAGAAATGCAAAAGTGCTCGGACTTTGCAATGAGCATGAAGTAAATGTGCATATAGGATGTAAAGTCGGTGCAATGGTTACCGTGCATGTTTAGGTCTGTCCACTCATTATTCAACTCGGTGCACATCTCTGTTCCTTCATAGAAGGCCGGTGCACTTCATGTTCTGGGTTTGCATAGCTTAGGTCAATGCATAAACATGGTCGGTGTAGGTTTTGTTCTATGCTAATCAAGTCGGTGCACATTCTCTTGTCCAGCATATAGGTCGGTGCAGGTTTGCATTATGCGTAGAATGGGTTGGTGCACTCTCTGCCTTAGCTCAACTAGGGTCGGTGCAACGTTCGCACTGTGCACATAAGGTCAGTGCAAATCACTGTAGCTAGACTCTGCATGTTAAGTCTATGGTACATGGGGTCGGTGCATATTTCTATAGCCTGTGCATTCAGTAGAAGGTAAGTGCACTTTGTGTGTGGTTTGCATATAGGGTCGGTGCACATCACTGTTTGTTGCACATGAGGTCAGTGCATCTTTGCCTTGTGTTAAAACAAGGTCGGTGCATATCCTTCGTTAGGCAAAAACAAGGTCTGTGGATGACTTGATGAACGCATAACAAAGTCGGTGCACATCTTCCTTATGCACTCTGTTGGTCTGAGCATGATTTGCCTTATGCATGGTCAAGTTCGTGCATTTCATGGTAGCACAGCAATGAAGGTCAGTGCATGCTTTATTCCTTGCATATGCCAGGACCGTGCACATCTGTTCATATGTTATCAAGGTCTGTGCAACTCATATGTTACTTAAGGTCTGTGCACTAAATTTCTTTCATGCAACACAACGTCTGTGCATATCTTCCTTGTGTGACACAAGGTCAGTGCATATATCTTCTTCTGCACACCCAAGGTCTGTGCATGTCTTGCTATATGGTCTGTGCATGTTTGCACTTTACTCTATGAAGTCTATGCTAGCATGTTATGTGAACATTCCCATTTGTTTGCCAGGTCAGTCACTTGGTCGAGCATGTGATGGGCGAACCTACAACCTGTGAGCTTATTCCACGTGCAAGTCAAAATACCAAGTTAAGGGCTCGTGATCCGAGGCAAGGAACGGAATGGATGAACCTGCCACGTTGACAGCTACACCGCCGAGATTCTGACACGTAGCTAAGGGATTCCATAATTTTCTTGGCGGGAGTGTTCCCTCCACACGCCCAATGTGTGAGCTCGTGGGTCCCAGGTCTGAAGATATATAAAACCCCTCTTCTGCAATCAAAGAGATAAGGACAAGAGACAGAGATAAGAAGACACAGAGAATTAGAAAATTGAGGATGGCAGAATCAGAGAATGAGTAGCAGAGAAGAGAAGAGTGAGCCGGAGTCTGAGAAGCAGATGAATAAGAAGAAGAAAAGAAGAGAGAGCTAGTGTGTGATCAGAGCTATATAAAGAAAGGAAATGAGAGTGAGGAGTTCGTGAGTGTGAAGCCATCGTTGAAGATCTATCTTCCTAGCATTTGGATCAGATCCAAGCCAAACTTGCTCCTGCGAGAGCAACATTCTGTGTTTCATTTCCAGCTTTCGTTGCTGTGGTTTTGCTTCATATTTTCCTTTGTTCTTTTCGTTTATCTTTGAACTTCATGATGTGAGTTAGCAGAGCAAGTTGTGATGCTCAGCAGGCAAGGTGGTTACCTTGGATAGCAAGCTGTGATGCTCAGCGGGATAGCAAGCTGTGATGCTCAGCGGATGGCAAGCTGTGAGGCCCAGCTGATGTAGGCAAGCTGTGATGCCCAGCCGTTCAAGCTGTGAGTCAACAAGAATCCACACTCGGGTTGAGTGTGGGGTGGATGTAGGTCTGGAGGACCAAACCACCTAAAAATCTTTTGTGCAGTGGTTTGTTTGGTTTGAATGCAATTCTGACTATCGATAGATGTATGCTTAGGTTCGTTTCTGTTGTATAGATTTAGCCTAAGCAATTCTATGTTCAAATTGCATTGGCTGCATCATATCAGCTATATGGTGTTTCAACATAGTTGCCATCTGAGGAAATCTTCTCACTGCTATCCAAGTACTCTAGTGAGAATCACTTTAGAACTTTTGGACAAGTGTTCTAGTGTGAGTCTCAATAGAATTTATGCCTTGCTGATCTTATCAGTTTTCATTTCCACAAAAGTTTATTAATACAGTTTTTAATTGGGTAAAATTTTTAAAGGGGAGATTCATTCACCCCCTCTGAATCCGGTTTGCACCATCTTATAGACTCATCACAAATAATTGGCGACCGCTTGAAGGGGCGCACAAATAGGAAATGGTGACACTATGATGGACGTTATTTAAAGAATTAGCGGGTACTACGGCGGTCACCAATTCTTCGCGATTCTAGAAGCTCGCATCCTGCTCGGAAACTGAAGTTTTGATCCTTTTCAAGCTCGAATTTGAGCTAATCCTGCGAACTGAAGCTTCCTCCATATATCTAGCACCTTCAAGGCTCCTCCTAGTATCAAAGAGAAGGTCCAAAGGCTCCAAGGAAGTCCCAAATCAAGATTGGGGTGCAGAAATCAAGAAAAATAGAGGAAAAATAGAGTTTTGAAGGTTTGAGCTTGGAGAACCTTATGCAATGCCCATTGAAGATATCAGGGTGTGATTTTGCAAGGATTACGGAGATCGATGGGCATATAAGCGGAAGGATTGCGGCAAATCAAGTAAGTATTAAGCAAGGCTTTAATTCTATCTCTTTCTCTCAATTCTAGCCAAATCTAATGGCATTCTATCATCTTCTCTTCTTTCTCTTTTTTTTTTAATTTTCAGGATTATCCACTCATCCCGGGGGCTAGGAGATACACCAAAATCCAATGGCTCCCCCTACTTCTTTCCAAAATCACCCTAGATATGAGATCCTATCTCTCCAAGTGGAATCTCTTAGGCTTAGTTACCCATGCCAAACACTATAATGATGTACACTTCGATTGGGCCGCCATGGGAGCTCTCATAGAAATATGGCACCCACACACCCATACCTTCCTATTCCCTACTTTTGAAGCTACCATCTTTCTAGAGGAGTTGGAGATGTTACTAGGATTGAAGACCTTGAAGCAAGGAGAGGAAGAAAAGATGGCGATTATGCGTGAGCCAATGAGTGCACTAGAGATGTTGGCAAGCCTAATCCCAAGCCAAAACATGATAGATCAAATAAGAGCCACAAGAGGGATCAAATTGATGAAGCTTGCGGCGTGGGTGTACAAAGCTTTGGGAAAAGCCAAAGAAGAAGATATGGAGGTGATCATGAAAGCAATGGTGATTTACCTCACGGAAGCATTGCTATTCCCCTCTGCGATGATTTCTTGGAAGAGGAGCAATTGAGCGCCATTTGCATAATATGGTAGGGAACGAGGATTAGGCCGGCGGTCTTAGCCTATCTCTATAGTGGGCTCACCTCGGCGTCTATGGGGAGGCCCCCATATGGTTCTATGCTTTTATTCACTAGTTGGGTGGACCACCACTTTAAATTTGATCCATGTGAGGAGTCCCAACAAGCCTCTAGGATTTTCTCTAAGAGCCCACTCCACTACATGACGAGCACACTAGGATTGAATGAGAGAGTTAGCAACCGGGTACCCAAGCTCAAGAAACGGGTGGATTGGCACGTACATCTCAAAGTTATGCCACAAACGCCTTCACATGCCCACCGGGGTTCCTCAAGACACAAGACCTCCATGCTCGGCTTTCTTCCGGGGTGGAGCTACGGCTGATCGGCGCTACCAAGTTTGTGCTCTACAACTCCCACCGATGTCTCTCCCAACTCGGCCTTCCCCGCCATCTCTTTGAAGAAGCTTCTCATCTCCCACCAATCAAGAAAAGAGAATTGGGCTCAAAGGGCGATGAAGAGGAGATCAAGACAATACAAGCTTTATGGCGGGTCAGCAAGCTACACCGGCCCATGGAGCGCATTGAAGAAGACAAAGAACAATGGAAGACTTATGTAATAGCCCTTAGGAATTTGAGGCCCAATGTGGCTCTTTAAGCATGTAATAGTCATTTTCCTTTAATAAATAAAAGATCTTTCCTTGATTGAGCCAATGAAAGTGTCTAAAGATATCAAAACTTCCAAAAAACTTCAATTATGTCCAAAAAAATGAAGCTCTGTGATAAACTGCGACCACCACAGAAGTCACAAATTCTTAATTCTGCGCCTTAGATACTGTCGCCAATTCACTTAAATCCATTTTTACACAAAAATATAGAAATTCCATAATTGGCGCCTTTCAAACAGCCGCTTATTCATTAAATAACGCCCCTCCATGTGGGCGCTGATCCCTTTTATAAGATAAATGAAAGAGTATGAAAAATTCAAAAATCCTTTAAATAGTGCCTTCTCACGCAGCCGTTGATCCTTAAAATGACGCCCGTACAAACAGTCGTTTATTACAACAGGAAAACCATTAATGCGTCTCATCATTAGCTGACAACTCCATGAATTCCAATGCACACCAAAAAATGGCAACTCTGTAAGCAATCGTTCAATCATCAAATAATGCCTGAATGAAAGGTCGCTGATTCTAAATTTTCCAGAAAACCTGAAATTCCAATAAATGACGCCTGCTTGAGTGATCGTTGATTACAAAAATGATGCCATTCTCTAAGTCATCAACGCTTTCGAATTCACTGCCACAAAAACTTCCGTTAAACCCTTCTTTCCTTGCTTTGAAACCCCATTTTCTCATTTCGCTCTCTTCGTCCTTTCTAATCTTTTCACCCTACAACTTCCACAAGCAACGACCACCGCGGCAACTACCCATCTCTCCCACTCTCTCTACTCTCACTACTGTCTACCCTCTCTCTACCTCTATGGCCTACGCGAGCGGCTCCGGCGGCGGGAAGCGGCAAAGGGTGATGGCGCCCGCCGTCGTCCATATCGACGAGGAGGATGACGCCGGCGAGGAGGAGGTCCCTCCCATGGCGGCCGAGGCTCTGGTGGTGGATCACGAAGAGGATGAAAACTCACCTCTGTTCTACCACGGGTGCCTTCACCTTCGGCACCTGGTTGACCACTGCAAGAAGAAGACCCCCATGGTGGTGCCTCCTCGTGGTCTTGGGTCTAGAGCTTCTGGCCCCTCTCCAGCTTGCTCGTGTGTTCCTCCTGCTATGTCTAAGGCTTGGGCGCCGGTCATCCCCATGGTGGTGGCTCCCCCCCTTCCTGCCCCTGCGTCTTTGGCACCTCCATCCTTCGGTGCTCCTTCTGAAGGCGGTGCTGCTCTTTTGGCTTCTTCTGGTGGTCCGTGCCGTGTTCCACCGCATCCTGTTGTTGAGGCTCCTGCTTCAGTTGTTGCCCCCGCCGCCCCCGCGCTGGTTGAGGATCGGTTCCTCCCACTACCTTCCTCTTTCGGGATTGAGCTCCGCCGCTGGGGTGTCGACCCTTGCGCTGCCTCTGGGACAGACCGCCACCAGGCCGTGGCTGCTGGTGCTTCCCCCCAGCTTCATCAGCTTCCTCCGGTGTGGTTGCTCCTGCTCCTTCTTTGCTGCCGCTTGCCACCTCGCTTGCGTCTTCAACGACCTTCAACTTCCTTACACCTGCCATCGTCCAAGGCTCGCTTGTGGCGGGTGCCACCCCCACGCCGGTTTACACCTCTACCTTGGTTTCTGCGGGTGCTGTCGGGGGGCGCGTTTCTTCCGATCCACCACTTGCTTGTGTTTCTGTTGCAGTCCCTACCCAGCTTGTGGATGGCGTCTCTCTCCAGCCCAAGGCTAGTGTGGTGCCTTCGGTCTGTCCCCCTGCTCCTCCAGTTGCTCCCTTGGAGTGTGCAGCTCTTAACGGTGCTACTACCGGTGACATCCTGGCTCCGCATGAGGGCCCCATTCTTCAGCCTTCTCCTGCTGCTGCTATGGTTGGTGATTTGCCTAGTTGGATTGGGGTCGACCCTCCCATCTATGATAGTCCACCTCGCGGCCTCTGCCCTCCTGGCTCAATGACGCTATTAGGTGTGCCCGAGGTTTACGCTATCCCCAAGTCCCCTGTCGTCATCTCTGTCGCAGCTAGACTTTCGCCGGACCAGGCGTTGCTTACTTCTCCTGTCAAGCTCTTGGCCGGGATGTTAGCTCCACCTGGCCTTGCTGTAACGGCCTCCATTGGCCGCCGGTTGGGCATTGCGAAGTTCAGCGTGACTCCTTTTGCGCTACACCCTACTCCCTCTACTGCTCTTCCTCCTTGCGTGAACCCTGCTGATGTTTCTCTCTCTACCAGCTCCCCCTTGCCTACGGACAACCTCGCCACTGATCTGGAGGCTGCTCCGTCTATCTGCCTGGCAGGGCATCCGACGTGCCGCGTGAGCATCCCTTGCACTCTTGTCCCGGCTCTTGTCCTGCTTCATTTGCCGCCCCTGTAGCCCCACCACGTTGTTTTGGCCTTGCGAACTGAGACTCGCAAAGGGGCTATTCCACCACCTGCTGCCGCTGACCTTTCTAGGTCACACCCCGCTGTTGCTTCCTTCGTGCCTAGCCTCCTTAGTCTGATTGACATGGAAGACTCTGAGAGATCTGTTGGTTCTGTTGATGAGGAGGATGTGGATTTCGGCCTTCCATTCCAACCCGCCCGCAGGAGGAATCGTAGGAATCGTCGCGGGCACAATCTCTCCCATGAGCATTGAAGTCATTGTTTTTTTGTTGGTTGTATCTAGCTCTTGGCCTCCTTTGGCACTTTTCGCTCTTTGGGCCCGCGGGCCTTGTGCTGTTTTTGCCCCCTCTTCGCTTGGGCACCGTTCCCCTCCCCCTACCATGTACCCCTCATTTCTTTTTCTGCTTTCCTTAATGAAAACGCTTGCTTGGTGGCAGGGGTAGTGTGTTCATCTTCTTCCGCAATGAAGGGATGAACCCCCTCCCCCGTCTCCCCCCTTGCAAGTATTACCTTCAGTTAAAAAAAGACGATGACGATGGAGGAGACGGAGGTGAAGAAGATTAAGAAGACGAAGATGGTGAAGAAGATGACGGCGATGACGATAAAGAAGAGGAAGAAGAAGGAGGCGGCGAAGGCAACGGTGGTGGCAATGGGGAAGAAGAACAAGGTGAAGAAGAAGGAGCAGAGGCGGAGCAACCCCGTCCTCGCCATTGGCCACTACGTGGAGGGCTGATGGAGCCTGAACCCAGCAAGGTTAGTCCGTTCACCCTACTGCATTTTTTTAACAAAATACATGGTCATCAGAGGGTGGGAAAGAAACACTGTGGGAGAGTAGGAATTGACGACCGAACGGACGACGTCATTTCCTGAATATTTATTTTTAAGAAAATAATTTTAGAAATGGCGTCAGAGAAGAGGTCGCAACTTGATTTTTTTAATTTTAAAAAATGAATGATTTAAAGAAATAGCGACCTAGAAACTGTCGTCATTTTAAAACATTTTTCTTTTTTTCTCTTTCATTTTTTTTTCTTTTTTCAAAAATCATATTTTTTCTTCTTTTTTTTCAACAAAAATAAAAACAAAACAAAATTGTCCAAGAAATGGCACCTAACTGTGAACGTGTCACATAGACATTTTAAAGAGAAATAAAAATGACAATGATTATGGATGAATAATTATGTTAAAATGAGTGGGATATGAAGGAAAAGAGGATGAGCATGAGATGCTCTATGGAGGGTGATCGCCAGAGGGGTTACCTCAAAAGAAGAAGGATGATCGCTTGTACCTTGTATGAAGCGGGTGAGATTGGGAGTTCTTCCTTCCTCCTTCTACCGGCCGGCCGATGAAGGGGGTTTATAGCTTGATTACCCTTGCACAAACACACAAAAATAAAGATATGGATTAGCCAAGCGTGTAGTATTAATGCTCTAAAAATATGAAATCAACCAGTTTAAGTATGAACACACCTTGTGTGTTTTGGTTTTAAAACCCCTAAGAGGAGTAAAAGGGAGGGAGATGTGAATGCTATGCAAAGCAAATAAGTGAATATCTCTAGCAAAACTTAGAGAAGATGCGCATGTGATGATGAATAATAACTAAAAAAACAAATAAAGCAAAGGGAAGATGCCATCTCTGCTGTGTGTGCAGCAGTAAAGGGAAGGGGAGAACTTCAATGCTACAGGATGAAGACGCCGCCGGTGGAGGTAGAATTGAAGGAGCACCTGCAAAAGGGAAGAAAAATTCTCTCTCTCTGTGAAGATGCAGTGCCTTTTTTGTGTGCTTCTTCTTAACCTCTCGCACGAGAAGACCACCATGGGTTATTTATAGGCCAAAAATACTTACATCAATAGGATTAAAACAGGGCAATGAATCCTCTAATAAGGAACCCTCTTCCCAATCCAACACAAGGTGTATAATGGGGAAAGGATCACTACTAGAAAGAAGCAGGCGAAAGGGAGACGGAAGTGAAAATGACGACCTGAAGAAGGGCGTTAATTGAAATGACGACATTCACATAGTCGTTAATTCCTGGATTTACTTATGGCAATAAAGGACTTTCTTAATCTAAAATTGATAAATGACGCCTGTTTGAATGGGCGTTAAATAATCAACGCCTCTCAAGAGGACGTCAATTCTTTGAGTTTTATTATCTTTAGGATTCGTAAAATCCTGGAAACAACGCCTGTTTGAACAGTCATTTATTTATGGAATCACGACCCTCTTCAGGTCGTCAGTTAAATGACGCCCTCTCCCCAGGCGTTAATTTCAATTTTAAAGAAAGATACCAAGAAATTACAATTATTATGAGAAATTATCAAATAATTAGAAAAACTTCATATTAAGCCAATATTGAAGTCCACTTTGGGGCGTCATGTGGTGACATGAGATTTACTCATCATAGTATCGATTTTGGCGTGTTTACAGCTGCCCCGCCTTGGCGTCTGCTTTGCAAGGGAGTGAGACGGAATGAAGCGAAAGTGTAACAAGCGGAATGAAGGGAGCGAACTGATAAGTAGATGCCAAGGTGTGATGTGACACGCCTCCGACACTAAGCGTTGGAAATCTTTCCAGGATTCTGAATGAAACAACTTCGGATGATTGCAAGAAAACAATGATCAGCTGGATGAAGGAACTAAACTAATAAATAAAATGTGCGCGAGGGCACGGAAGGAAAGACACCATTGGAGAGCGGTTACCAGCCAATGTGGACGTGCTACAACCAAGGTGGGTTTGCATAAAAAGTAAAGTGAATTGAGATAAAGACCCAGCAAATGAATGCTTTCAAGGAACAGCCTGAGCGGCTTCAAGGAGAATAAAGTACTTGATTTGGAGTGGAATATTTCATGTCAATTCAATCAAGAGCGAGTGGCCCTCATTATTGGCGTAATATGAGGATTTTCATCATTAAAGCTCAAAGTCCTACATGATGCATGCTGGGCTAAAAGAAAAATTAAAAAAAACTAAAATAGAAAATAATCAAGGATAATATTGTTAAACCATCTAGGCTTGGTCAGGAATCCCGATCTCTGAGCTGACACTAAGCCGAAGCCCGTTTGTCCATGCATCAACTCAGAAAGTGGAACCGTCGTCCCAAACCTTAAATGACCCAACGGCCTATCCATGTGATCAAGACTCCCCTGGAATCATCACTATTTTTGATGAAGGGGAACTCAAATTCCAGGTTCATCCGAACCACAATATCCTTGATATGCTATAATAGAGTAGATATCCTATAGTAGCAATGCTTACAGGAGAAGATACAAGGGATGGAATGATGTTACCAATAGAAAGAATCCAGTCATTTCAGGACTTGCATAACCAGCGCTTCTCTGTGCTCAAAAATCATTAGCTCAATAAAAGATCATCAGCTCAATAAAGCTCAAAGTATGATCATAAGTGCATAACACAATCAATTTAATCAAGAAATAAAGCACTTAAGTTCATCAACAATCATAATGCTGTAAAGCAATTCAAAAGATGTAAACCCAGGAAATGACGACCCTATGCAGCGGCATCACAAACATAAATGACGACAGTTATTTGGGCGTTAATTACTTTCACTGTTAGAATTGGAATCGTACTGTAAATGACGTCCTCTATAGTGGCATTAAATAAAAGATGACACTGAGAATGTTGCGAATCACAAAAATGACACCAGGAGATCTGTCGTCAATTCGCCAATAACGCTGGTATTCCATTCCCTACCCGGAAACAAAACTCCAGTGACTCGTTCGAATTATACTCAAATTGTGATTGCTCTAAACAGCTAGCCAAAGTGTTGAACATTATAAAAGGATGCATCTATTCGTCTGCTAAACATATCAAACAACTGAGAGTCGTCGCAGCCAAGACTCAATAGAGATGGACAGGGGTATGCCCCGGAGAAGATGTATTCTTTCATATTATCAATAAAATTTGGTCACAGGATCAGTCTGGAGGAGTGAGAACATATTCCCCCCTGGGGGAATGTGCACTCGACCAGATTTGATTTTGATTGGCCGGTGTTGAGTCAAAAAAAAAGATTAGCAACACAGGGTCTTTCAACTGAAGAAGAAGATAGAGAAAGCTATGATCCAGAGATTCATGAAGAAACCTAGGATGGGATTTCCTAGGATATCTGAAGTTGCTGGCCATATCAGCGGAAGAATCAATACGAGCCAAGTAAGTTGATTTGTGTTAAAGCTTTTTACTTTTTTCTTCCTTTTTTCTTCAAAATTCTGATTGCAATCTCTCTTCTCTCTTCTTTCCTTTTCCATTTTATCCAAGACTACCCAAATGTACCGGGACCAAGGAGGTTCTTAAAAATCAAGTGGCTCCCCTTACTCCTCTTCAAATTATCTTTAGATATGATGTCCTTTCTCTCAAGGTGGCACTTACTAGGCCTTGCTACCCATGCTACCCATTATGATGACACCCATCTAGATTGGGCTTCCATAGGAGCACTAATAGAATTATGGCACCCAAACACTCATACTTTCCTCTTTCCCACTTTTGAAGCCACCATACTCTTAGAGGAAGTAGAGATGCTCCTTGGCTTAAGAAGGATGAAACAAGGTGATGAGTCAAGAATGGCTGGCTTGACTAAGCCAATAAGTGCCCATGATATACTTACTAGCCTTGTACAAAGCCCAAACTTAGTGAACCAAATCAAAGCTCACAAAGGAATCAATCTTTTGAAACTAGCCTCATGGGTATACAAGAACATGGACAAGGCCCAAGAGAATGAAGATTTGTTGGAGAGGGTGATGAAGGGATTTGTTGTATGCATGGTAGGAGCTCTCCTCTTCCCTTCATTGGAAGACCACCTAGAGGAATGCCACTTGAGTGCCATAGCTAGCATATGGGAAGGCAAAAGGATAGGACCGGCGGTGCTAGCCAACCTATATAATGGACTCACCTCGGCTTCCTTAGGACGGCCTCTCTTTGGGTCAATGCTACTTCTTTCTTGTTGGGTGGACCTCCACCTAAAGTTTGATCCATGCCAAGAAACTCAATTGGCCTCAAAACTCTTTTCTAAGAGCCCCCTCCGGTACATGACGGATTCCTTAGGCCTATGTGAGAGGGTGACTAATCGGGTGCCAAAACTCAAGAAAAGAAGCGATTGGAGGAACTACTTCAAGACCATGCCCAAGAGCGGCTTCACTTGCACACCGGGGTTCCTCAAGACCCAAGAGCTTCACTCAAGACTCTCCTCCGGCATCAAGCTACGACGAATTGGCGGGACCGACTTCGTTCTCTACAATGCACACCGGTGCCTCCCACAACTTGGACTACCTCGGCACACCTTTGAAGAACCTTCTCATCTTCCACCACTCAAGAGGAAGAAACTAGGATCAAGTGGAGATCAAGAGGAAGTCAAGACAATCATGGCTCAATGGAAGGTTGGACTACTACATAGGTCCAAGCAACATGTTGAAGAAGAAGAAGACAAATGTAAATCTTATGTAATAGCACTTAGGAAGATAAGGCCCATGATGGCTCATTGAATGTAACAATGATTTTCTTAATGAAATAAAGAATCTTTCCTTAATTGAGCCAAAACAACATGTTATATGATCTTTGTCTTCCAATTCAATATGATTCTGTCTGATAAAACTGAGCTTCGGGTCTTCTGTTCTGAGCCGCGCCTCCCAGAATGACGTCAACTCCTTAAACAGCGCCTTAGGGAATGTCGTCAATTCAATATTAATCAATTTCCTTAAAAATAGATAAAACCATGATTGACGCTCATCCAAACAGGCGTCTATTAATTGGCGCCCCAAGGTAAGGCGTTAATCGCTTTAAATTCCTTAAATTATTTTCAAAATAATTCATGAATTTCTCAGAAATAACGCCTTCATTCATGTCGTCCCTTAAACATGCGATGCCTGCGCAAGCTGTCGTCAATTCCAAACAGTAATCATGATGATAATCACATCAATCAATCTCCCATTAATGCGTCTGACGACAGCTACGAGTTCCCATGCAAAGTAAAATGACGCCTAAACTCGGGTCATCATATCCTTAAATCACGCCTTTAACAAACCCTTCAATTGAGAGAGTGACGACAGCTATTAGGGCGTCAATTCGTTTCGACCGTTAAACCCTATTTCCCTCTCTTCTTCTCCTTCCTTCGTCTACTTTCCCTCTTCTCTCTCTTTCTACAACCAAACCCTAACCGAGCCCCACTCCCCCCATCTTCATCTCTTCCATTCTCTGCTTGAACCCATGACGGGCGGTGCACTCAAACGGCAAAGGGTCACTGCCCCTGAGGTGGTGGACCTTGGCGACGATGGACACGCCTAGGAGGAAGGTCCTCCCGCGGCGGCCGAAGACGGTCCGATGGTGGAGCACGGTGGAGGAGAAGAAACCGCCAACGAAGGGGAAGACGACGACGGGAACAAGGAAGAAGAAGAAGATGAAGACGATGGTGAGGATGAAGAAGAGGACGAGGAAGACAACGACGGTGAAGAAGAAGAAGAAGGAGGAGGAGGAGGAGGTGAAGAAGAACCACCGGCGGCGTCCCCTCGGCCTCGCCACATCTGTCAACCCCGGCCACCACGGCCACCACGGCAGCCACGGCAACCCCTCCGTGGAGGGTTGCTAGCACCAGAACGGAGCAAGGTAGGTGCCCTAACCCTCCATTTCATTTAATTTTGATTTAATTTTACTTTTATTTCAATTTTCCATAGCCCTCGGTGAAGGGAGAAATGTTGAACCAGTGACACAGTAAAATGACGCCCCAGTGGGTGCCGTCAATTCAAACAACGACCCACCCTGGGTCGTCAATTTAAATTGTTTTTAATTTTTGAAAATGATAATTCATGAAGCCACGCCCTGCAGCATGTCGTCATTTTAAAATGTCATGTTTATTTATCATTTGTTGTTATCTTCCATGCTATTTCTTTTATTTTTGTTATATGCTTCTGTTTTATTTCTATTTCGTGCTCAGCCTATTTTAAAACACCACAACAAAAAACAATGCCCCCCCACCGGGGCGTTAATTCATTAAACAACGGCCACTGGGATGGTCGTTAATTCAAAATTATCACAATTATAATTTTGGAATTGAAAATTAACTTCAAAACAACGCCCCCTACAGGGGCGTCATTTAAACAAACAACGACCCAGGGTTGTTCGTCAATTCAAAATTACGCATAAAATCACCAGAAACACCTTCTGAAATAGTGCCCCCACAGGGGCGTCAATTATATAAGTCACGACCTAGGATAGGTCATCAATTCAAACAGAGAACAAATTGTAACAGCAAATGAATATCCACATAAGAAACTTACATAAAACTCAAGTGAAAATGTTCTTTTGTTGTTGCAGGGATTGATGAGGACTCGGATCTCCTGGGTCCAGGTTCGAGCAGCTTACTACGGACTCCCAGATTTTCAGAGGGAGAGGGTAGATGCAATGGGGTTCGGACCCTTCCTTAGCATAGAGCCTATGAGACCTGACCTACCCTTGATCCAGGTGCTTAGGGAGAGATGGGATAGGACTAGCCGGGCCTTCTTGATGCCATGGGGTCACATGGTTCCCAGGTTGGAGGATGTTGCTAGGATTACCGGACTGAGGGTGGACGGCGAGGCTGTGAGCGGGATCACCCTACCTGATTATAGCGAGCTGACACAGAGGTTGCTAGGGTTAGAGACGGTAGCAGGGACACCTAGCGAGTGTAGGACCATCTACCGCACTGACCTTACCATTGCTATGGGGTTAGGTGATTCTAGACAGAGGTCGAGGGAGTCTCTGGAGCAGTTCTCGCAGAGGCTGATTGGGGGAGCTAGGGCCGTCTACTGCCAGGACCCAGTCGAGAGAGAAAGAGCAGATCAAGATTTGAGGAGATTCTTATTCCTGATACTTGAAAGGTTATTACTTGGCACAAAGGGCGACATCATCAACTGCCAATTCCTAGAGATCCTTGAGGACTTGGACAGCGTCGATAAATACGCTTGGGGTGCCGCCCTCCTGGCGCACTTGATGGCCGACCTGTCTATGGGGACAGGTCGAGAGACGACTGTCAGTGGCTTCTCACCTTTCCTTCAAGTATGCATTTTTCTTTATTCTTTTCTTTTCCCTTTTTTTCTTTTTTATTTTTTAATGCATGTGAATGCTTTACTAATGCAATGAATGGACACAGGTGTGGAGTCACCTATACATGTCGATGGGGCGTGCTGACCCTCGACCCGGAGATGAGGGATCCTTCCCTCTAGCACGGCGTTGGCTACCGTACGTGAGTGGAGCGCCACTCGCCTACGAGTTGCCAGGTTTACGACGGGAGTTCCGCGACTTCCCCGCCTCACTGGTACGTATGTTCAACATGATGCAATTTCTGCTTTATGAAATATGATGATATGATGTGAGATATGATTATATGCATGTTTGTGAATGCAGGTGGTGTGGAGACCCTACGAGGGGATGACCGACGAGGGCCAGCCCTGGGTCATAGCGGGCCGACCTCGCTTTGGGCATGAGCTTTGGGTTCATTGCCTGAACGAGATCGAGCCGTTACGGCTTAGGCTGGTGATGAGGACCCTTGGCCTACACCAGGAGTGGGTCGAGGTAGGAGAGCCCCGGGGGATAGGCAAGAAGACACACGGTCGCACGAAGGTGACCGACTGGAGAGTCCGGTACCCTAACCAGTACGTCGACTGGCAGCGTGGCGGGACACGAGTCACCTCCCAGGCGACAGACAGCTCCGAGTACCTCCGACGCTACTGGGAGGTTTACACCGGTCGACCCCAGATGAGGGTCTTAGGGGTATGTATGAATGCACTTTCTTCTAATTAATTGCAAATGTTATATGTCTATTATGCGACTGATATGTGTAATGAATGCAGGATGCACGGGACATAACAGCGATGGACATGCAAGCCCACCTCCATAGCCTAGAGGCCCAGCTGGCTACCACTCGGGCAGACCTACAGATGCTGGTGAGTGTTTAAATTATCTATATGCAATTGATCTCCTGAATTATTAATGATTGGCCACTGACAATCACAATGAATGTAGCGTGCCCAGTAGGGAGCAGCGGTGAGAGAGACAGGAGGAGCCTCCAGCTCGAGGGGGCCTAGTGCAAAGACGATTGCACTAGCAGAGCAGCTTGCTGGAGCGGTTGCGCGGGCCGAGGCAACAGAGCGCGACCTCGCCACACAGGTAAGCTTAACCTCAAACTCAAAATGCATTTGTTTATATATGATTATATGTGTTCATGAAAATTTGTGTTTTACAGACTGAGGAGCTCCGAGCCTCGCTCGCCTATATCGAGGCAGGACAGCGCGCGATGGCTACCCGGGTAAATTAACAAAGATTTTATTTCAATTGTTTATGAAACTAAATTAAATGTGAAACTGATAATTTGTTTAATTGGTTGCAGACCGCAGAGTTACCGGCGGCGCTCACCCAGGCTGCACTAGCCGGGACGGAGCTGGCCATCCGGAGCAGCGAGTCGTGGAGCTCGAGAGGGCCTTGAGGCGGCGAGAGGAGCTGCCTCAGGACATGGCAGAGCTGAGGGTCGCCCTCGACATGGAGCGTGGGGAGCGTGCTAGGGAGCGAGAGGAGCGCATGGCAGAGCGGACCCGTGACCGAGAGCAAGAGGCAGCACGCGAGTGGTAGCTCGCAAACTTGAGGACCCAGCTAGCCGTCACTCAGGAGCGGCTGCGGTCGACCGAGGAGCGGCTCCAGCGAGGCCGAGAGCCGGCGAGAGCTGCAGGGTACGCGTTTACCAGTTCCACCTTTGTAGCAGGTTCCTCTCTTCGGTAGAGGAGCGAGGCAGAGGAGCAGGCTCGAGCTCCAGCTACTTCCCGGGGGTCCATGCCCCCTCCACGGGTGCCTCGTGGGGACGACGACGGCGAGGTAGAGAGTAGGAGAGAGGAGGGTGGAGGCGAGAGCTGAGAGAGAGACTTACTTGTACTCCTCCACCCTCACACATGTACTCAGATATCCATTGATATATATATATGAAATTGAAATTTTGTTACCTGAGTTACTTTGAGCACTTGTGGACTTGTGTACCTACCTTTGCTTTCGCTTTCTTTTGTTGCTTTTCGTTCTTGTTCGTTCTTGCCCTGCGCCTATAGTTCACACTTAAACAAACAGATTAATCCATCTGTTCGGCTTGGCCCCTTGCTCAATAAGCAAGGGCTTGTCATTATTTTTGACCTTGTTGACGGGTCAAGGGGCCGAGCCTCTAATTAATGAAGGCAGATATCAGAAATATAAGGGGATGCAACACGCAAGCAAGCAAATGCCAGCTTAAAATAAAAGATGCCCACACAAAATGCAATCAAGCATATGAGATGGAAAGCAGCAGGCTTAATTTTTATTCTTTTTCATTTTTCTCTTTTTTCATTTTTTATTTTATTTGAAAAATGACGCCCTCGAAAATCGGCGCTGATTGTGAAATTGACGCCGACGTGGGGGGCGCATATTTAGAAAATCATTTTTTTTGAATTTTTATTAAAATGACGACATTGACAAAGCCGTGAATTTATGAAATGACGCCCCTTTCCATGGGCATTAATTAAAAGACCATTTTTTTATTATTTCTTTTATTTGAAAATGATGACCTTAATAAACTCGTGGATTATGGAAATGACGCATGTCCAGGGGGGCGTTAGTTAAGAAACACATTTTTCTCCTTTTTTTCTCTCTTTTTTTTCTGTTCGATGAGACTGAGCATAGTACAAGGGTCTTAAACCTTACACAATCACCATCTTAAATTCATTAATCTTTCTTGAACGATTTAACCTCGGGTCAACGTGCTTAAATACTTATGCTTTTACTCATATTCTCTCGCAACCCATCCTTCTTAGTCGGTCTTCGCCATTCTTTGAGCATATAACCCACCATTGAGGGGGAAGTGAAGAATAACTTGAGGAAGCTTACGAGAGGTTTCCGAGATTCGGGAAACTTTCCTTCCCTTGCCCTAATGCCTGTTGGGGTTCGGTCTTCGGCTTAGGAAAATTTTGTTGCGCTTTTTGCCCTTATTCACGCATGCTTACGACCAAGGTTTTCCCTGCGGGGACTTTGCCCTCTTGACATGCTTTTCTTTTGTTTTGTAACTCTTTTTCTCTTTTTTTTCCTTTTGAATTTCTCAAATAGATAAAGACCTAATTGTACTTGGGCTTTAAGCATTTTATTCCCTTTTGGGCCCTGACTTCCACCTACTAGGGCGGCGGACAGGTTCGGTTAGTATTCCTTGACTCGTACTCTCTCTCGTGAGCCGAAGAGAAGAGAATAGGTAAAGTCTGTACACTCTTAGTTCGGGTCTGACTTTCTTCGAATTCCGGACCACTCGAGTTTAAGATTAGAGCGTGTAGTGTGTGCGTGAATTGTCCCCAAGGTTAAACTACCAAGACGGAAGAATGAATTAAGGATTTTAATTTTCGGGCTCGCGGCCTATGCACTATGTCAGCCTGCAACTTCTTTTCATCATTTTTTGTTCATTTTTCTTGCCTTTTTCTTCATTTTTCTTTGTTTGTATCTTTTCTTTAATTCTCTTTTTCTTTTTTTTCTTTTTTTTCTTTTTCTTTTTCCAAAGACTCTTTTTTTCTTTTTTCAAATACTTAGGGGTAGTATTTCTTCAAATAAAGACCATTCCAAGGGTGAGCCAGCTCCTCCCCTTAGGTAGTAGTCAATTTGTAAGCATTGCCAGGGTAAACATCTTTTATAACAAAGGGTCCTTCCCAGTTAGGTTGAAGTTTTGAACGAGTTCCACCTGGTTTTACAAAGATTCTTTTAATTACCATCTCACCGATTTTTAATTTTCTCTCAATTACTTTCTTTTGATAAAAACGCGAAAGCCTATTTTGATAAACACGCGCATGCTCGGCGGCGGCCAAACGCTTCTCATCTAAGAGTTCCAATTGAGCTAGGAGAGATTCACGACGCTCATCAATAAGGATCTCCTTGTCCAATTGTACTCTAAGGAAGGAATAAGAATCTCATAGGGAACCACCGCCTTCATTCCATAAGTAAGGGCAAAAGGGGTCTTCCCAGTAGGGGTACGGATGGAAGTGCGATAGGCCCATAGAGCTTCAACCAATTTTTCTGGCCAATCCACAAATTTATTAGCCTCACACGTTTTCTTGATAATTTTAATCAATATTTTATTAGTTGCCTCTGCTTGGCCATTGCCCTGCGGATAATAAGGAGATGAATGATGCAATGTAATGTTATACCTGTTGCAGAGGTCCTGAAGCTCCTGAGAGATAAATTGTGGTCCATTGTCGGTGATGATGGTACTTGGGATGCCGAACCTTGCGATGATGTTCTTCATTATAAATTTGCAGACGGTTGACGCTTTTATATCCGCGTATGCTTCCGCTTCGGCCCACTTGGTGAAGTACTCCGTGGCCGTGAGTATAAATGACTTTGGCTTTGTGAGGAGGTTCGAATCACCAAGAGGTCCAATAATATCGAAAGCCCACATGAAAAAAAGCCATGGGGAGGACATAGGATGGAGCGAAGAAGCAGGAGAATGAATTTTGTCGGCGTGCAGTTGGCACTTAACACACCTTCGAACTTAGATAGAACAATCCTCTTCTAGAGTGGGCCAATAGAAACCTAGCCTAAGGATTTTCTTAGCAAGCATCTGACTATTCACATGACCACCACACACTCCCGAATGTGCCTCTTCCACGATCTTCCAAGATTCATCATCATCGAGGCATCTTAATAAAACTCCGGTGAGACCTCTTCTATAGAGCACACCTCCAACTAGAGTGTATCACTGAGCAACTCTTCGAATGGCTTTCTTTCTTCCGCAGTGGCTTCTTCTAGATAAGACTGATCATGACAGTACTTAGCAATCTCATAATACCATGGCTTTTCCTCGTCGTCCAATTCTTCCTCTAGATCCAACAACATGATCTCCTTATTTTCAATGATTCCTCCTTGCTTAACCTTCCTGAGCACCTCTTCCTTAATACTAAGGAAAGATGGATCCCTAATAGCGGGAGTGAGACGCCTGTGAACAATGATAGAGTGGAAATCCCTTTCAGGAAGGAAAACCAAGGAAGATGCAAGAGATGCAAGAGCATTAGCTAGAATATTCTAATCGCGAGGAACATGGACAAAGATTAATTTGGTGAAAAGCTTGGCATAAGCAGAAGTTAGTTCCTGATAAGGTTTGAGTTTAGGATTGAGCGTACGGCACTTGGTGAGCACTTGGCAAAGAATGAGCTGACTATCACCTACAATCCACAATTGGGTAACACCGAATTGGTGAGCGGCCTCCAGTCTGGCCAGAAGAGCCTCATACTCAGCTATATTATTTGTTACTGGGAATGCAAGCTGAGAGGCGAGTGGAATAGTGATACCCTCAGATGATAGAAGAATAATGCCAATCCCTTTCCCTTTTGAATTCAAAGCTCCATCAAAATGTAATGTCCACATCGAATCGGTCTGATTGACGGACATTAGTTCCTCATCTGGAAACTCTGAGCGAACAGGGTCAAATCTAGGGAGGGGATGATGAGCGAGGTGTTCTGCTAGGGCATAGCCTTTAATTGCTTTTTGCTGAATGTAGATGATATCAAATTGAGAAAGGAAGCTTTGCCATCGTGCTAATCGGTCGGTGAGAACATATTTTTTAAGGAGGAACTTGATTGGATTCATACGAGCAATGAGATGAACCTCGTGAGCTAAGAAATAATGCTTGAGTTTCTGAACTACCCAGACTAAAGCGGCACATGTCTTCTCTATGGCTGAGTACCTCTGCTCACAAGGGTTGAGAAGCTTGGACAAGTAGTAGGCTGCCCTCTCCTTTCCTTCTTCATCCACCTGCGCAAGGACAGCGCCTACTGCGTCATCCAGGACGGAAATATAGAGAACAAGCGGTTTGCCTGGAACCGGCCGCCTCAGGACAGGAGGATTTGAGAGATAATCCTTTAGTCCGTCAAAGGCTGCCTGACACTTGTCATCCCAATTAAACTTGACTCCCGGCTTAGTAAGTTCGTAGAACGGCCTACATCTTTGTGAGTGATGGGAGACAAATCGGCGTATAAATTGTAACCTCCCGATCAATCCTCGGACTTCCTTCAAATTCCTGGGAGGAGGCATTTCCCTTATGGCCTTCGCCTTGTTGGGATCAATCTCAATACCCCTCTTACTTACGATGAATCCAAGTAATTTCCCTGATGAAACACCAAACACGCACATCTTGGGGTTCATTTTCAATTGATACTCCCGTGCTCTTTGCAAGACTTTAGCTAGAACCCTGAGATGCTCAATCCTGGTCCTTGATTTCACTACCAGGTCGTTAACATACACCTCTATATAAATGTGGATCATATCATGAAAAATTGCCATCATAGCCCTTTGATAGGTGGCTCCAGCATTCTTAAGTCTGAAGGGCATGACCACATAGCAATAGGTTCCCCATGGTGTAGTGAACGATGTCTTTTCTTGATCTTCTTCGGCCAAACGGATCTGATTATAGCCTAAAAAGCCATCCATGAAGGAGAGAGTCTCATATCCTGCCGTATTGTCAATCAAAACATCAATATAAGGGAGGGGGAAGTCGTCTTTAGGACACGCGCGGTTGAGGTCCTGAAAGTCTATGCAAATTCGAACCTTTCCATCTTCCTTCATGACCGGGACGATGTTAGCCACCCAATTAGGATAGAGGACGACCCTAACGAGTCTAGCCTTATGAAGCTTATCGGCCTCTTCTTTCATTTTTAATGCCATATTAGGGTGAAAACGTCTCAACCGCTGTTTGACCGGGATAGACCATGTCTTTAGTGTAAGTCGATGTTCAACGAGTACAGGGTCTAGTCCCGGCATGTCTTCATAACTCCACGCGAACATGTCATTGTATTCTTGAAGAACCAAAATAAGTGCCTCCTCTTCGGAGGGTGGCAAATTCTTGCTAATGAGGACAATCCTAGGGTCTTCCTCAGTACCCAGATTTATTTCTTTGGTAGACTCTTCTACTGAGGCTGATGGCTCGTCGAATCTTCTCATGACACTGGCAAAAGCATCAGCCTCATCCTCATATTCTTCGTAATCTTCACCCCCCTCTTCAATGGGGTCTTCATCATTCATTATTTCATAAACACCAAAACCCTCATTGAAAGTATATGTATCTTCATATTCTATCTCTGGCAGGATAATTGGATTCTCTACAAATTCGAGAAGGGCTAAGCATGCCTGGCACCTTCTAGCTAAATCTAGCAAGAATCTACGGGGAATCTGCTTACCCTTGGATTTTCTAGTAGCTACCCTTGGACTCTAGAAGAGTAAGAGCAACTAGCCTGATCACTAGAATTCGATGAAGATGAAGGCGGAGAGGAAAAGGCGGGTACATAAAGGGATACAGATAAAGACCCCTCACCGGAGGGGTAGAGAAGGTCCACTAATGAATCCTGGAAGAGCGGCCCCTGGGGCGGGACACACTCAGAAAGAAGATAGGAGGTCTCCTCAATGGAGATGGAAGATTGAAAATTGGACTTTTGGCATTTTTTTTCATTTTTATTTTCATTTTCAAGAAGAAGGCAATGAAAAGGAGGAATAGGAGGCGGTGTTGAAATTGACAGGTTTGAAAAAGATCGGATAAATGATTGCCCACGTGGGGGCGTGATGGAGAGTTTAGAGAATTGTTCGAGGAGCAAAGGGGGAATTGGAGAAGAAGTTTGAAATGATTCTGGGGAAAAGGTGATCAAGATCGCGGGCGGTCTAGGGATACCTGAACAAAACTATTTATCAAATGAACGGACAAAAACTGTTGGATGGATGGACTTGAGAGAAAAGAGGCCGGCCTACAGCCTATCCACACTGAAGCCTTCTTCATACGGCACATCTGGCTCTCCAGTATCTTTATAGTTGCTTAACAGCTGCCTCTTGTTAGTGATCACCGCTGGCTTTTCAATTAATTCATGAATCAGTGGCGGCCATTCCGGATTAGTCGGCATAAATAGACGGCTCAAAGCAATGGTGATATCGTTCATATCGAACCATCTGTACCAGTCACATTCGGGGTCATCCATCTTTCTTATTTTGTCTGGCCTTAGTGATTCCAAAGCCTTATAAGTGGCAAGCGGGGCCAAGTGGCGAGCAAATTGTTGTGCATGCACATCTTGATGATCTAACACAGAGGTAATTATGGTAGTTCGCTCATTATTATTTTGTTGGACATGCCCTTTTACAAAGTGAGAATATAAAGACCATGTGAGCGGCCTCCTGTTGGTTTTGAGAGTGGAGGTCATAGCCGCCCATGGCTTGTCACCGGCTTCATCAAACTCTTCTTTACTCGGCCCTTTGTATCCCAAACCGCCTCGAGGGATCATCTTGCAACTTTTAATGGGCCTTACCCTGCCCTGGAGATTGGCTCTCAGTCCCTTACCAGATTGATAGCCCATCTTTATCAAAATGTTCCATCCAGTTGTGTTTATTAAATTCTTTTTCTTTTTGCCTTTGGATGGCTG
Source organism: Amorphophallus konjac (assembly GCA_022559845.1). Classification (NCBI taxonomy): domain Eukaryota; kingdom Viridiplantae; phylum Streptophyta; class Magnoliopsida; order Alismatales; family Araceae; genus Amorphophallus; species Amorphophallus konjac. Next base: position 2,526,246 of record CM040117.1, on the reverse strand, counting down.
TGGTAATATGTGAACAACAGGAGGGTTTGAAGAAGACGGCCTTGTCGAGTCTTACCGCGGATTGGCAACATCCAAAACTGATAATATAGGCCTATTAGCCGGCCACATTGAAGGAACTGAGGTAGCCGAATGTATATCGTCCATTGGCAAAATAGGCATGCTGGTAACCTTGATAATGCACCCTTTGTGTGGAAACTTTATGCATTGATGGTTTGTGGAAGGCACGGCATCAAGTTCCTGAATGTAAGGACGGCCCAGGATGCCGTTGAATGTCGGGTCCATGTCTAGAATGTGGAAATCCACTGTGACTGAAACTGGACCCAAACCAACTTTTAAAGTGATCATCCCTAGAGGCGGCTTCTTGGTGTTGTCATAAGCTGTGACAGTAATTGTAGACGGCTGGATCTGACTTTTCGGGATGCCACACATTTTTAGGGTACTTGGTGGCAAAACATTAATGGATGCCCCGATATCAACCAAACATTGTTTCACTGCCACTTTGTTAATGTCAACAGTAATGCATAGTGCATACTTCCTGGCCGGTTGTGGGGCTAGTTCATGTTCATAAAAAGTGATGCCGGTTGATTGCTTGCTGGACTTAAAACTGTAGTGACCTGTTCAACTAGAATATCTTCATTCACCATTACTTTCTGCAGATATTGCTTCAGAGCCAACTGGTGTGTAGTAGATCTTTTGATCAATTCCAGGATAGAGATCCGGGACGGTGTTCTATCTAGATGCTTTAATAAATCATACTCCGTGCCCAGTGCAGACTCCTATTCCTGCTCTCCTTGGTCTTGTATCGGCTCCTACTCCCGCTAGGGAAACACTCGATGGAACATACGTCCACTATGGAGCACCATTGTTTTCGGGGCCTCTATCGGGCCCGGAGTAGGTGAGGAGGTAGAGGAGGTTGAGGGGACTGTGGAAGGTGGGTTGGATGCCAGGGCAGGATTGGTAGGAGGAGGGGTTCTTATAAGAGGCCTCGTCGGCTGGGGGTTATCGGAAGACGGAGGTGGGGGCCGGGTAACAAGGAGGGGCCTTGGAAGCATGATGGCGGTAGACGGGGTAGGTTGTGGCGAAACAGGAGGGGAGAGGGATGCCCGGCGGGGGGCGGATAAGGAGGGGTCTGTTTAATGGGGGGTTTTGAGGTGAAGGAGAATTTGTGGGTTGGCGTAAAAGAAGAGGCCGTGAAGGAGTAGGGTTAGGGTTAAGTGGCCCTGGAGTGGTGGTGGAACGTATGAGGAGACGTGGCGGTTAGGAGGAAGGTGCGGGTTGAAGTCTTCTTAACAATTGTTGTGGTTGTGGTTGACTGGAGTCTTGGTTAATGGCCCCGACAGAGGCACTTTCTTCATGCCAGCCCTGCCCTCTCTCCACTTCATGGATTGAGGTGACAGGGTTTACTTGTTGATTTTGAACCGGGTGCTCCGGTAACGGATTATTGACGATCCCCATATTTGGCTGGGGTGCAGGAGCCTTGCTGTTGCGGCTGACCTTGCTGCGGAGGCTACTGAGGCTGTGGTTGCCGAGGAGGCTTTCGAGCCTTTAAAGTAGCAATAAACCTCCTCATCTCATCCCAATCAATATCACCTTGATCATTCATATCATATATGTAATATTTAAAATGAAAGCAATTATCAATAGTGTGCCCCGACTGCCGATGGAAGACGCAATACCGAGAAGTGTCTACGTGTTGCGGCCACACCGTTCTTTCTTTAGGCAAGGTGAGCGCGTTGGCGGCCATGAGGGCATTGAAGATATCTGGTAGACTTTCGGGTAAGGGAGGGTATTGTGATCTTCGGGGACCCAATAGTCTTCTCGGTTGTTGCAGTTGTTTGTGCATATTGGCTGCGCGGCATTTGGTGGTACTGTGGGTGTTGATTTTGTGGGGTAAAGTGGGTTTGCTGTTTTTGTTGAGGGAGAAGCCAGAAGGTTTGGGGAGGATGATTGTTTGGCTGGTGGACTTGATTTTGGAAGGCAGGCTGCTGTGGTGGCGGCCTTTGGTTTGGAGGGTGGTGGAAAGGTGTGGAGTTGCCAAACGCGCTCACCTGCTCATTAGTAACAGTGCCTTCAGTGGTTGCACCAGTATTGCCGACATTAACGTTCTTCCTCATTACCTTCGGCCTTGGCTCAAACATGCCCATAATGGGCGAATCTTTCATCTGTGTTTGTATATATCTGGCTCTTTCATAGAGCTCTTCCATGGTGCTCAACTTGTTCATGGATAAAATATGACGGAATTGCGGAGTGGAGTTTGATATAATCATCTTCACTTGCTCCATTTCGACAGTGTATCTTTCAATCTTTCGGCCATGGCTCTCCACCTATCAGCAAATAAAATGAAGTCCTCCTCGGGCTTCATCTTTTTGGCAACCAGATCAGTGACAGACAAGGAGGGACCCACATGGTCCTTGTACTTCTGCAGAAACTTTCGCTGAACAACATCAAAGTCACCGGCATCAGCCGACTCCAGGGAATAAAACCATTCTAATGCCGGACCATCTAAAGACCGCCTAAAGAGATAAGCCAGAGAAGTCTTGTTATCCTGCCAGAATGATGCCTCATATAAGAAGTCTTTCAAATGGATGTACGGATTACCCGTTCTATTATACCACCGGAAATTTGGCATCTCAGATGGGGGTAAGTGAAAGGCTGGCAGAGTGGGAAGAGTAATTTCTGGAGCGGCCTTGGGTGTAGTGACCTTCTTGAGCTACTCCTCCATGCTAGCAATCTTTTGGAGGAGTATAGTGTGGTTATCGGACTCGGCTGGGGCCGGACGAGAAGAGTATTGGTTCGGCATAGGCCTTCTCAAAAATTGAGGAACAGGAGGTTGTTGAGGCCTAGCAATAGAGTGACTTGCCGGTTGGGCCGGTGTAGTCATAACAGGAGTTGGTGGGCGCGAGAGCACCCTAGGTGCGACCGCCTGGTCGTTGGGAAAGTTAACAGAGTGGCTACCCATGGCCTGAGGAGGGTTGGAAGATGACGAGACCGATTTTCCTTTTAAGGCGGCTTGGGCCGCCTGGCGTTGGGAATCATCTAGTTGAGTGAGAGCTTTGAGAACATCATTGAAGTTGAAAGAAGGGGAGGTGTCCCCAGAAGTATTTTGGGTGGTAGGTTGAGCTTGGGAAGAAGGCTCAACCTCCGGAGAAGTGGTGTCCATCATGTGGACCTGAGTGGAAGAGGGAACATAGTTTCCCTCGTGGTAGATAGAATCCTGAGAGGGAATCTCGTAAAACGGGTCAGATTGGCCCTCCTCATAACCATCATAAGTATACGCATAGTTGGCCATATTGATGATTTTACCTGAATGGAGTTTCATACTTAAGGAGGAAGAAATAGATTTCCAAAAAGCAAGTATAACCAAGAGATATCACCTTATCAAACAAGGTACACACTCAAGTTGTAATGAGCCCAAAGTTTTAAGGTTCTCTTTGGAAATTAAGGTGAGTTTTATAATAAGTTCTCTCCTTTGAATGTGGGTCCTGGTTGAAAGTTTGGGTATAATCTCCGAGTATCTAGGTTCTTTCTCTCTCCTCACCAACGTATGGGTCAACTATACTCCGGGTGCTTCAATGGTACAACCTGTCGGCATCTGTGAGGGAATCCACAAGTGCGGGGACTTACGGAGGCTTGGTTTAGGAATTTTCGGTCCAATGAGAAGGAACGCTCAAAGGAGGGTCCTTCCTTCACGAAGAGGGGGTGTGGCTCCTAAAAGTGTGGGGAGAGGAGGTCTCCCAAGCCAAATGCCCTAAATGCAGCCTAATGCGGGCAAATCAAGCAGATAATATCAGAAGCAATCAACAAGCGAATGAACAGCAGTAAGCAGGGGTTCTGTGGGCACAGAACAAAAATGACGACCGGGAGGAGGTCGCTATATCAACAATCAGCGACTGTGTTCCAGTCGCTATTCACGGTGAACAGTGAAATCTGAAAACGACCCAAAAGAAATGGCACCATGGAGTGAGGCGCTGTATGAAGAAATGACGCCTCTGTAAAGGGGCGTTAAAACAATGTGAACAGTAATAAAGGAAATACCAAAACCAATAACAATCAGAGTAACTGACGCCTTGGTGTGAGGCGTTAAATGTGAAAATAATGCCTCTGTGAGGGGCGTGGATCATAAAAATGATAAAAATGTGAAAAATAAATGGAAATAGCGGCTGTTTGAACAGTCGCTGTATGTAGAAACGACGGCGGAATGGAGGGCGCTATTCAGTTCAGAGAACCGAAAGCCCTGGCAACTGACAAAAATCAATTTTCCTTTCTAATAAAAATGCTATGGATACTTCAAAATTGGCTAATCCAGTGGGAGGCGTGCATGTGGTGCACAAGAGGAGTGTGCTACGTGCAGCACGAAGGAGGGGCACGCGAGGGGGCCGAAGGGAGGGGCACGGGAGGGCGCCGAAGGGAGGGGTAATCAAACTAAAAACAAAAGGGGTCCCACCGTGATCGCCAATTTATGAACGTGTCACATAGACATTTTAAAGAGAAATAAAAATGACAATGATTATGGATGAATAATTATGCTAAAATGAGTGGGATATGAAGGAAAAGAGGATGAGCATGAGATGCTCTATGGAGGGTGATCGCCAGAGGGGTTACCTCAAAAGAAGAAGGATGATCGCATGTACCTTGTATGAAGCGGGTGAGATTGGGAGTTCTTCCTTCCTCCTTCTACCGGCCGGCCGATGAAGGGGGTTTATAGCTTGATTACCCTTGCACAAACACACAAAAATAAAGATATGGATTAGCCAAGCGTGTAGTATCAATGCTCTAAAAATATGAAATCAACCAATTTAAGCATGAACACACCTTGTGTGTTTTGGTTTTAAAACCCCTAAGAGGAGTAAAAGGGAGGGAGATGTGAATGCTATGCAAAGCAAATAAGTGAATATCTCTAGCAAAACATAGAGAAGATGCGCATGTGATGATGAATAATAACTAAAAAAACAAATAAAGCAAACGGAAGATGCCCTCTCTGCTGTGTGTGCAGCAGTAAAGGGAAGGGAAGAACTTCAATGCTGCAGGATGAAGACGCCGCCAGTGGAGGTAGAATTGAAGGAGCACCTGCAAAAGGGAAGAAAAACTCTCTCTCTCTCTCTGCGAAGATGCAGTGCCTTTTTTGTGTGCTTCTTCTTAACCTCTCGCACGAGAAGACCACCATGGGGTATATATAGGCCAAAAATCCTTGCATCAATAGGATTAAAACAGGGCAATAAATCCTCTAATAAGGAACCCTCTTCCCAATCGAACACAAGGTGTATAATGGGGAAAGGATCACTACTGGAAAGAAGCAGGCGGAAGGGAGACGGAAGTGAAAATGACGACCTGAAGAAGGGCGTTAATTGAAATGACGACATTCACATAGTCGTTAATTCCTAGATTTATTTATGGAAATAAAGGTCTTTCATAATCTAAAATTGATAAATGATGCCTATTTGAATGGGCGTTAAATAATCAACGCCCCTCAAGAGGACGTCAATTCTTTGAGTTTTATTTTCTTTAGGATTCGTAAAATCCAGGAAACAATGCCTGTTTGAACAGTCATTTATTTATGGAATCACGACCCTCTTCAGGTCGTTAGTTAAATGACGCCCTCCCTTCAGGCGTTAATTTCAATTTTTAAAGGAAAGATACCAAGAAATTACAATTATTATGAAGAAATTATCAAATAATTAGAAAATTTTCATATTAAGTCAATATTGAAGTCCACTTTGGGGCGTCATGTGGTGACATGAGATTTACTCAACATAACATCAATTTTGGCGTGTCTACACTGACCTTTGGGCGTCAAATTTAAAACTTTAGGGAATTAGCGGCCGAACAATGGGCACTAAATCAGAAATTAATGGCCATTGTATGGTCGCCAATTAAAACAGTGATGGTTTTTTTATTTTTTTTATTTTTTTTGTTTTGTTTTTTTTGGAAATAGGTTAACTAATACTGGTTATTGACACATGTTTATTTTTATTTTTATTTGTTGCAGGGGTTGATACGGACTCGCATTTCCTAGGTTCAGGTGTTGGCGGCATACCACGGGCTACCCGACTTCCAGAGGGCGAGAGTGGAGGCGATGGGATTCAGACCCTTCCTCAGCATTGAGTCGGTACGTCCAGATCTAATCCTTATTCAGGTGCTGAGGGAGAGATGGGACAAGGCTATCTGGGCATTTTTGATGCCTTGGGGGCACATGGTGCTGAGCTTAGAGGATGTAGCGAGGATCACGGGGTTAAGGGTAGATGTAGAGGCGGTGAGTGGGGTGACTCTCCGGGATTATGGTGAGCTAGCTCAGAGGCTGTTGGGTTTGGAGACATTAGCTAATACCCCGAGGGCGTGCAGGATGGTGTACCGCACTGAGCTGACGGGGGTCATGGAACTAGGAGACTCTCGACAGAAGTTGGGGGAGTCTTTAAGTGATCTGGCAGACAGACTGACCGCGAGAGTCCGAGTCGCTTACTGTTAGGACCCGGCTCAGAGGGAGAGAGTAGACATGGACCTGAGGAGGTTTCTATTCTTGATGCTCGGGAGGTTACTACTAGGGATGAAGGGAGATGATTTGAAATGCAGGTTTCTGGGTATCTTGGAGGATCTGGATGGAGTTGGGTGATATGCCTAGGGTGCTGCCCTGCTGGCGCACTTGATAGCCGACCTATCCACGGGGACCGGTCGTGAGACGACTGTGATGGGGACATCAAAGCAAGACCACTAACTTATTTTCATTTGCATTTATATCCTTGAGTTAATTAGGTTTGCAATTGTAAGGCATTATAAGCCAATGGGTTAGTCATTAGGAATTGTGGGATTCTTTGCAAAAAGGCCGCGTAGGCCCGACGGGACCCCCACCCTCTCTCCCTTTGGGCCACCTAGACTCTCTAGGGCCCATGCGGGGCTGGTCCAAGGTCGAAGATAGAATCTTGACCAGCCCCTCTTGTTGACTCCAAGAGGGGGGTGCCCCCTCCCTTGTCCCCATGTGGGATTTAAATAATCCCCCCTTTCCACCTATTTTTAAATTTTGTATTTTCTTTGACCACATGGGAGAAGGAATTAAATATTCGTATCCCTTAATTGCCCCTCCCTAACCCTAGATCTTAGGGTAGCAATGGTCATTTAGTTAGGTCTATAAAACCCATTTATTTTGTTATTTTCACAAGATTTATTGAATGAAAAGGTTGGAATTTCCTCCAAGGAACCCAAGGGCGCAGCCCCCTCTCTCTTCTCCACCCTTGCAGTTGTTAAAGCTCCCTTCTTCTGAGGTGTGATACCTCAATATCAGTCCTCTAGTGGGTGAGAAGCTCAGCACTACCTCCGCCACCTCCATCGAGCCGTCGTCGCACCACCACCGCCTCGTCGTCGGAGTTCTGTCTACCACCTTCCAACATCTTGAAGCCTGATTTTTAGCTCTCAATCCAAAGATCTGATCAAGCTGAATTTTTTAGGGTGAGTTCCCCTTGTTGTTCTCACATCCCATAAAAAGTTTCACATAGATCCCATTTCGTTTGCCCCCCTTTCCATTCTAAATCCCACTATCTACACAATTTGCCCCTGTGCAGATCTGTATTCTAGCAGCCCATCTCTTCTCCCATTTGACCCCCTTTCCAATTTTAGATCGAGCTGAAATTTGGACTGGGACTTCTGTCCACCAAAACCCCTTTTCATAATTTTTTCATGATTTTATGAACATGTTTACCCCTCCTAAAATTCATTGATAAATCCGGAATCTGTTCAGTCTCCTGCAGTCCAGATCCGACCACCCCCTGTCTTAAACTACTTCCCACCCTTCAAACCACCTCAGAAAAATATAAAAAAATTATTTACATGTTCCTTACTTCCCTCTCCATCTCCCATAAAAATCCCAACTCCCAGATCCATAGTTTGGGCCTTGGTCAAACCTGATTACCAGCCAGATCCCAGTCTGCCCAGTATTTCTTGAGATAGAAGGTCCATCTGTTCTAAATTCCACCAAGGAGGATACAGAGACAGAAAATTTTTTGTAACATCAGGTGGTCGTAGATCTACAAGAGATCTTCGCAACGGCGCTGGTTTCGCGTCGATCTGACGTCAGAGCTGATCGCAGCAATTATTTCAGCCGAGTCGCGCAGTGTTGAAACAACAGAACAGGTTCAGGACAGCAAGCTGTAGCACCCAGTAGCAGCGCGTCAGAGTCGTCGAAGCTACCCACAAAGCCACCTGTCAACTCGAGCTTGATACTCCCGGGTCGTCATTATATCCCTTTACCTCCCTGCGTGGAGTGGGCTGTGAATTGCATTTCTATAATTATTGTTAATTAATTCATACCGAGAGCACGAGTCTTGGCCGAGGTCGCCTTCCCCACGCCAGGTAGCGTGGAGGTATCGTTTCCGCTCCCCTCTCTCGACATTTTGCTTACTTCGTATATTTCTATATGCCGCTGCTTGCATGTGATAGGTTAATCTAGCTCGTTAAATAATTTCAATCACTGCTACGAGAGAGAGCGAGACCCGTCCTGTGACCCGATCCAGGCACGAAAGAGTGTTAACCACCCTAGCTCATTGCCGGTTTCTCAACCGCGTACATCCGCACGGTTCCCTCGCCAGGGACGAGTTGCGAGTTTGCCTACAGTCTAAGGTGCACATCCAAATTGGGGTCGAGACGTGTCCCATCCCGCATCAAATTGGTATCAGAGCGGGTTGAGTCTAGGGTAGTGTTGTCTTAGGAGTCACATCGCATTCCGATACCCGGTATATTAAAAGGTGCCTCCAGAATGATAGGTTACGGCTATTGGGAAGGTAGAACACTTGTGTGAGTGTGATCTTCGAATCAAACCTCCGCCACGTTCCAGATACTAGTTGAGTCTAGGTTTGTAGTCGAGTCTGCATTCCAACTTTGCATTGTTGTTGTAGGGTCGTGTCTAGTCCATTAGGGAGTCAGTTTGACTTGTCCAGAGTGTTTGCATGCCCAGTCACAGGGGACCCAATTTCCATCTTTTACAACTATGGCCAATCCCTACGCCCAAGTCCCAAGGCATTCTTCCTTGGTTAAAACGATGCACACCCTCATGGATAGGATGGACAAGTTTAACCGAGACACGCGGGAATATTTTTGCCGTGCTGAGGCTAGGCTTAACGCCATAGAGGATAGGAGGGACGCTACCGACCGATCTCTCCAAAGTCTAGTTAGACGAGTCTCCGCCCTAGAGAAAGTCCCGATCAGGCCCTTCCAAGGCAACAAGTCCGTGTCTGAGTATATTCAGGAATTTGAAGAGTACCTGTTGGGAGTTGGAGAGGAGAGCACCACGACCGCATTGTGCTTCCGGAAGGGTTTGCGGCTTCACCAACAGTTTGAATTATTTTGCCGCAATGTGACCACTCTGGAGGATGCTTACCAGGTTGCTCTAGAGGTTGAGCCTTTCGAGTCAAGGTTTGATGCTGCACTACGACAAGCATCTACCTGTCAGCCGAGTGCCGAGCCGGTCGGACGGCCACATGAGCCCACGAGGCAGGACACTCCTGCCCCAGGGCCTCACCCGCCTCTGCCGGGGAATCCTTCCCCTCGCTCACAGACTCCCACACCTGTGCCACCTCATCCGGAGCCATACATCATTCCCAAGGGTGAACTTGTCATTCGGGAACCTTTAGCTAGCTGGTTAAGGAAGGGCCTAAGTCTGGATGCTACAATCCCTTGCTACCCATCCATGGACCCAACACTCCCAATAGTACCCATTAACTCCTTTCACAGCACTTTCCAGTCCTTCTGCTTTGTAGAAAGTGTGAAGGATCTACTAAGGAGTTTAGATTGTCAATGGGGGTTGACATGTATGTTGCCCTTAGGGTCTGACCAACCCTATAGTCATAGCTTCATGCTCCTAACTTTGGGGTCTATTACCTCGGTGTACACCATGGGTCATATCACCTCTGAGGTCCTGTTGTTCTTTCCCATTTCTGATGAGTCTTACCCCATTCCATTTGTCCCAAGGGAGGAACCTTACTTTCTCCATGAGATCCCTGTCCCATCGACCATCATGAATGAAGGTGACCGTCTAGACCTTCACAAATTCCGAACATGTAACTGTGTAGTGAAAGAACCCATCTCGAGGGGTCATACATTCTTTGATCCCTTCGATCCTTTCCCTAGTGAACCCCTTGACCCACCATATCTACTCCACTTCTTCAGAGAAGTTCACTGTCACACCTCTACCCCACAGGCCAGTCCACCTACACTCCGCAAGGAGCTTGTTCATTGGGGTACGGAAGAAGGAGAATTCGGCTCTCCTACCCCACCCAAACCTTCCAAATCCAAAGGGCCGTCAGTGTATGAATGGTGCATGTTAGGATGTCTGGATTCCATTCCACCAATATTAGGTTGTGTCGTGTGTATGCAAGGCACACATTTGGATGTCGTGGGCCACCATTGCATATGTATCGGTCGGTTTGTCTAGGGTCATGTATGAGTCCATGTTTTTCTTTATTTGTCCAATTTGTCAAGAGTCTATACATACATTTGTCAAGTGCATAGTCAGTCTACATACGTTGAGTCGAGTCGTTCTAATGCAAGCTCGCAAGTGTCAGTCCCTTTCAAATGTAAGGCAAGTCGGATCTAATGTGTGCGTTGTAGACTTGTCAGAATTTGGGATCAGCTCTACCTCAATGTCTTGGATCTAGTCACCTATAGGGACCCAGCGGTGATTCCTAGTGGATCTTTGAGCCCTCTCCTCCCTTTGAGAGTGACCCCACCCCAGAGTGTCCACCACTAGCCTCTTTCCCACAACAGCGTGTGCATATAGAACATATACGGAATGAGTAGGTGACGATTACTAAGAGTGGAGTGTACCCCCACGTTACCTGGTACGGTGGAGAGCACGGTCCACATCCGACAGATCCACAGGAGCGATACATGAGCAGCCGCACCCCTTACTCGACGGGGTCGAGTTTCTCCCACCCGGGGAGAATTGATAGGGACATCAAAGCAAGACCACTAACTTATTTTCATTTGCATTTATATCCTTGAGTTAATTGGGTTTGCAATTGTAGGGCATTATAAGCTAATGGGTTAGTCATTAGGAATTGTGGGTTTCTTTACAAAAAGGCCGCGTAGGCCCGGCGGGATCCCCACCCTCTCTCCCATTGGGCCACCTAGACTCTCTAGGGCCAATGTGGGGCTGGTCCAAGATAGAATCTTGACCAGCCCCTCTTGTTGACTCCAAGAGGGGGGCGCCCCCTCCCATGTCCCCATGTGGGATTTAAATAATCCCCCCCTTTCCACCTATTTTTGAATTTTGTATTTTCCTTGACCACATGGGGGAAGGAATTAATATTCTTATCCCTTAATTGCCCATCCCTAACCTTAGATCTGAGGGTAGCAATGGTCATTTAGTTAGGTATATAAAACCCATGTATTTTGTTATTTTCACAAGATTTATTGAATGAAAAAGTTAGAATTTCCTCTAAGGAACCCAAGGGTGTAGCCCCCTCTCTCTTCTCCACCCTTGCAGCTGTGAAAACTCCCTTCTTCTGAGGTGTGATACCTCCATATCAGTCCTCTAGTGGGTGAGAAGCTCAACACCGTCGTCGCCACCGCCATCGAGCCGCCGTCGCACCACCACCGCCTCGTCGTCGGAGTTCTATCTACCACCTTCTAGCAGCTTGAAGCCTGATTTTTAGCTCTCAATCCGAAGATCTGATCAAGTTGAAATTTTTAGGGTGAGTTCCCCTTGTTGATCCCACGTACCATAAAAAGTTTCACATATATCCCATTTCGTTTGCCCCCCTTTCCATTTTAAATCCCATTGTCTACACAATCTGCCCCTGTGCAGATCTATGTTCCAACAGCCCATCTCTTCTCCGATTTGACCCCCTTTCCAATTTCAGATCGAGCTGAAATTTGGACTAGGACTTCTGTCCATCAAAACCCCTTTTCACAATTTGTTTCATGATTTTATGAACTTTTTTACCCCTCCTAAAATTCACTGATAAATATGGAATCTGTTCAGTCTCCTGCATTACAGATCTGACCACCCCCTGTCTTAAACTACTTCCCACCCTTCAAACCACCTCAGAAAAATATAAAAAAATTATTTACATGTTCCTCACTTCTCTCTCCATATCCCATAAAAATCCCAACTCCCAGATCCATAGTTTGGGCCTCGGTCAAACCTGATTACCAGCCAGATCCCAGTCTGCCTAGTATTTCTTGAGATAGAAGGTCCATATGTTCTAAATTCCACCAAGGAGGATACAGTGATAGAAAATTTTTTGTAACATCAGGTGGTCGTAGATGTACAAGAGATCTTTGCAACGGCACTGGTTTCACGTCGATCCGACGTCGGAGCTGATCGCAGCAATTATTTCCGTCGAGTCGCGCAGTGCTGAAACAACAGAACAGGTTCAGGACAGCAAGCTGTAGCACCGAGTAGCAGCGCGTCAGAGCCGTCGAAGCCGCCCACAAAGCCACCTGTCAACTTGATCTTGATACTCTCGAGTCGTCATTATATCCCTTTACCTCCCTGCGTGGAGTGGGCAGTGAATTGCATTTCTATAATTATTGTTAATTCATACATACCAAGAGTACGAGTCTTGGCCGAGGTCACCTTCCCCACGCCAGGTAGCGTGGAGGTATCGTTTCCGCTCCCCTCTCTCGACATTTTGCTTACTTCGTATATTTCTATATGCCGCTGCTTGCATGTGATAGGTTAATCTAGCTCGTTAAATAATTTCAATCACTGCTACGAGAGAGAGCGAGACCCGTCCTGTGACCCGATCCGGGCATGAAAGAGAGTTAACCACCCTAGCTTATTGCCGGTTTCTCAACCGCGTACGTCCGCACGGTTCCCTCGCCAGGGATGAGTCGCGAGTTTGCCTACAGTCCAAGGTGCGCATCCAAATTTGGGTCGAGTCGTGTCCCATCCCGCACCAAATTGGTATCAGAGCAGGTTGAGTCTAGGGTAGTGTTGTCTTAGGAGTCACATCACATTCCGATACCCGGTATATTAAAAGGTGCCTCCGGAATGATAGGTTACGGCTATTGGGAAGGTAGAACACTTGTGTGAGTGTGATCTTCAAATCAAACCTCCGCCACGTGCCAGATACTAGTTGAGTCTAGGTTTGTAGTCGAGTCTGCATTCCAACTTTGCATTGTTGTTGTAGGGTCGTGTCTAGTCCATTAGGGAGTTAGTTTGACTTGTCCCGAGTGTTTGCATGCCCAGTCACAGGGGACCCAATTTCCATCTTTTACAACTATGGCCAATCCCTACGCCCAAGTCCCAAGGCATTCTTCCTTGGTTAAAACGATGCACACCCTCATGGATAGGATGGACAAGTTTAACCGAGACACGCGGGAATATTTTTGCCGTGCTGAGGCTAGGCTAACGCCATAGAGGATAGGAGGGACGCTACCGACCGATCTCTCCAAAGTCTGGTTAGACGAGTCTCCGCCCTAGAGAAAGTCCCGATCAGGCCCTTCCAAGGCAACAAGTCCATGTCTGAGTATATTTAGGAATTTGATGAGTACCTGTTGGGAGTTGGAGAGGAGAGCACCACGACCGCATTGTCCTTCCGGAAGGGTTTGCGGCTTCAGTACTAGTTTGAATTGTTTTGCCGCAATGTGACCACTCTGGAGGATGCTTACCAGGTTGCTCTAGTGGTTGAGCCTTTCGAGTCAAGGTTTGATGCTGCACTACGACAAGCATCTACCTGTCAGCCGAGTGCCGAGCCGGTCAGACGGCCACATGAGCCCACGAGGCAGGACACTCCTGCCCCAGGGCCTCACCCGCCCCTACCGGGGAATCCTTCCCCTCGCTCACAGACTCCCACACCTGTGCCACCTCATCTGGAGCCATACATCATTCCCAAGGGTGAACTTGTCATTGGGTAACCTTTAGCTAGCTGGTTAAGGAAGGGCCTAAGTCTGGATGCTACAATCCCTTGCTACCCATCCATGGACCCAACACTCCCAGTAGTACCCATTAACTCCTTTCACACCACTTTCCAGTCCTTCTGCTTTGTAGAAAGTGTAAAGGATCTACTAAGGAGTTTAGATTGTCAATGGGGGTTGACATGTATGTTGGCCTTAGGGTCTGACCAACCCTATAGTCATAGCTTCATGCTCCTAGCTTTAGGGTCTATTACCTCGGTGTACACCATGGGTCATATCACCTCCGAGGTCCTGTTGTTCTTTCCCCTTCCTGATGAGTCTTACCCCATTCCATTTGTCCCGAGGGAGGAACCTTACTTTCTCCATGAGATCCCTGTCCCATCGACCATCATGAATGAAGGTGACCGTCTACACCTTCACAAATTCTGAACATGAGACTGTGTAGTGAAGGAACCCATCTCGAGGGGTCATACATTCTTTGATCCCTTCGATCCTTTCCCTAGTGAACCCCTTGACCCACCATATCTACTCCACTTCTTCAGGGAAGTTCACTGTCACACCTCTACCCCACAGGCCAGTCCACCTACACTCCGCAAGGAGCTCGTTCATTGGGGTACGGAAGAAGGAGAATTCGGCTCTCCTACCCCACCCAAACCTTCCAAATCCAAAGGGTCGTCATTGTATGAATGGTGCATGTTAGGATGTCTAGGATTCCATTCCAATAATATTAGGTTGTGTCGTGTGTATGCAAGGCACACATTTGGATGTCCTGGGCCACTATTGCATATGTATCGGTCGGTTTGTCTAGGGTCATGTATGAGTCCATGTTTTTCTTTATTTGTCCAATTTGTCAAGAGTCTATACATACATTTGTCAAGTGCATAGTCAGTCTGCATACGTTGAGTCGAGTCGGTCTAATGCAAGCTCGCAAGTGTCAGTCCCTTTCAAGTGTAAGGCAAGTCGGATCTAATGCGTATATTGTAGACTTGTCAGAATTTGGGATCAGCTCTACCTCAATGTCTCGGATCTAGTCACCTATAGGGACCCAGCAGGTGATTCATAGTGAGTCTTTGAGCCCTCTCCTCCCTTTGAGAGTGACCCCACCCCGGAGAGTCCACCACTAGCCTCATTCCCACAACAGCGTGTGCATATAGAACATATACGGAATGAGCAGGTGACGATTACTAAGAGTATAATGTACCCCCACGTTACCTGGTACGGTGGAGAGCACGGTCCACATCCGACAGATCTGCAGGAGCGATACATGTGCAGCCGCACCCCTTACTTGACGGGGTCGAGTTTCTCCCACCCGGGGAGAATTGTTGGGGACATCAAAGCAAGACTACTAACTTATTTTCATTTGCATTTATATCCTTGAGTTAATTGGGTTTGCAATTGTAAGGCATTATAAGCTAATGGGTTTGTCATTAGGAATTGTGTGTTTCTTTGCAAAAAGGCCGTGTGGGCCTGGCGGGATCCCCACCCTCTCACCCATTGGACCACCTAGACTCTCTAGGGCCCATGTGGGGCTGGTCCAAGATAGAATCTTGACCAGCCCCTCTTGTTGACTCCAAGAGGGGGGCGCCCCCTCCCTTGTCCCCATGTGGGATTTAAATAATCCCCCCCTTTCCACCTATTTTTGAATTTTGTATTTTCTTTGACCACATGGGAGAAGGAATTAATATTCTTATCCCTTAATTGCCCATCCCTAACCTTAGATCTGAGGGTAGCAATGGTCATTTAGTTAGGTATATAAAACCCATGTATTTTGTTATTTTCACAAGATTTATTGAATGAAAAGGTTAGAATTTCCTCTAAGGAACCCAAGGGTGTAGCCCCCTCTCTCTTCTCCACCCTTGCAGCTGTGAAAACTCCCTTCTTCTGAGGTGTGATACCTCCATATCAGTCCTCTAGTGGGTGAGAAGCTCAACACTGTCGCCGCCGCCGCCATCGAGCCGCCGTCGCACCACCACCGCCTCGTCGTCAGAGTTCTATCTACCACCTTCTAGCAGCTTGAAGCCCGATTTTTAGCTCTCAATCCGAAGATCTGATCAAGTTGAAATTTTTAGGGTGAGTTCCCCTTGTTGTTCCCACGTCCCATAAAAAGTTTCACATGAATCCCATTTTGTTTGCCCCCCTTTCCATTTTAAATCCCACTGTCTACACAATCTGCACGCTTCCCTTGCCAGGGACGAGTCGTGAGTTTGCCTAAGGTCCAAGGTGCACATCCAAATTGGCATCGAGTCACGTCCCGTCCCGCATCAGACTGTCAGTGGCTTCTCACCTTTTCTTCTGGTATGCATTTTTTTTAAATGATTATGAATGTGATTATGCTTATGATGAATGCTTATGAATGCTACTAATGATTGTAGATGCAGGTGTGGAGTCACCTCTATATGCCAATGGACCAAGTTAGCGCCCGACCTGGAGGTGCGGATGCCTACCCACTGGCGCAACGGTGGCTGCCGTATTTGACAGGGGTGCCTCACGCCTATGAGCTACGAGTACTCAGGCGGGAGTTCCGCGACTACCCTGCTTCACTGGTACGTGCATGAATATGATGCAATTATGTTTTTATTTCCTGCTTTATAAAGATATGATGAGTAATGATATGCATGCAGGTGGTGTGGAGACCATACCAGGGGATGACCGACGAGGGTCAGCCTTGGGTCGCATCGAGCTGACTTCACTTTGGGCGTGACATCTGGGTTCACTGCTTGAACGAGATCGAGCCATTGCGGCTAAGGATGGTGATGAGGATGCTCGACTTCACCAGGAGTGGGTCGAGGTTACGGATCCATGCGGGATTGGGTGGAAGACCCGAGGATGCACCGTTGCTACCGACTGGCCGCTTCGGTTCCCGGAGCAGTTCGCTGACTGGCAGCGAGGCGGGACCCCAGTCGTCTCCCATGCACCAGATAGCTCGGCATACTGGCAGCGCTACTGGGAGACATACACTTGTCGAACCCAAATGAGGGTAGTAGGGGTACGTATGAATGCATTTTTATTTCTAATGTTAAAAACTATATGCTTATTGAAGTATGCAACTAATATGTGACAAATGCAGGATGCGCGGGATGCAGTGATGATGGACATGCAGGTCCATCTCCAGAGTGTGGAGGCCTAGCTCGCAGCTACACGGGCGGACTTGGAGACACTGGTAAGTTTACATAACTATATGCAATGAATTATTCCTAAATTATTGATGTTCATCCACTGACAATCTCAATAAATGCAGCGTGCCCAGCAGGGAGCAGCAGCAGGAGCGACAGGAGGTGCCTCCTCGAGCACGCGGAATCAGAGCGCCGAGGTGGCTTCCTTATAGGGGCTACTCGCAGGAGCAGTGGCGCGAGCCGAGGCGGCAGAGAGAGACCTGGCCGAGCGAGTAAGCATTCAGAGATCATGGGTATGCTTTAATTCCTTCTTTAACAATATGCTTATGAATAGGATGAATGATGCTGGCTACAGAGTTATAGGATGCGCTCACTCGGGCCGCTCTAGCCGGGACCGAGCTCGCGATCTGTGACCAGTGGGTCATGGAGCTGGAGGAGGAGAGGAGACGCCAGGATGCAGAGGTGCTTCATCGAGAGGTGGTGGAGAAACGGATCCTCCTCGAGGTGGAGAGGAGGGAGCGCACCAGAGAGAGAGAGGAGCGAGCCAGAGAGAAAGAGGAGTGGATGAGGGAGCAAGCACAGAAGAAGGAGGAATGGTCGAGGGAGCGAGCTCAGGAGAGAGAGGAATGGGCGAAGGAGTGAGCTCAGTGGGAGGGTGAGCTGGTAGGGATGAGGGTCCGACTTGGTGCCCTTGAGGAGTGCGCGCGAGCTGCCGAGGAGCACTACCGGAGAGGTCGAGAGTGAGCACAGCGTGAGGGGCGAGCCAGCGCTTATTTCAACTCAAGTTATCTGGCGGGTTCCTCTACACAGCAAAGGAACGAGGCAGAGGAGTGAGCGCGAGCTGGGAGGTCGGCTGCTACCTGTTGGGGTGCAAGGAACGGATTTAGAGGGGGGGTGAACGAATCTCCCCTATAAAAATTGTCCAATTAAAACTGTACTTGAAAATCTTGCAGAATTAAAATCAGATATGCTTAGTTAAACAGATATTCTAATGAGACTCACATTCGAACACGTGTTCAGATGTTCTTATGTGATTCTCACAGTATGCAGGGCTAGCACACTTAGTAACCTCACTGAAATATTCAGCAAGGATCAAAACATAGATAACTGAAGCACTTAGAGAATTCAACTTTATCTAAATTAACCAGATGTAATGACCCTACGCATACATCTATGTCAGTCAGAATTTGCAATCAAACCATTTAGAGTTATGTATGCGAGCCTAAGCATACATATATCAAATTAAAATACAAGCAAACAAACCACTACACAGATGACTTTTAGGTGGTTCGGACCTGCAGACCTACATCCACCCCACACTCCAACCAGAGTGTGGCTTACTGCTGCCAAACAGCTTGAAACCGCTGGGCGTCATAGCTTGCCTACAAACACTGCCTAACAGCTTGAACCAGAGGAACACACTCCTCTCTTCCTCCACCCAGGAGGGCAACCACTAGTGACATCAGTCACTAGCAAATCGGAGAACACAGCTCCCTTCCTCTGACACCCAGAGAGAAACCACAAGTGACACCAAGTCTCCCTTCTCCTGAGTTCATAGGAGGAACCCCGATCCCAAACAATGGAAACGGAAAGCACTAAGGATATGGAGAAGAAACAAATAAAAGGACAAGAAGTGTGCAACATGCACTGACCTTGTATCAGAAAGAAGTGTGCACTGACCTAGTATCACACAAGTAAAGAATGTGCAAGAATCTTGATAACATAAAGGAAACATGCATGGGCTCTAAATGACATGCACTGACTTTAGACAAGGTAACACAAGGTGTGCACCGACATGAGTAGCACAGGTAAAGACTTGCACCGACTGTGAATTATACACAAGCTGTAACTGCACCGACCTTGTGTATGAGCAGCCAAAGGTATGCACCGACTTGGTGCGTGCAAAACATAACCTGTACTGACTTTATGTGTGCGGGCAAGGTATGCACCGACTTGGAATATGCATGCTTCGATAAAATGCATTAACTTCAATGCGAGACTCGTGTGTATATGTAACATGCACAGACTTTGCTTTATGCAAACCAAACAAATGCACAGACCTTACCTGCGTGTAGTGACTAAAGTTGCACCGACCCTATGCCAGCCCGATGCAAAGATTGCACCGACCTGAATAGTGAAGTGCACAGACTTGCACCAAGTTTGAGAATGCAAACCAGGCAATGCACCGACCCTTGTGTGTGCACGGACTTAAACATTGACGTACACAAACCTTTATACCGGACTTGAATCTGCACAGACTTTAGCATCAACATGCACCGAACTACGTGAGTAGAACAGTCAAGTGTGCACCGACCTTCTATGAATACTAGTAGATGTGCACAGACCTTTGTGAAGGTATGAATAGTAATAGCATCGATCTCTTCCATATGAAAGATAAAGCATGCACTGACCTTGTATCATACAAGGCAAATGTGCACCGAGATAAGCAACAAAACATGTGCAACGAATTGAACAGTATTTGACAAATATGATATTAATGCACAAATGAAGCATAATGTTTGACATCATCAAAACCAAAGGGGTACAACAATCTCCCCCTTTTTGATGATGGCAACATTATGAACACAATGAGTCAAAGACAACATGCTGACTCCAAACTAACTCCAAACTATTCTCCCCCTTTGACTTAATCAAAATGGAAATAATAGTTTGAGAGATTTAGTAGATTGAGATCTAAAACATGCAAGACTACAAGCCATTCTCCCCTTGTGTCCCTTAAAAAATGAAGCGGATATATAGAGAGACTCAAGGAATCCTACTCCCCTTGAAAATGTGAGATAAGTGGAAATGAGGATAGGAAGATGACAAACAACCAGACTAATCTCCCCCTTAATACCAGAAAGATGGTGATGATACAATATCCCCCATTTGACAGAATAGAGGAATTGGAGTGAAAATTATCATCAGCCATTCAGATTCAAATCTGATACCAATTGATGTGGAAAAAGATATCAACAAAAACATAGGATCAGTTATAGAAAATTTCAACAATAATTAGAAATTGAGCATGGAATGATCAAGAACAGTGAGCAGCAAATTCAATAGGAATTTGAAGAACAATTAGAAATTGAGCAGAAAGTTGACTGGATTGCCAATAAATAGATAAGGTGGAAGGATTTTCAATAGGATACCAAATTCATAAATCTTAATAACAGAATTTTAGACTCTTCTATTATAAGAAATAATGAATGAGTCTAAATTGACCAGCATGGTTTAAGCAAAATGTATACAGAGTTTGTCAATTGAAATTCAATACTCATATCTGAAATCAAGTTTTAATAAAGATGAACCAATTGCACATATGATATTCTTGTTTAACCTCCTTCTATCTTACTTATTCAAATTTAATGACTTCTTTGAGAGTTACACAAGATAGTATTGAGATTAAATAAAAATGAGTGTATCTGAACTTGTCTTTGATTAAACTAATTTTTCAGATTTTTCTTTTGATTAGCACACTATTTTTCCTGAACAATTTTGGTTGATTAACACCTTTTTACATGAAGCACAACACGTCTTAGGTGAAGTGACCCAGTTTCTCAGTGTGATAACTGCATTGTTTCTCAGTCATGAGAACAGAATTGGTAATAGAAATATCTTTTTACGTGAGGACACACCTTGGTTAGAGGCAGGAATCCCCAGTTACTCAACACGACCATGCCATTACTTTGCCAGATTTTCAATCATTTTTATAGCAGAGGTAACTATGGCACTTCATGACATGGGTTTACTCCAGTTCTTTGATAGAGGACCCAGTTTCTCTGTGTCTAAAGTCATTGCTCTGACCAAGATTTCTTTCAAATATTTTTCAGATTCTTCAAACATTTCTCAGTACATTGTAATGTTTAAGAACAATACTTACCACATGTATCTTAACCAAAGAAAGCCATATTTTTTAAAATTCAGATTTCAGAAGGTTTTGCATGAAATTACATGAGACAATTGGTTAAGATTTATTAAAATAATGATTCAGATACTTTCAAGTCTTTTACACCCAAACTTAATGAATACATTAGGCTTAAATCAATTTGATTCATCAGACATTCTTAAACCATTATAATTGAAGATTCTTCTTTTCGATAGATGTTAGATTTATGATTAAGGTACACCAATTGAAATCTTTCCAGATTCAGATAGATCAACACATTCAGTGGCATCCAATCAATAGTAGCAACAAGAAATTTTGTTTAGAGAGCAGTTGAAGACATTATCAAGCATGCATGGAAGGTGAAAAATTGAAACACATGCTTATGCGTCTGTTGACACCTAAAATATACAAAGACAAAGGAAGAAGCTAAAGCAAGTTCAGGGCTCCGAAGACCAATCAAGGGTGCGACTTCTGTGCCATCCCTGGAAGTTCTGAGAATTAGAATAGAAGAGATCCACTACCTCTGACACTTTGATCGGCTGAAGCCATCTCTGGCTAGGTCGCTACCCAGCACGGCTATCATTCAGATAGTTAGGCTGATAAAAACTATGACAAACTCCAGGCAATCATCTACCTGCTGAAGAGGATCCTCAGATAATTCTGATGCTCATGAAATGGGATTCACATTGCCTCACACATGTTCGTAAATGCAAGGTGTTAAGCAAGCCTTGGGTAGAACAAATATCTATTCTAAAAGGTCCTTAAGACTGATGGAGAAAATCCCATTCGATCAGCCCCTGTCTGGCGTCGAATGCTAAGCAAATGGGCCAAGCCCAACACATCCCAGGCGCGCCGAGGTGCTGGATGCAGGCACGCTGAGATGCTTCATGTTGGGCGCGCCAAGGAGCTCATGCCGGAAGCTGCTTGACTATCCCTCTATAAAAGTAGTAGCCTTCGACAACACGAAAAAGGGGGGAGAATAGAGAAAGAAGGGAAATCGAAGCAGAAGAGGCCACTGAAAGAAAGAGAGTCTGAGAGTCTGCTAAGAGGTCTGAAGAAAAAAAGAGTCACAGAAGCCCGGGGAGGAAGATTCAAGGTGGGGTAGTCTGCAAAATGCCCTAAGGGGCTATATTATCCCCTTCCCCATCTTCTATTTGAGTCTGTTTTCCTTTCTTTTGGTCTGCTTCCGAATGATGTTATTTCAGTGGCATCAAATGCCAATGTAACCATGTTGTCAAGAGATATTGGCTGGATTTAGATTTTTCAGTCTGATTCTCCCTTCTGTGCCGAATGTATATGTGTTCTCTGCAATGAAACTAAGAATGAGGCTTTAGAGTTATCTCTCCTTCCCTTCGCCTCTCTGAAATCTACTGTAGTCAATGGATTTGGTTCTGATGTATGCTTGCCCCTCCGATTAAACGGATGATTTCTATTGCATCGTTTCTGTAGTTTCAACCCCGCAATAGCGATGAGAGCCTGACACAGTCCATCTCATGGCTTCTCACTCGTAATAAAATGGCGAGGGATATGTTCGGATCGTACTTCATAAGGTTCAATCAGTAACCTGACTCCCAATGAGGCTCCAGAGTGAAAGCCATTTTCTCTTCTGATGATTTCTTCCAAAACCCTCCTTCCTTCGGAATAATTTCATCCCTCTCAAGCCATATCAAAATCCCTTGAATAAAACCTCTCAAACCCTGAGGTAAAACACCTCAAAATCCCTGAATAGAACCCCTTTGAATCCTCAAGAAGTCCTCGAAGTCCCCAGCTCATCACTCCTATGAACTCCCCTAAACCCTGATCCCTGAAGCCTCTCAGCGCAGCCCTCTCTCAGCGCGAGTCCCGCGCCGAGTGCTGCCCGCGTCGGTTGAGCTTTTCCCATCGCGCCGAGACCCATCTTCCTTGTCGCGCCGACTTTAATCCGTGCTGATAGCCTCGTGCCGATGCCCTCAACGGTTCTGAGCCCATCCATTGTTACAAGACCATATCACCTCAAGGAGGAGCAATGGCCTTCATTCAACCCTCGTGGGAGCTAAATCAACAGGGTTAACCCCCCTACATTCTGTAACCCCGCTGGCCTAAGGAGTTCTGCCATTGCATGCTCTCCTATGGCCTCCCAAGGGGATATTGATAAACACCACGATGAGTGGACATTGTTCCATCGGATTGCGATCCCTTTGGATCTGGGGCTACGCCCATTTCTCCTTTGGCTTCCATCTCGGCACTCCGTGGATGGATGACCTTTACTCCCTTTTGGCATAGTCCAAAAATAAGGGGAGATGCTGCCGAAATTCATTCGCGATCATTAGTTTATCGAATCGTGTGATGTTTTCATTGAACCAATGAATCGACCCCCATCGAGTGTGGCAAAAGCCTTGAGAAAGACCATCTTACGGCTCTTTGTTCACTGTAAGAAGGGGTACACAACCATTATGGTTACATAATCTCCCTGGGCAACCTTATGTGGATGAGCTTATTCCCCTTTTTAGTTCACCTAGATATCACCATTTGTGAGCCCATGAAACCCTCACTAAACATAAAAGATCCCCTCAATAGAATCCGTCAAGACCCATAATCTTACAGAGCCTCCAAAACACCTAAAACCTAAAGGAATACTTCATGTCGGTGCCATACATCCTCCCGGCGTAGCCCTCTCTCGACGCTACTTCCGCGTCGGGTGATGGGCGCGCCGAAACCATGTCACGCCGGGCACACCCCGTGCCGATACCCCCTTTTGAGCTCACTGTCACGCCGGTTGTATACTGCGCCGGGACGCCATCGCGCCGGTTTGCCTTCGCGCCGGTTCGTCTCAGCACCAACTACCATTTAAATGCTCGACTTCCCAGCAACCTCAATGAGCCCTAAAACTCAGCCTAAACCTAACATCCCAACCCTATTAACCTTCTTGCCAACCCTTATCATATTATGGGGAATCATGATCCTCCATCCAAGTCCAAGGGAGCTAAATCAACGGGGTTTTTACCCCCACATTATACCGTTTGACTGCAATGTTTTCTACTAACCCTGCTAACCCTTGGAGTCCTGCCACCGCATGTCCTCCAATGGTTTCTTAAGGGGATATTAACAAATACCATGATAGTGGACATTGTCCCATCACATTCAGATCCTCTTGGATCTCGGGTAACGCCCATCTTTCTTTTGGCTTCCATGTCGGCACTCTGTGGATGGATGACCTATATTCCCACTTGGCATAGACAAAGTTGAGGGGATATGCTGCCAGATTTACTCCGTACATTATTATCATATCTTGGATCGCATGATTATCCATACATATTGCACATCCTGCAAACGAAGTCAGCATCGTAGTCTTATCTTGTTTTGCCCCTGGGGCATCCTCTCTTGGCAATTAATCAAGGGTTGTCCTCTTTCCTACAGGACGTAATTAATGTCATAACCTTCATGGTATGACGGACTCCGAGTCCCGACACGAACATCATAATCGACTGACTGAGTCAGATCGAGCACATAATAAATTGTCACTCCGGTGACTGGCATGCCTAAAAAAAATAAATAACTAATAAATAAATAAATCCATATAAGTAAACAATCAAATAAATAAGAGGATAAAAATCCGCTCCCACAAGTCTGGCACGCCCGGTGGGACCTCTGTCTCCCTTCATCTCTTTACCAAGAGAGGATGCCTTCAGGGGCTTCCCCCAAGAATACTGATTGTTTGTCTATCTATCTCAGGTGAACGATGACATCATCGGGACTCACCGGTATTGGCTTCGGCCCCGCGATCGTCGCCGGCCACGCTGAACACGGGTACCTGGCGGTACCCATGGTTTTCGGCTCCTTCCCACCAGCTGTAGGCTTCCCCAACTTCTTGGGGTTGGCCTTTGCCAACATGCTGCGAACTGAACCCTCAGAGCCTACAGAGGAGAAGATTGTAGAGAAGGTCGAGGCCTCAGAGGCTCGACGCTGTGCTGGCTCGCCCGCGAGCCCAATTCAAGTCACCAACTGCATGGTGCACCATATCACTCATGGGGCTCGCCCCATCCCTGCCAAGAATTTCGGGAGGCGCCGACACCGGAACCCCCGGAGGAAGGCTGCTGCTGTGACCGGACATCTCTCATGTCCGGCAAGTCCATGCTGGTCAGGGGAGTCCGCGTCTTTCTGGATGGACCCAAAGCTCGAGTAAGCCCGGATCGGGTGATCCCCGCAGTGCCTGTCTACAACTCTTATCAGGCTCTTTCTAGAAGAAGAGTCGAGGAGGAAGAAGTTGGCCACCATGGCCAGAGAAGGTTGGCTCCCCAGCCGAGGAGATTTAAGTAGGTTTGGGTCCCCAAGAACGTCCAGCTTGCCTACCAAGATGCACCAGTCCAACACCGCTCCAGATTTACCAGAACAGATGAGAACAAGCAGAGGGGCCTTGCCCCGAAGAAGGAAGAAACATTCGTGGACCCTCCACACCGTGGAAGCTTTAGGGCCTGCGCCCGATAGGCCAACATCCCCGCTGTGGGAGGAAGATTTCAGCAAACTACCGAAAGAGCTCGGCTCGCTTACATACCTCCGATGGGAGGTCGACAACTATCCCCGACCCTACATTCGGGCCGAGGGCAAGAAGAGATGACCAATATGGTCCGAAGCTATTTTAGGGGACTAGGCAACCCCTCCTTGGGCCAACAATGGCTATTACAGGCAGCCGTGGCTGAAGAAGATCACTGCTAATCAATGGCAGTGGAAGAAGAGGAAGACAGAAGAATGACGTCATCGGTCGATGACAACGGGTATGAAGATGACTTGGATATTCAAGCTAATGAAGCTACTCCTCGCCAGGAGGAAAGGAGAAGGGTCTCTGTAATTGAAAGGCTCACCTTCCCAGAGAATGCAAGAAGGAGGGTTTGCAGACAGAGAAGAAGGATGCAGATTTTCACCTACAACATGGCTGGGGTGTCTGGCCACTATGGAAGATTGCCTGAGGAGCCTCAGGAGCTGGCCCGGTTGGCCGGAAGGCCAGGTCCGAGTACCCGACGGGCGGAAGCCGCAAAAGAAAAGCCGGCGGCAACCAAGGGAAAGTAAACCCTGGCTCACCTCCAACAACATGATAAGGCCGTTATTCTCACCACAAATGTGGTGACGGCGGAAGAAGAAGAAGATGTCTTGCTTGACATCCTACCTGAGGGTGCACCTGGCGAGACGACAGAGACTATCCACAGCACTGCAGCTATGGACCCGGCCGTACTGATGATACTCCAAAGGTACCGCCAAGAGATAGAGCAGCTGAAGAAGCAATTGATGGAGAAGACAGAACAGTCTTCGGCCTCCAAGCAGCCTGATATGTAGGCCGAATCATCACGGGGAGCCGTCAACCAAAATGACTTCCCACCACTCTACACCTTGCCTCAGTCAGCAGAACCGAGCTTGGCAACAACTCAGCAACGCCCACCACAGCCGTTGATGCCGCCAGTGCTACCACAGGTGCACTAGACACCTCCGCTGCTGTGTCCTCCTCCTCAGGCGACCACCCTGGTCACCCCTTACTTGCAACCGGCACATTTCTACCCAGAACCAGTTGATCCGACCGTCATGAACAAGATGATGGTGGAAAGAATGATCGAGCTGAAGCTCGCTGAAAGAAGTGAAGGTGACTATGTCTCATTCGATGTGTACAGGGTTCCATACCCGCCACATCATGCTGCTAAGCGGCTCCCTCCCGGGATTAGCAAGCCTCTAAAATTCGACAAGTTCAACGGGAAGGGATCCCCAAAAGAACATGTCACCTACTACATGACCGTCATGGGTGACCTGGCCACCGACAAGTCATATTTGCTAAAAAAATTTGGGTCCTCACTCACGGGGCTCGCATTTGAATGGTACTCTAGCCTCCCGGCCGGGTCGATCAGCGACTGGTCGGACATGCATAGGAAGTTCAGAGAGAGATTTCATGTCACGGAGAGGGAGGTCACAGTGGCTGAACTCTATTCAACAAGACAGAGGGCAGATGAGACGGCCCTTGACTACATCAAGAGGTGGAGGAACCTCGGAATGAGATGCAGGCGGCCCCCGCACCAGGAGGACGTTGTACAGATCTGCAAGCAGAACCTCAGGAGAGAGGTGCTGGAAAAGATGATTGGCATGGAAATTCGGTCGTTCGACCGCTTAAATAATGTTGTGGCCGAGGTAGAAGCCTTCCTGGCGCAATCTGCCCCGACATCAAGTATTGTCGCTACATAAAAGGGCAAGGCAGCAGAGCATCGCCAGGTGCCTAAAGAAGCGAACGCCCTTGATAGCAAGGCGTTTGAACAATAAAAAGACAAAGGCAAGAAGACAGCTGCTCCTCAGCCTGCTAAGACCGAAGATGGCAAAGAAGGTCCGTCACTCCGGGACAAGATGAAGAAGGCCTACTCTTTCCCGAAGGAGAAGACCAGGATCTTGTTCGACTGGGTTACCCAGTATGATAAGATCACTCTGCCTGAGCCGAAAAGGCCGGAGGACCTGAAGAGAAGAGACAGCCCAAGATTTTTCCCTTACCACCAGATGCTGGGACATCCGATTGAAGACTGTTATGTTTTCAAGGATATTATTGAAGGCATGGGGAGGAAAGAAGAAATAGAGTTGGGGGAGTACAAGGTTGACCCTCCACAACCACATGAGGCACCTCTAAGAAGAGCCGCCGTCAACATGGTCTCTCTATATCAAGCATTGCCTCAGGAGACCGCAGAAGCCAGTACTCAGCACACCTATGAAGCCTGCTTTCTGGCCCCAATGAAAGAACATGAGGGATGGCAGCAAGTCCCTGCAAGAACTAAGAAGAAGGGCACGTCTCACCCAACAGTGGGGGCACATATTCGTGGCATCACACCATGACCCCCTTTGCCAGTGGCAACACCGGTGTGGACCAATCCACCCGCAGTCATTAGAATACCTACCCATAGCCGGAGGAGGCAGACCCCATTACCGGCAGTCAAGGAAATTAGTCCAGAAGCCCGGCGGCTATAGGACTACATAAATGGGCTAGATGAGTATGTACAGCCCGAGCTAGAACCTTTACTAGTACGGGATCATGTCCCGTGGCAGGAGCTAGAACAACTTTCACTGAAACAGGAAGAGGAAGCTGACAAAGCATCAAACAAGGATGGCAGTTTGTTCTGGGGGCAAGCGCCAGCCGAAGAGAAGAAAAGAAGACGAAGAAATAAAAGAAGGGCCAGCAAGGCTACAAAGGGTATAATCCTTTCCTGTAACACCCTCTCTGCTCTGTTCAATTTGCCTGGTGAGGAGGATGAAGAAGAGATATGCTTCACACCCACCGCCAAGGAAAGTCAGGCCGAAGCCGCAACTACTACACATGCAACCCAGTCAGGCCGACGATGGGGGCGTCAACCGCCCGTCAACCGCCCGCCAACCACAACATTATCTTCAGGGGGGAGCAACCCTATAAAATACCACCCCCGGAGGTTAGGGGAGTCCAAATCCCTCCTCTGGCAGGCCTACACAACCAGAGTGGAGGTAGCACTCCCGCTCTTTCCTTCCTATAATTTGTAAAGATGTCAAAGGGGAAGCAGCTATGCCAGGATGCCGAACCAGCAACTGGGGGCATTCACCCGCAACTCCAGCAATCTTCCGAATTGCCGGAGGAAGCAGAAGCTCACTTGGCCGCAGCCAGTGAAGGACAGTAAGGAGACGACCCCAAGCAGAAGGGTGCAGTCTCCGAGTCCGATGAAGCAGGCCCATCAGGGGCCACAGTCCAAGACTCTTCCAAACCCAGGTGGGCAGAAGAAATGAAGCTATCCAATATCTGAGCAGGAAGTCGGGTGGTCAAGCTGTTGAAAAAGCTCCCGGCAAGATTCACTGTCTAGGAAATCCTCTCTCTGAGTGAAGAGACCTGACAGACGATTATTACTACTTTACAGACGCCTGCTCAATATGAAGCCTGCCTAGCTGAGGCACTACCAGAGGCCAGCATGACCTTCACTCGGGAGGACATGTTGCTCCCCACTACCAGCCACAACAGACCTCTGTATATAAGGGGGCACCTGAATGGCCGGGAATTGACCATAATCCTGATGGATCCCGGGGCGGCTGTCAACATCCTGCCCTACAGGATATATGAAAGGCACTACTTCAACGTGGGTCTCCAAAAAGTCAGAGATATGTGTATTGCCAGCTTCAACCATAAGTGTGAGGTGTCTCTAGGAGTGGCGGAGTTCACACTCACTCTAGCAGACTTTGTCACAAAAGTGCAGTTTCACGTCATCGATTCCCGCACCTCGTACAAGGCGCTGCTCGGCCGCCCTTGGCTACACGAGAATATGGTGGTGCTTCCACGCTCCACCAGTGCATCAAATATAGCCTGGAAGGGAAGGAGGAAAGGGTATTTTCCGACCTCCACCCATTCGAAGTGTTCGAGTGCCACTTGGCGGATGCCCCTCTATATGCAGAATGGCCACAGAAGGCCCCTGAAGCCAAGACCTCTTCCAGCACAACAAAAAGCACCTCCGGAGTCGAATGGTTCCCTCCGCCGCCGTGTGGATATGTTAATCCCAAGACGGTCTCGCACATCACTGTCACCGGGAATGTGGGCCGGGTAACACCTCCCGCCATTTACTTCGAAGCTAATGAAGTCAGGGTCGACCAGCACCACGACCACATCGGGATCCTGGAGGGCCTTACCAAGCCAATTCTCGGTCTCAATAATGCCACTATCGAGCCTTTCAAAGCTTGGGAGGTGGCACAGATAGATGGCCCCAGCAGCTTGTTCTACACAGTTGAGGAGCACCCTACACAGGAGGATATTGATTGTCATCTGCCTGAAGATATAGAAGACCCGTCAGTGCCCATACAGGGGTTGACATTTATAACAAGTCGAATGGCCCAGATGTTCCAGAAGCAGCACATCCCCTCTGGCTAGCCTCGCAAGAAGAAAGAAGCATTCCAGAAGCTATGGTATCCCCCGAGCCTAGATAAAGAAATGAGGCATCTATCTCAACACCCAGGGTTGGGCTTCACCCTCGAGGAATACTATTACAGCGAATGCTATGAAGTGGATACCATTTTCGCTTTCTACCCAACTGAGGATAACTCACTGGGGGAAACTTTTGATGAACACCCAGCAGAAGCGGAATACACTGAGTCGGCTCAACCAAGAAGTCTGGAATCAGAGGCCATATTCCCCTGCCGGTGCTGGGAACAGGTCTACCTTGAAGAAGCAGCTCTTCATGTCAAATTCGACACAGCTAGCAGTAGTGAAGCTGAAGATGTTGAAGAAACAGGGCTGTCTCCATCTAGCAGCCCTCCGCTGATG
This sequence comes from Amorphophallus konjac, assembly GCA_022559845.1. Taxonomy (NCBI): domain Eukaryota; kingdom Viridiplantae; phylum Streptophyta; class Magnoliopsida; order Alismatales; family Araceae; genus Amorphophallus; species Amorphophallus konjac. The sequence continues at coordinate 2,496,134 of CM040117.1, read as the reverse complement.
GTGATGCCAGCACTTCTTGGACCAGTCAAGGAAGCTTCTCCCGAGCCTGATCAAGAGAGGGACGCTGCTAGAAAAGAAAAAGCTACCTCCACTGAAGATATGGTGATCCAAGGGAGTGAGACCTTCTCACCCTATACCATGGAGCTACAGTGCTACTCCGACTCAATAATAAACAATCACCAGTCCCTGGTAATTGCAACCCCCTCAGCAACGGATGAAGCAATCGACTCACCCCTCGAAATGGTTATTGAGGTGGATTTACTGGCAGAACAATACATGCAGCCACTACCGGCTGAACCACAGATTCTGACGAACCTCAGATAAGTCAAAATGAAGAGATTGAGGTCCTCGACCTCGAAGATGACATACCAGACTTTGTCGACCTTCAGCCTGCACCCCCGGAGATAGAAGACGGAGGCCAAGCAATAGTCAATGAACTTATAGAAGTCAACTTGGGAGACAAGGATGACCCCAGGCCGACATTCCTCAGTGCCCAGTTATCTACTGAAGAACAGGGGTTGTATATCCAGCTGCTGCAAGAATACCGGGATTGCTTTGTCTGGACCTACAAGGAAATGCCAGGATTGAGCCCCGTAGTCTCACAACATGAGCTAACCATAAACCCTGAAGCCGAGCCGGTGAAGCAGCCGCCGCGGCGCATGAGGCCAGAGCTCATTACTCAGATATGCAAGGAAGTCGATAAGCTCATTGATGTGGGTTTCGTCGAAGAAAATCAATATACCACGTGTGATGTGACACAACCTAAGACTTAGGCAAACAAGCTCATTCACAATCAAAACGGGCCAATTTGGGCCGCCGCTCTCTTGTCGCTCACCCAAGCCCGGGGTAACTTGGCAATGCCAAGGTGAGGTTGAGGGGTTGGGCCCTTGCTAGTAGAGGGCCAGCAAGACCAATGTTTGATTCCCAATGGATGTGGAAGCCCAATTCAAGGGGGCCGACAAAGTGCCATATAAGGGACCCACGGTGGTACCTAGTGAGGATATTGAGCCTATTCCCTCTGTTGAGAGAGCATCCACCCGTGAGGAGAGTCCACCAGCCAAGAGAGCCCAGCGTGAGCACATTGAACGAATATTGGATGAACATGTCACTACCACCAGGAGCAAGGTATACGAGCGCTATCTCGGCAAGTGGATAGATCGGTCTCGTTCGGAAGACTTGAGGGAAGTACCACTTCTACACCCAGGACACTTACTCGACGGAGTCGAGTTCTCCGCACCCCGAGAGTATGATGGGGACATCACCTCCCATGCCCACGTTCACAGCTCGTCTCCTCGCCCCGATTGCATCCGGAATGTTCTAGTCATTTAATTTTGAGTCCTATGTAATTTTTATTTGAGTCATTTGATGTATTTTCCCTTTTATTTGAGTCATGTTCCTAGGTCTTGTGTTCATTTCCCTAAGTTTTGAGTGTCATCAGGTTGTCTAGTTAGCTATTCGGCCCAATTCATTGGGCTTGGCCCAAGGGCTCTCCCCTACCCCCTCGTTATTTGTCATTGAGTCAATTGTCAGGGACTTTTGTAGAAATGTGGGTTTCCTATATATAGGACCTCATTCCCCCCCATTCCAACTTAATGAATCAATGAATGAAAAAACTTACAATTTTGAGAGTTTACACTTCTTATCTAGTGGAGAGATTCCATTTTTTGGGTGAGAAACCCTAGGGGAGAGATTCCCCACCCTTCCCTCTCTTAATCTCTCTTTTTCACTCCACTTTCTCTCTCCTCAACACCCAAATTCGAATTTTCTTCTCTCTCCTCCCTTCCCAACCACCTCCACTCCCCACCTACCCCATTTAAGCCTCTTCCCATTCCCCACAACCCTCATCAATACTCCACCCCTTCCCAAGACCCCCTCCACCAATCCTCTCCTCACCATCCAACCCCCAACTACCCCTCCCACTTTCCCAAGCACCCTTCCCACTACCCCAAGCACCCCTTCCCTTCCCCAACACAACCCCCCATTCCCAAGACAAAAAATTAACCCCACCCTTAAACCTATTTTCGAATATCCTTTCCCTCTCTCCATTCCAACCAAATTCGCAGCCCCCACTACCACCATCTATTGGACCCTCTTCCAGACCTTATTCTCCACCTCCCACACCTTAGAACACCCCCTCCAAGACCCCCTTACAACCAGGGGTCACTCCCACACTCATCTACCCCCTTCCCCTTCTTCTTTTTTGGTCATTGGAAGCTACTTCGAAGTTGCAGTTTGCTGTCCAGAGATTGCAGATGAACTAGCAAATTGCAGCGGCCACCACGACTTCCTCCGGATGAGTTTGAAGACCCAAGAGCTATCGTCGGAAGCGTCTACCAGTCTCCTTCACAAAAGAAGTGGTTTCATCTTCTTCCGATCTCCAAGCCGTCCAGGAGGTCTAATCTCCCACAACTGCGCAGTTCTGCCTCGGCTAAGGACCTGAGCCAGATTAGAAGCTCTGGCACGACGAACCCCGAAGGAATCAGTCCACGAGTTCTTCTTCAAAGTTCTTCATCGCCCAGTCTACTTCCAGAATCAAGAAACAGAACTTCATTCGGCATTCGTGATCCAGAGTTCTCATTTTTCTCCCTCAGCTACGCAGATCTACTACTCATAGTCTGCACCGACCAGTCGCCATTGTTCTGCATCCCCTAGTCTTCTCCGACATCGGTTGGCTTCCCCGTTAGTTTTTCTGCGAAGAGGACTCGTCCACGATTCCAACGACTCTGACAGCGCTTGATTCTGAGGTCGGGAGCTGCTGGGGCATCCTCTGCAACCTGCTGTTGGAAACCAGGAGCTAGCTTTGCAGAGATCCCGATCTAGAGAGAAAGCTTAACCACGACAATCCCCGAAGGAATCAGGCCGCGAGCCCTTCTGAAAAGTTCTTCCTCTCCCTGTCTACTTTCATAACCAAGAAGCAGAACTCCGTTCGTCATCCGGAAGCAGAAGTTACGAATTTTCTTCCTCAAGCGTGCGACTCTGCTTCCAACAGTCTGCACCGACCCCCACTCACTGTTCTGGGTTCCCTAATCTTCGCTGGCATCTTTCGGCTTCCCCGTCAATTCTGTTGCAAATAAGACTCGTCCACGGTTCCAGCGGCTCTGGCAGCACCTGATTCGGAGTTCGGGAGCGGCCGAGGCAACCTCTTCTTCCTGCTGTTAGTAACCAGTTGCTGTCAGTCCAAGAATCAACGTCCCTGTTCGAGCTCCTTCCCAGGCCAGCAGCGACCCCAGAAGAATTCAGAAAAATTCAGAGGCACTCCAGTTCCAGTAACAAAGATTTTCTCACTAGTCTCGCCCTCGGAAAAATTCCTGATCATGTTCTGAAGCCATAGTACCGACTGTCTATCCACAATTGCCGAGAGAGGACAGATTCAGCATATTCACTTCATCATCGTTTTAGCCCTAGTTTTCCCCACCCCGCTTGGCCGGCTGAAGGCCCCTCCCTGCGTGGAGATAGTTTTGATTGTAACTATCATCTTCCCTTCCCCACGATCCCCCCCTTGCATGGGGTGTAGTGTTGTAATAGCTTAAACAGGTCAAGCTACCCCGGCGCGGCGTGTGGGGAACCCACGCTTGCCCGCTCGCCCTCGTCTCCGAGCGGGACAGGTTTCTTCAAACCGGTCGAGTAAGTGTTCCAAACTTTGCTCTAATTTGTACTTGTTCTTTCAATATTAGTTCATAAACTCCGCTGGCCGTGAATGAGAGCCCGATCCTTAAGCTCTTGTGCTATAAGTGATCACCGTGGGAAAAGAGAGAAACCGGTGCCTTTGGCACTTGGTCGGCCCCATTGTCTTGGGCTTCCACATCCATTGGGAATCAAGTCTTGGCCTTGCTGGCCCTCTACCAGTAAGGGCCCAACCCCTCAACCTCACCTTGGCATTGCCAAGTTACCCCGGGCTTGGGTGAGCGACGAGAGAGCGGCGGCCCAAATTGGCCCATTTAGATTGCGAATGTGCTTGCTTGCTTAAGTCCAAGGTTGTGTCACATCAATTGGTATCAGAGCAAGTCATTGACTTGTCTCTATCAAGTCAAGTCCTAGGGCATGCTTGCATTGGTGTCATCATCAATCCGACCCTTGCATTGATCCCCCGATCATCATGGCCACCTACTTAGCCTACTCACCACCCATGGACTTCATCCTAGATAGGGATATTACCTTTGACGGATCACATTCTAGTGACTATCTTAGGTGGGAGGCTACCATAGAAAAGTACTTCGAAAAGACTTGGGTATATGGATCCGCGAGAGTCCGAAAGGCCAAGGGACAGTTTCGGGGTCAAGCCAAAAGTAAGTGGGAACACATAGAGGGCTTAAGGAGGGTTAGAAGACAAGAACCTATTCACTCATGGGAAGAGATGAAGGTAGAACTTAGAAAGATCTACATCCCCAAACATTCCCACCCCTCCTACTCAAGCACCCCTAACCCGAGGAGCACTACCACTCCTCCATCCCCACCCGGCCAACTTGAGACCGACCTTTGGTCTCCACCCCCACCACCCCCAACAATTCATCTCTCAACCATCATAACAACACTTCGCGACCAAGTCCTCTCCCTTAAGACCCAAATAAACCAAACAACCACCTCTCCACCAAATCCCATGAGGATCCCCACACTCCAACCAAAACCTCCTTCCGCAAACCTATCTATCCAAACTCAATTGGCCCCCACTACCACCCCTCCACAACCAGCCGATCCCAAGGGGAAGAGACCCCTAACCGACCCGGTTTCCCCAAAAAGGACCACCACTCACCCTATTCTCACCATTCAAACCCAAGTAGACCCCGTGTCCATCCCTCCACCTAGAACCATGACGGCCACCACCACCCAACCCAAATCCTGTCACCCAACCCACCTTCCACTTCCAAACCCAATCCTACCCCAACCTAGACCTCCACTACTTCCACTCCCAAACCACATCCTACCAATCCCAATCCAAGTTTCCCTTTACCCTCTACCCTGGGAACACCACACACAAACCCTCATCACCCCAAAAGACTCTCTCACCTCCTTGGTAGCAGAACTCATACCCAATCCAATAGTTGTGAGCACTCCAAACCCACCACCCACTTTGGAGGAAACCCAAGTCCAAGCTGAAGAAGGAACCTCACACGATGGTCTTTACCTTACACCACCCTCTCTAGTTGGGGCGAGCTCATCTTAGGAGAACCCATTGTTAGTTGGCTAAAGGAGAGCCCAATTCGAGAGACCCCGGCCCATGTTTTCCCTCCCATAGAACGAGACCTTCCCATAGTGCCCTTCTTCTCCTATCACACCACAATCCAAGCATCCTATCAAGTGGAGACCTTAGAGGACCTTCTCAAGGCATAGCATGGCAATTAGAGATGACTAGCATGTTGACCCCTATGGTCGAACAACCTAGGAGCCTTAGCCTCCTACACCTATGCATAGGGTCTATCACCTCGGTTTGCACCATTGGTTGCTACACTAGCGACCTCCTTCTATTCCTCCCTACACCCGATGAGCCCAACCTTCTCCTCGATTTAGAGCTTCTTATCTCGGGTAGAAAGCCAAGCCCTCCACTCATGGCCGACCCACTTGTCAAGAACATTGGCCCAACTATCATGGAGAAGAATGACTTAGCACCTTTTAAGGATCTTGAGGACATGGAGTTCCTCCCCCTAGGTGACCCATTTTATGATCCATATGATCCATTCCAATGGGAGTCAAGGGACTCATATGACCCAACCATCTTACCAACCACCCACCCTTTCCTACCCTCACCCACCATATTGGGCCAAACCCACCTCATCTATGACCCGGGTTACACCTTGGGAGCCATGACCTTGGGCCACATATCCCTAGGTAATAAGGTTGTGCCCCACCCCATGACGACCACCTTCTTAGATCCATTCGATCCTTTCCAATGGGAGTTCAAAGGTTGTCCCACACCTATACATATGGAAGTCACCTTTGGGAAAAGTATGCATGTGTCTAGGCTTACCACACCCCTTGGCATGAACACTATGTTGGGTCCATTCATTCATATCACCCACATGTCAAGTAGAAAGTATGAGTGGTCCATATTCGGATGTCATGGTCCACCTTCATTCATCATGGGTCTTAAGCATGTCAGAGGCATCTACAGATGTGTGGGTCCCCCGATATTTATCACCAATTTGCATGATAGGGCCACCTACGGGTGTCCCGGCCCACCTAGGCTGACCAAAGACTACACTGCATCATTACATGATAGTCTACTTTTGGTTGCCCAGGTCCACCCATCACCCCTAGAATGTCTGCATTCACAACATTGCATGAAGAGATCCGCAAGCACATTAGCAAGAAGAATGTGACTTATAAGAGGCGGGCCGACTCTCATCGGCGTCACCAAGAATTCCATGAGGGTGACTTTGTGATGGTAAGGAAGGAGAGGCTCTCCCCGGGAGCCATCTCCAAATTGAGGCCACGTGGGGCTGGTCCCTTCCAGGTCCTGAGGCGCATTGGTGCAAATGCCTATGAGTTAGATCTCCCGAGGAGTATGGAGTAAGTCCCACATTCAATGTCGCCGACCTAGTGCCATATAAGGGACCCACGGTGGTACCTAGTGAGGATATTGAGCCTATTCCCTCCGTTGAGAGAGCACCCACCCGTGAGGAGAGTCCACCAGCCAAGAGAGCCCAGCGTGAGCGCATTGAACGAATATTGGATGAACATGTCACTACCACCAGGAGCAAGGTATACGAGCGCTATCTCGGCAGGTGGATGGATCGGTCTCGTTCGGAAGACTTGAGGGCAGTACCACTTCTACACCCTCCGAGGAGGGAAGGACACTTACTCGACGGAGTCGAGTTCTCCGCACCCCGGGAGTATGATGGGGACATCACCTCCCATGCCCACGTTCACAGCTCGTCTCCTCGCCCCGATTGCATCCGGCATGGTCTAGTATTTAATTTTGAGTCCTATGTAATTTTTATTTGAGTCATTTGATGTATTTTCCCTTTTATTTGAGTCATGTTCCTAGGTCTTGTGTTCATTTCCCTAAGTTTGAGTGTCATTAGGTTGTCTAGTTAGCTATTGGGCCCAATTCATTGGGCTTGGCCCAAGGGCTCTCCCCTACCCCCTCGGTTATTTGTCATTGAGTCAATTGTCAGGGACTTTTGTAGAAATGTGGGTTTCCTATATATAGGACCCCATTCCCCCCCATTCAACTTAATGAATCAATGAATGAAAAAACTTGCCATTTTGAGAGTTTACACTTCTTATCTAGTGGAGAGATTCCATTTTTTGGGTGAGAAACCCTAGGGGAGAGATTCCCACCCTTCCCTCTCTTAATCTCTCTTTTTCACTCCACTTTCTCTCTCCTCAACACCCAAATTCGAATTTTCTTCTCTCTCCTCCCTTCCCAACCACCTCCACTCCCCACCTACCCCATTTAAGCCTCTTCCCATTCCCCACAACCCTCATCAATACTCCACCCCTTCCCAAGACCCCCTCCACCAATCCTCTCCTCACCATCCAACCCCCAACTACCCCTCCCACTTTCCCAAGCACCCTTCCCACTACCCCAAGCACCCCTTCCCTTCCCCAACACAACCCCCCCATTCCCAAGACAAAAAATTAACCCCACCCTTAAACCTATTTTCGAATATCCTTTCCCTCTCTCCATTCCAACCAAATTCGCAGCCCCCACTACCACCATCTATTGGACCCTCTTCAGACCTTATTCTCCACCTCCCACACCTTAGAACACCCCCTCCAAGACCCCCTTACAACCAGGGGTCACTCCCACACTCATCTACCCCCTTCCCCTTCTTCTTTCTTGGTCATTGGAAGCTACTTCGAAGTTGCAGTTTGCTGTCCAGAGGTTACAGATGAACCAGCAACTTGCAGCGGCCACCACGACTTCCTCCGGACGAGTTTAAGACCCAAGAGCCATCGTCGGAAGCGTCTACCAGTCTCCTTCGCAACAGAAGTGGTTTCATCTTCTTCCGATCTCCGAGCCGTCAAGGAGGTCTATTCTCCCACAACTGCGCAGTTCTGCCTCGGCTAAGGACCTGAGCCAGATTAGAAGCTCTGCCACGACGAACCCCGAAGGAATCAGTCCACGAGTTCTTCTTCAAAGTTCTTCACCGCCCCATCTACTTCTAGAATCAAGAAACAGAACTTCATTCGGCATTCGTGATCCATAGTTCTCATTTTTCTCCCTCAGCTACGCAGATCTACTACTCATAGTCTGCACCGACCAGTCGCCATTGTTCTGCATCTCCTAGTCTTCTCCGACATCGGTTGCTTCCCCGTCAGTTTTTCTACGAAGAGGACTCGTCCACGATTCCAACGACTCTGACGGCGCTTGATTCCGAGGTCGGGAGCTGCCGAGGCATCCTCTGCAACCTGCTTTTGGAAACTAGAAGCTAGCTTTGCAGAGATCCTGATCTAGAGAGAAAGCTTAACCACGACAATCCCCGGAGGAATCAGGCCACGAGCCCTTCTGCAAAGTTCTTCCTCTCCCTGTCTACTTTCAGAACCAAGAAGTGGAACTCCGTTCGGCATCCGGCAGCAGAAGTTACGAATTTTCTTCCTCAGGCGTGCGACTCTGCTTCCCACAGTCTGCACCGACCCCCACTCACTGTTTTGGGTCCCCTGATCTTTTCCGGCATCTTTCGGCTTCCCCGTCAAGTTCTGTTGCAAAGAAGACTCGTCCACGGTTCCAGCGGCTCTGGCGGCACCTGATTCGGAGTTCGGGAGCGGCCGAGGCAACCTCTTCTTCCTGCTGTTAGTAACCAGTTGCTGTCAGTCCGAGAATCAACGTCCCTGTTCGAGCTCCTGCCCAGGCCAGCAGCGACCCCAGAAGAATTCAGAAAAATTCAGAGGCACTCCAGTTCCAGTAACAAAGATTTTCTCACTGGTCTCGCCCTCGGAAAAATTCTTGATCACGTTCTGCAGCCACAGTACCGACTGTCTATCCACAATTGCCGAGAGAGGGCAGATTCAGCATATTCACTTCATCATCATTTTAGCCCTAGTTTTCCCCACCCCGCTTGGCCGGCTGAAGGCCCCTCCCTGCGTGGAGGTAGTTTTGATTGTAACTATCATCTTCCCTTCCCCACGATCCCCCCCTTGCATGGGGTGTAGTGTTGTAATAGCTTAAACAGGTCAAGCTACCCCGGCGCGGCGTGTGGGGAACCCACGCTTCCCCGCTCGCCCTCGTCTCCGAGCGGGACAGGTTTCTTCAAACCGATCGAGTAAGTGTTCCAAACTTTGCTCTAATTTGTTCTTGTTCTTTCAATATTAGTTCATAAACTCCGCTGGCCGTGAATGAGAGCCCGATCCTTAAGCTCTTGTGCTATAAGTGATCACCGTGGGAAAAGAGAGAAACCGGTGCCTTTGGCACTTGGTCGGCCCCATTGTCTTGGGCTTCCACATCCATTGGGAATCATGTCTTGGCCTTACTGGCCCTCTACCGGTAAGGGCCCAACCCCTCAACCTCACCTTGGCATTGCCAAGTTACCTCGGGCTTGGGTGAGCAACGAGAGAGCGGCGGCCCAAATTGGCCCATTTAGATTGCGAATGTGCTTGCTTGCTTAAGTCCAAGGTTGTGTCACATCAATTGGTATCAGAGCCAGATTATTGACTTGTCTCTATCAAGTCAAGTCCTAGGGCATGCTTGCATTAGAGTCATCATCAATCCGACCCTTGCATTGATCCCCCGATCATCATGGCCACCTACTTAGCCTACTCACCACCCATGGACTTCATCCTAGATAGGGATATTACCTTTGACGGATCACATTCTAGTGACTATCTTAGGTGGGAGGCTACCATAGAAAAGTACTTCGAAAGACTTGGGTATATGGATCGGCGAGAGTCCGAAAGGCCAAGGGACGACTTCGGGGTCAAGCCAAAAGTAAGTGGGAACACATAGAGGGCTTAAGGAGGGTTAGAAGACAAGAACCTATTCACTCATGGGAAGAGATGAAGGTAGAACTTAGAAAGATCTACATCCCCAAACATTCCACCCCTCCTACTCAAGCACCCCTAACCCGAGGAGCACTACCACTCCTCCATCCCCACCCGGCCAACTTGAGACCGACCTTTGGTCTCCACCCCCACCACCCCCAACAATTCATCTCTCAACCATCATAACAACACTTCGCGACCAAGTCCTCTCCCTTAAGACCCAAATAAACCAAACAACCACCTCTCCACCAAATCCCATGAGGATCCCCACACTCCAACCAAAACCTCCTTCCGCAAACCTATCTATCCAAACTCAATTGGCCCCCACTACCACCCCTCCACAACCAGCCGATCCCAAGGGGAAGAGACCCCTAACCGACCCGGTTTCCCCAAAAAGGACCACCACTCACCCTATTCTCACCATTCAAACCCAAGTAGACCCCGTGTCCATCCCTCCACCTAGAACCATGACGGCCACCACCACCCAACCCAAATCCTGTCACCCAACCCACCTTCCACTTCCAAACCCAATCCTACCCCAACCTAGACCTCACTACTTCCACTCTCAAACCACATCCTACCAATCCCAATCCAAGTTTCCCTTTACCCTCTACCCTGGGAACACCACACACAAACCCTCATCACCCCAAAAGACTCTCTCACCTCCTTGGTAGCAGAACTCATACCCAATCCAATAGTTGTGAGCACTCCAAACCCACCACCCACTTTGGAGGAAACCCAAGTCCAAGCTGAAGAAGGAACCTCACACGATGGTCTTTACCTTACACCACCCTCTCTAGTTGGGGCGGAGCTCATCTTAGGAGAACCCATTGTTAGTTGGCTAAAGGAGAGCCCAATTCGAGAGACCCGGCCCATGTTTTCCCTCCCATAGAACGAGACCTTCCCATAGTGCCCTTCTTCTCCTATCACACTACAATCCAAGCATCCTATCAAGTGGAGACCTTAGAGGACCTCTCAAGGGCATAGCATGGCAATTAGAGATGACTAGCATGTTGACCCCTATGGTCGAACAACCTAGGAGCCTTAGCCTCCTACACCTATGCATAGGGTCTATCACCTCGGTTTGCACCATTGGTTGCTACACTAGCGACCTCCTTCTATTCCTCCCTACACCCGATGAGCCCAACCTTCTCCTCGATTTAGAGCTTCTTATCTCGGGTAGAAAGCCAAGCCCTCCACTCATGGCCGACCCACTTGTCAAGAACATTGGCCCAACTATCATGGAGAAGGATGACTTAGCACCTTTTAAGGATCTTGAGGACATGGAGTTCCTCCCCCTAGGTGACCCATTTTATGATCCATATGATCCATTCCAATGGGAGTCAAGGGACTCATATGACCCAACCATCTTACCAACCACCCACCCTTTCCTACCCTCACCCACCATATTGGGCCAAACCCACCTCATCTATGACCCGGGTTACACCTTGGGAGCCATGACCTTGGGCCACATTTCCCTAGGTAATGAGGTTGTGCTCCATCCCATGATGACCACATTCTTAGATCCGTTCGATCCTTTCCAGTGGGAGTTCAAAGGTTGTCCCACACCTATACACATGGAAGTCACCCTTAGGAAAAACATGCATGTGTCTAGGCCTACCACACCACTTGGCATGAACACTATGTTGGGTCCATTCATTCATACCACCCACATGTCAAGTAGAAAGCATGAGTGGCCCATATTCGGATATATTGGTCCACCTTCATTTATCATGGGTCTTAAGCATGTCAAAAGTATCTACGGATGTCCAGGTCCCCCTACATTCATCACCACTTTGCATGATAGGTTCACCTACGGGTGCCCCGGCCCACCTAGGCCCACCAAAGTCTACATGACAACATTGCATGATAAGTCCACATATGGTTGCCCCGGCCCTCCAAAATCCATCAAAGTCATCTTGGCATCAAAGTATGATTGGTCTACTTTTGGTTGCCCAGGTCCACCCATCACCCCTAGAATGTCAACATTCACAAAATTGCATGAAAGCCTTTGCAAGCACATAAGCAAAAAGAATGAGGCTTATAAGAGGCGGGCCGACTCTCATCGGCGTCACCAAGAATTCCATGAGGGTGACTTTGTGATGGTAAGGATGGAGAGGCTCTCCCCGGGAGCCAACTCTAAACTGAGGCCACGTGGGGCTGGTCCCTTCCAGGTCTTGAGGCGCATTGGTACAAATGCCTACGAGTTAGATCTCCCTGAGGAGTATGGAATAAGTCCCACATTCAATGTCGCCGACCTAGTGCCATATAAGGGACCCACGGTGGTACCTAGTGAGGATATTGAGCCTATTCCCTCTGTTGAGAGAGCACCCACCCGTGAGGAGAGTCCACCAGCCAAGAGAGCCCAGCGTGAGCACATTGAACGAATATTGGATGAACATGTCACTACCACCAGGAGCAAGGTATACGAGCGCTATCTTGGCAGGTGGATAGATCGGTCTCGTTCGGAAGACTTGAGGGAAGTACCACTTCTACACCCTCCGAGGAGGGAAGGACACTTACTCGACGGAGTCGAGTTCTCCGCACCCCGAGAGTATGATGGGGACATCACCTCCCATGCCCACGTTCACAGCTCGTCTCCTCGCCCCGATTGCATCCGGAATGTTTTAGTCATTTAATTTTGAGTCCTATGTAATTTTTATTTGATTCATTTGATGTGTTTTCCCTTTTATTTGAGTCATGTTCCTAGGTCTTGTGTTCATTTCCCTAAGTTTGAGTGTCATCAGGTTGTCTAGTTAGCTATTGGGCCCAATTCATTGGGCTTGGCCCAAGGGCTCTCCCCTACCCCCTCGGTTATTTGTCATTGAGTCAATTGTCAGGGACTTTTGTAGAAATATGGGTTTCCTATATATAGGACCCCATTCCCCCCCATTCCAACTTAATGAATCAATGAATGAAAAAACTTGCCATTTTGAGAGTTTACACTTCTTATCTAGTGGAGAGATTCCATTTTTTGGGTGAGAAACCCTAGGGGAGAGATTCCCCACCCTTCCCTCTCTTAATCTCTCTTTTTCACTCCACTTTCTCTCTCCTCAACACCCAAATTCGAATTTTCTTCTCTCTCCTCCCTTCCCAACCACCTCCACTCCCCACCTACCCCATTTAAGCCTCTTCCCATTCCCCACAACCCTCATCAATACTCCACCCCTTCCCAAGACCCCCTCCACCAATCCTCTCCTCACCATCCAACCCCCAACTACCCCTCCCACTTTCCCAAGCACCCTTCCCACTACCCCAAGCACCCCTTCCCTTCCCCAACACAACCCCCCATTCCCAAGACAAAAAATTAACCCCACCCTTAAACCTATTTTCGAATATCCTTTCCCTCTCTCCATTCCAACCAAATTCGCAGCCCCCACTACCACCATCTATTGGACCCTCTTCCAGACCTTATTCTCCACCTCCCACACCTTAGAACACCCCCTCCAAGACCCCCTTACAACCAGGGGTCACTCCCACACTCATCTACCCCCTTCCCCTTCTTCTTTTTTGGTCATTGGAAGCTACTTCGAAGTTACAGTTTGCTGTCCAGAGGTTGCAGATGAACCAGCAACTTGCAGTGGCCACCACGACTTCCTCCGGATGAGTTTGAAGACCCAAGAGCCATCGTCGGAAGCGTCTACCAGTCTCCTTCGCAACAGAAGTGGTTTCATCTTCTTCCGATCTCCGAGCCGTCCAGGAGGTCTATTCTCCCACAACTGCGCAGTTCTGCCTTGGCTAAGGACCTGAGCCAGATTAGAAGCTCTGCCACGACGAACCCCGAAGGAATCAGTCCATGAGTTCTTCTTCAAAGTTCTTCATCGCCCAGTCTACTTCCAGAATCAAGAAACAGAACTTCATTCGGCATTCGTGATCCAGAGTTCTCATTTTTATCCCTCAGCTATGCAGATCTACTACTCATAGTCTGCACCGACTAGTCGCCATTGTTCTGCATCTCTTAGTCTTCTCCGACATCAGTTGGCTTCCCTGTCAGCTTTGCTGCGAAGAGGACTCTCCACGATTCCAACGACTCTGACGGCGCATGATTCCGAGATCGGGAGCTGCCGGGGCATCCTCTGCAACCTGCTGTTGGAAACTAGGAGCTAGCTTTGCAGAGATCCTGATCTAGAGAGAAAGCTTAACCACGACAATCCCCGGAGGAATCAGGCAACGATCCCTTCTGCAAAGTTCTTCCTCTCCCTGTCTACTTTCAGAACCGAGAAGTGGAACTCCGTTCGGCATCCGGCAGCAGAAGTTACGAATTTTCTTCCTCAGGCGTGCGACTCTGCTTCCCACAGTCTGCACCGACCCCCACTCAATGTTCTGGGTCCCCTGATCTTCACTGGCATCTTTCAGCTTCCACGTCAGTTCTGTTGCAAAGAAGACTCGTCCACGGTTCCAGCGGCTCTGGCGGCACCTGATTCGGAGTTCGGGAGCGGCCGAGGCAACCTCTTCTTCCTGCTGTTAGTAACCAGTTGCTGTCAGTCCGAGAATCAACGTCCATGTTCGAGCTCCTGCCCAGGCCAGCAGCGACCCCAGAAGAATTTGGAAAAATTCAGAGGCACTCCAGTTCCAGTAACAAAGATTTTCTCACTGGTGTCGCCCTCGGCAAAATTCTTGATCACGTTCTGCAGCCACAGTACCGACTGTCTGTCCACAATTGCTGAGAGAGGGCAGATTCAGCATATTCACTTCATCATCGTTTTAGCCCTAGTTTTCCCCACCCCGCTTGGCCGGCTGAAGGCCCCTCCCTGCGTGGAGGTAGTTTTGATTGTAACTATCATCTTCCCTTCCCCACGATCCCCCCCTTGCATGGGGTGTAGTGTTGTAATAGCTTAAACAGGTCAAGCTACCCCGGCGCGGCGTGTGGGGAACCCACGCTTCCCCGCTCGCCCTCGTCTCCGAGCGGGATAGGTTTCTTCAAACCGGTCGAGTAAGTGTTCCAAACTTTGCTCTAATTTGTACTTGTTCTTTCAATATTAGTTCATAAACTCCGCTGGCCGTGAATGAGAGCCCGATCCTTAAGCTCTTGTGCTATAAGTGATCACCGTGGGAAAAGAGAGAAACCGGTGCCTTTGGCACTTGGTCGGCCCCATTGTCTTGGGCTTCCACATCCATTTAGAATCAAGTCTTGGCCTTGCTGGCCCTCTACCAGTAAGGGCCCAACCCCTCAACCTCACCTTGGCATTGCCAAGTTACCCCGGGCTTGGGTGAGCGATGAGAGAGCGGCGGCCCAAATTGGCCCATTTAGATTGCGAATGTGCTTGCTTGCTTAAGTCCAAGGTTGTGTCACATCAATTGGTATCAGAGCCAGGTTATTGACTTGTCTCTATCAAGTCAAGTCCTAGGGCATGCTTGCATTGGAGTCATCATCAATCCGACCCTTGCATTGATTCCCCCGATCATCATGGCCACCTACTTAGCCTACTCACCACCCATGGACTTCATCCTAGATAGGGATATTACCTTTGATGGATCGCATTCTAGTGACTATCTTAGGTGGGAGGCTACCATAGAAAAGTACTTTGAGAAGACTTGGGTATATGGATGCGCGAGAGTCCGAAAGGCCAAGGGACGACTTCGGGGTCAAGCCAAGAGTAAGTGGGAACACATAGAGGGCTTAAGGAGGGTTAGAAGACAAGAACCTATTCACTCATGGGAAGAGATGAAGGTAGAACTTAGAAAGATCTACATCCCCAAACATTTCCACCCCTCCTACTCAAGCACCCCTAACCCGAGGAGCACTACCACTCCTCCACCCCACCCGGCCAACTTGAGACCGACCATTGGTCTCCACCCCCACCACCCCCAACAATTCATCTCTCAACCATCATAACAACACTTCGCGACCAAGTCCTCTCCCTTAAGACCCAAATAAACCAAACAACCACCTCTCCACCAAATCCCATGAGGATCCCCACACTCCAACCAAAACCTCCTTCCGCAAACCTATCTATCCAAACTCAATTGGCCCCCACTACCACCCCTCCACAACCAGCCGATCCCAAGGGGAAGAGACCCCTAACCGACCCGGTTTCCCCAAAAAGGACCACCACTGACCCTATTCTCACCATTCAAACCCAAGTAGATCCCGTGTCCATCCCTCCACCTAGAACCATGACGGCCACCACCACCCAACCCAAATCCTGTCACCCAACCCACCTTCCACTTCCAAACCCCATCCTACCCCAACCTAGACCTCCACTACTTCCACTCCCAAACCACATCCTACCAATCCCAATCCAAGTTTCCCTGTACCCTCTACCCTGGGAACACCACACACAAACCCTCATCACCCCAAAAGACTCTCTCACCTCCTTGGTTGCAGAACTCATACCCAATCCAATAGTTGTGAGCACTCCAAACCCACCACCCACTTTGGAGGAAACCCAAGTCCAAGCTGAAGAAGGAACCTCACACGATGGTCTTTACCTTACACCACCCTCTCTAGTTGGGGCGGAGCTCATCTTAGGAGAACCCATTGTTAGTTGGCTAAAGGAGAGCCCAATTCGAGAGACCCCGGCCCATGTTTTCCCTCCCATAGAACGAGACCTTCCCATAGTGCCCTTCTTCTCCTATCACACTACAATCCAAGCATCCTATCAAGTGGAGACCTTAGAGGACCTCCTCAAGGGCATAGCATGGCAAGTAGAGATGACTAGCATGTTGACCCCTATGGTCGAACAACCTAGGAGCCTTAGCCTCCTACACCTATGCATAGGGTCTATCACCTCGGTTTGCACCATTGGTTGCTACACTAGCGACCTCCTTCTATTCCTCCCTACACCCGATGAGCCCAACCTTCTCCTCGATTTAGAGCTTCTTATCTCGGGTAGAAAGCCAAGCCCTCCACTCATGGCCGACTCACTTGTCAAGAACATTGGCCCAACTATAATGGAGAAGGATGACTTAGCACCTTTTAAGGATCTTGAGGACATGGAGTTCCTCCCCCTAGGTGACCCATTTTATGATCCATATGATCCATTCCAATGGGAGTCAAGGGACTCATATGACCCAACCATCTTACCAACCACCCACCCTTTCCTACCCTCACCCACCATATTGGGCCAAACCCACCTCATCTATGACCCGGGTTACACCTTGGGAGCCATGACCTTGGGCCACATTTCCCTAGGTAATGAGGTTGTGCTCCATCCCATGATGACCACATTCTTAGATCCGTTCGATCCTTTCCAGTGGGAGTTCAAAGGTTGTCCCACACCTATACACATGGAAGTCACCCTTAGGAAAAACATGCATGTGTCTAGGCCTACCACACCACTTGGCATGAACACTATGTTGGGTCCATTCATTCATACCACCCACATGTCAAGTAGAAAGCATGAGTGGCCCATATTCGGATATATTGGTCCACCTTCATTTATCATGGGTCTTAAGCATGTCAAAAGTATCTACGGATGTCCAGGTCCCCCTACATTCATCACCACTTTGCATGATAGGTTCACCTACGGGTGCCCCGGCCCACCTAGGCCCACCAAAGTCTACATGACAACATTGCATGATAAGTCCACATATGGTTGCCCCGGCCCTCCAAAATCCATCAAAGTCTTCTTGGCATCAAAGCATGATTGGTCTACTTTTGGTTGCCCAGGTCCACCCATCACCCCTAGAATGTCAACATTCACAAAATTGCATGAAAGCCTTTGCAAGCACATAAGCAAAAAGAATGAGGCTTATAAGAGGCGGGCCGACTCTCATCGGCGTCACCAAGAATTCCATGAGGGTGACTTTGTGATGGTAAGGATGGAGAGGCTCTCCCCGGGAGCCAACTCTAAACTGAGGCCACGTGGGGCTGGTCCCTTCCAGGTCTTGAGGCGCATTGGTGCAAATGCCTACGAGTTAGATCTCCCTGAGGAGTATGGAATAAGTCCCACATTCAATGTCGCCGACCTAGTGCCATATAAGGGACCCACAGTGGTACCTAGTGAGGATATTGAGCCTATTCCCTCTGTTGAGAGAGCACCCACCCGTGAGGAGAGTCCACCAGCCAAGAGAGCCCAGCGTGAGCACATTGAACGAATATTGGATGAACATGTCACTACCACCAGGAGCAAGGTATATGAGCGCTATCTCGGCAGGTGGATAGATCGGTCTCGTTCGGAAGACTTGAGGGAAGTACCACTTCTACACCCTCCGAGGAGGGAAGGACACTTACTCGACGGAGTCGAGTTCTCCGCACCCCGAGAGTATGATGGGGACATCACCTCCCATGCCCACGTTCACAGCTCGTCTCCTCGCCCCGATTGCATCCGGAATGTTCTAGTCATTTAATTTTGAGTCCTATGTAATTTTTATTTGAGTCATTTGATGTATTTTCCCTTTTATTTGAGTCATGTTCCTAGGTCTTGTGTTCATTTCCCTAAGTTTGAGTGTCATCAGGTTGTCTAGTTAGCTATTGGGCCCAATTCATTGGGCTTGGCCCAAGGGCTCTCCCCTACCCCCTCGGTTATTTGTCATTGAGTCAATTGTCAGGGACTTTTGTAGAAATGTGGGTTTCCTATATATAGGACCCCATTCCCCCCATTCCAACTTAATGAATCAATGAATGAAAAAACTTGCCATTTTGAGAGTTTACACTTCTTATCTAGTGGAGAGATTCCATTTTTTGGGTGAGAAACCCTAGGGGAGAGATTCCCCACCCTTCCCTCTCTTAATCTCTCTTTTTCACTCCACTTTCTCTCTCCTCAACACCCAAATTCGAATTTTCTTCTCTCTCCTCCCTTCCCAACCACCTCCACTCCCCACCTACCCCATTTAAGCCTCTTCCCATTCCCCACAACCCTCATCAATACTCCACCCCTTCCCAAGACCCCCTCCACCAATCCTCTCCTCACCATCCAACCCCCAACTACCCCTCCCACTTTCCCAAGCACCCTTCCCACTACCCCAAGCACCCCTTCCCTTCCCCAACACAACCCCCCATTCCCAAGACAAAAAATTAACCCCACCCTTAAACCTATTTTCGAATATCCTTTCCCTCTCTCCATTCCAACCAAATTCGCAGCCCCCACTACCACCATCTATTGGACCCTCTTCCAGACCTTATTCTCCACCTCCCACACCTTAGAACACCCCCTCCAAGACCCCCTTACAACCAGGGTTCACTCCCACACTCATCTACCCCCTTCCCCTTCTTCTTTTTTGGTCATTGGAAGCTACTTCGAAGTTGCTGTTTGCTGTTCAGAGGTTATAGATGAACCAGCAACTTGCAGCGGCCACCACGACTTCCTCCGGATGAGTTTGAAGACCCAAGAGCCATCGTCGGAAGCGTCTACCAGTCTCCTTCGCAACAGAAGTGGTTTCATCTTCTTCTAATCTCCGAGCCGTCCAGGAGGTCCATTCTCCCACAACTACTCAGTTCTGCCTCGGCTAAGGACCTGAGCCAAATTAGAAGCTCTGCCACGACGAACGCCAAAGGAATCAGTCCACGAGTTCTTCTTCAAAGTTCTTCACCGCCCAGTCTACTTCCAGAATCAAGAAACAGAACTTCATTCGGCATTCGTGATCCAGAGTTCTCATTTTTCTCCCTCAGCTACGCAGATCTACTACTCATAGTCTGTACCGACCAGTCGCCATTGTTCTGCATCCCCTAGTCTTCTCCGACATCGGTTGGCTTCGCCGTCAGTTTTTCTGCGAAGAGGACTCGTCCACGATTCTAACGACTCTAACAGCGCTTGATTCCGAGGTAGGGAGCTGCCGGGGCATCCTCTGCAACTTGCTGTTGGAAACCAGGAGCTAGATTTTCAGAGATCCTGATCTAGAGAGAAAGCTTAACCACGACAATCCGCGGAGGAATCAGGCCACGAGCCCTTCTGCAGAGTTCTTCCTCTGCCTGTCTACTTTCAGAACCAAGAAGCAGAACTCCGTTCGGCATCCAGCAGCAGATGTTACGAATTTTCTTCCTCAGGCGTGCGACTCTACTTCCCACAGTCTACACCAACCCCCACTCACTGTTCTATGTCCCCTGATCTTTGCCGGCATCTTTCGGCTTTCCCGTCAGTTCTGTTGCAAAGAAGACTCATCCACGGTTCCAGCGGCTCTGGCGGCACCTGATTCGGAGTTCGGGAATGGCCGCGGCAACCTCTTCTTCCTGCTATTAGTAACCAGTTGCTGTCAGTCCGAGAATCAACGTCCCTGTTCGAGCTCCTTCCCAGGCCAGCAGCGACCCCAGAAGAATTCGGAAAAATTCAGAGGCACTCCAGTTCCAGTAACAAAGATTTTCTCACTGGTGTCGCCCTCGGAAAAATTCTTGATCACGTTCTGCAGCCACAGTACCGACTGTCTGTCCACAATTGCCGAGAGAGGGCAGATTCAGCATATTCACTTCATCATCGTTTTAGCCCTAGTTTTCCCCACCCCGCTTGGCCGGCTGAAAGGCCCCTCCCTGCGTGGAGGTAGTTTTGATTGTAACTATCATCTTCCCTTCCCCACGATCCCCCCCTTGCATGGGGTGTAGTGTTGTAATAGGGGAACCCACGCTTCCCCGCTCGCCCTCGTCTCCGAGCGAAACAGGTTTCTTCAAACCGGTCGAGTAAGTGTTCCAAACTTTGCTCTAATTTATACTTGTTCTTTCAATATTAGTTCATAAACTCCGCTGGCCGTGAATGAGAGCCCGATCCTTAAGCTCTTGTGCTATAAGTGATCACCGTGGGAAAAGAGAGAAACCGGTGCCTTTGGCACTTGGTCGGCCCCATTGTCTTGGGCTTCCACATCCATTGGGAATCAAGTCTTGGCCTTGCTAGCCCTCTACCAGTAAGGGCCCAACCCCTCAACCTCACCTTGGCATTGCCAAGTTACCCCGGGCTTGGGTGAGTGACGAGAGAGCGGCGGCCCAAATTGGCCCATTTAGATTGCGAATGTGCTTGCTTGCTTAAGTCCAAGGTTGTGTCACATCAATTTGCTTTGTCTGGACCTACAAGGAAATGCCAGGATTGAGCCCCGCAGTCTCACAACATGAGCTAACCATAAACCCTGAAGCCGAGCCGGTGAAGCAGCCGCCGCGGCGCATGAGGCCAGAGCTCATTACTCAGATATGCAAGGAAGTCGACAAGCTCATTGATGTGGGTTTCGTCGAAGAAAATCAATATACCACGTGGCTAGCCAATATTGTGCCCGTGAAGAAGAGGAATGGATAGATTTGAATATGTGTTGACTTTCGAGATCTGAATAAAGCCTGCCCAAAAGATGACTTTCTAGTGCCAATAACGGAGGTCATGATAGATGTAATGACTGGTCATGAGGCCCTATCATTCATAGATGGGTCATCCGGCTACAACCAGATATGGATCGCGGAACATGACTGGGTCCACACTGCCTTCCGAACCCCCAAAGGCATTTATCATTACAAGAGGATGCCGTTCGGATTGAAGAACGCCAGCGCAACTTATCAGCAGGCGATGACTAGAATATTTGATGAGCTGCTTTACCATAAGGTCGAGTGCTACATAGATGACCAGGTAGTGAAGACCAGAACGAAAGAAGACCATCTGCAAGACCTCCGAGTTATCTTCCAGAGGCTGAGGCAGTATGAATTGAAGATGAACCCTATGAAGTGTGCGTTCGGAGTATCGAGCGGAAATTTCTTGAGTTTCATTGTTAGATATCGGGGAATTGAGATAGACCCCGCAGAGATCAAGGCAATTCAGGAGCTACCCTCTCTAAGGAACCTCTCCAAGCTAAGATCTCTTCAAGGCTGCCTAGCATACGTCCGACGATTTATATCCAACTTGTCGGGGCGATGCCACCCCTTCCATAAGCTAATGATGAAAGATGTTCCCTTCTACTGGGACGAAGAATGCCAGACAGCCTTTGACAAGCTGAAGGATTATCTGAAGACTCCTCCAGTGCTGGGTGCGCTGGTGAAGGGACGGCCGCTGATCCTCTACATAGCAGCCACGTATAACTCCCTGGGGGCAATGCTAGCCCAGAATAATGAAGAAGGGAAGGAACAAGCCGTCTATTACCTCAGTCGAAGAATGATCAGAACTGAGGAGAGGTACACCTATATCGAGAAGATCTGCCTGGCACTGGTCTTCGCGGTCAAAAAGGTCCGACACTACATGCTGTCACATGAAGTTAAGTTGATTTCCAAGGAGGATCCGCTTAAATATATCATGTCTCAACTGGCCCTTAAAGGCTGCCTAGGCAAATGGGCGGTGATTCTTACGGAGTATGATATCTCCTATGTACCGTAAAAGGCCGTCAAGGGCCAAGCTATCGTGGACTTCTTTGCTGAGCATCCAGTACCTGAAGACTGCCCCTGGAACTGGAGCTTCCTGAAGATGAAACCTTAGAGGTTGGCCAAGTGCAGCCCTCTCTATGGCAGCTGTATTTTGACGGCGCTTCCATAATTGACACCTCAGTAACTGGATCAGCCAGAGTCCGGGCGGGGACAGGCATAGTCCTGAAATCTCCAGAAGGAGAAGTCATACATACATCCTGTTCAATAAACAAGCCTTGCACAAATAATGAAGCAGAATATGAAGCCCACATAATCAGGTTACAGATTGCTCTGTCCATGGGGATTCAGATGCTAGAAGCATTCGGGGACTCCATGCTAGTTATAAAATAGTTGAAAGGGGAGTTCGATGTGCGGAAGCAAGAACTCATTCCTTATTACCATCTGGCTCTCCGCCTGATGACAAGATTCTATTTCATTAGCATCAAGCACATCAATCGAGGACAGAATGCTCAAGCTGACGCCCTCGCAAAGCTGGCCAGTTCTTTGGTAGTCCCTCCTGATATGGGCCTGAATATAATAGTAATCAACAGGCAGCAGGTCCCCAGTGTGACAGAAGCTTTAGCCGATGAACAGATAAATGAAGTGGCGGCTGTAGAAGGAATCCAGCAATCCGATTGGCGGGAGCACCTCCTGCATTGGTTTCAATATTAGCAACTCCCGAAAGAGAAAGAACAGAGAATGAAGCTCCTTAGAGTCAAAGACTCTTATGAGATGAGGAATGGAACGTTGTTCCGGATAATGGCAGATGCCCAAATGAAGATCTTACTTCGCTGCTTATCCCCAGGAGAAGCAGGGCAGGTATTGCAAGAAGTCCATGTTGGGTCAGCCGGGGCACACTAGGCCGGTCCGAAAATGAAAATTGAAATAAAGAAACTGGGCTACTATTGGCCCTCTATGTTTGACGATTGTTGCAAGTTCGCCAAAGCTTGTCATAGGTGTCAAGAACATGCCACTGTGTCAAGAAGGCCACCTATGCCACTGCATCCTACTATCCCAAGCTGGCCATTTGCTCAATGGGGTACGGACGTGGTGGGGCCATGTGGACGCACTTTTCGACACGCTCGTTTGTTTGTTTCTTTAAGTCAATTTATTCGGTGGGTTTATTCATTTATTAAGTGTGTGGACGTGCCAGTCACAAAGTGATGATTTATTGTGCACTCGATCTGACTAATCAGATGATTGTGTAGTTCGTGTCGGGACCAGAACCCGTCGCGCCATAAAGGTCACGGCGTCATTTACATCCCCTCGGAGAGGGGAACACCCTTGATTAATCACCGAGAATCAGGGCCTCATGGCCAGGAAACTATATCGAGAGAAACAAGTTGATAGCGGTCTCGAATTAGTCAGAAAGCTTGATGTCTAGGGAAGCAAGCATGCGAAATATGTCGGTCACTCAAATGACCATTTTGATATTCAGACCAGCGTCCGACTTCAAAAAATCATGATCGTCACGGGGAAAACCGGAGCATGTGTACGTCGGGATACGACAAATTTATTATTCAAAGGAACGGGAAACGTTCAGTTAAATCCCGGTTAGAGCGGTCGAAAATCGATAAGTTTGTTATCCCGATGCAAGATCAAGCTGCGACCATGCTGCGGTGGGCCCCCCGCGGTCGAAGCCAGGCTCACGTGGGCATCATCAGTATTTCCGGTGCCAAGGGACAATGGGAGGATGTCCCGGGATCAGATCCCAGAACCAGTATGCATTCAAAGGGAGCGGGCTATAGGCCGAGAATATGGGTTAGGCAATGACCATGATCGGGGTGGACCCGAGGTCTAAGCATGGCCCACGGAGGCCTTATTGATATTCCCATGCAAAGGGTCCGGGGGTGACGAGAGCCTTCTCGTTCCATTCAGATTTTGTCGGTCACTCATGGACCACTTTATGTCCGGACAAAGGTTCGTGTTTGTAGCGTAAGAGACTGTGACAAACCGTACAAATGTCTACCGTGAGTGCGGCAAGTTTAATGCAAGTGCGGGACTAGATCCCGGTGTATATGTCGGTCACTAACGGACCATTCATTGTTCGTATGAGAGTCCACATTTGAAGCATCGAAGACGACGATAAAGCCATACGGATATATGCCATAGGTACGGCAAGTCTAATGTAGGGTTACGGGATTGGATCCCGGGAGAAGCGGGTCGAGTTAGCAAACTATTGGCCCGAGATGTGTTCAGACTATGGCCATATTGAGAGTTCCGAGACCCACGTCCGATACCACAAGGCATCATTGATTTTCTCTTTGCACCCAGTCCGGGAGAGAGGTTTATTAAGTATAAAGCCCGAACTCGCCATCGTGCGCCCTCGACCCGCTTTGTTTGGGTCTTTTCCTTTAATTCATTTGATTTTCTATAATTTGATTATAGAAAGGGTGATAGTGTTTGTTCCCGTGAGAGCAGCTCATAGTCTTTTACTTCATTCATTTGTTTGGGTCTTTTCCTTTAATTCATTTGATTTTCTATAATTTGATTATAGAAAGGGTGATAGTGTTTGTTCCCGTGAGAGTGGCTCATAGTCTTTTACTTCATTCATTTGTTTGGGTCTTTTCCTTTAATTTATCTATGGGTTTTAAGCTTTTCTTTCATTTAGTTAATTGTGTTTTTTTTGTTCTCTTTTTTTTTATATGAGGCGCGCCAGTGTAAGGATGCTACAGTGGGGGCGTCGATTTAGGGAATGCAAAAAGGGGGGAGGCGCGCCGGATATAGGCGCGCCGTATTTGGGAAGTAAGCAGGGGCGCGTCGGAATAGGATGGCAAGGGGGGCACGCCGTTTTAGCAGCTACAGGAACTGCGCCGGATTAGAGGGGTGAACAGGAGGCAAATGGGGAAAAGGGCGCGCCGGTTAAGGCCACGCCAGATTAGGATGTTGGAGGTGCGCGTCGATTTAAAGTCCAAAGAGGGAGATGGGGTTTTAAGAGTGGTGTTAAACCGGCGCGGGGGAATAGTCACCACGCCGTATTAAACTCTCCCGAGGGTTTATTGCTTTGACTGTGTGTTTCTTTTCTTTTCTTTCACCCGTAGGTTGGTTTTATGATCCGTTTGTTCATCCATTTGGTAGATTAAGTAGGTAATGAGGTGGGGTTTAAGTGATTTGTTCGGAGGAGTTTGTTGTGCAAAGACTTCAAGTGGTTAATTCACAGAGGGTTTACTGTGTGTTCTGTTCGTTCTCCGGAGGGTGTCTTCTTCATTTGTTCTTGGTATTCTTGTATGTTCTTGGCCCCTGGATAAAATTGGGCAGCACCTCCCCTGGACCGGGACTTGCCAGGGAGAAGCGAAAGCCACCACACGGATTACTCCCGGGTAAACTCTCAAAGTGCGGAATGGCCTCACAGCGGTCCGTTAGCCCAAGTGTGAGTGTGGAACGCTCGAGGGCCAGCCTGCGAGAGCGACCACGACTCACGAGTGATGATCTTCAGGGCGGGGCGAATGTTTGCCACAAGGGCAATGAATGTTCATCCGTCGGAGGGCTCCTTTGAGGGTCATGCCACGGAGAGGCAGACCTCAAAGGCCCGGGATGATCGGAGAGTGAAGAAAGGAAGCGGAGGTTACACGAGGAAGATTAGGCTTGCCAAAAAGAAAACTCTTCTCTTTTATTCATCCACACAAACGGGGAAGGTTTAGACAGGGAAGTCCATCCCAAAGGAAAGGGAAAATACATCGGAGGGGGGATGAAGGAGATGCACCGTTGGGGGAGAGGGGATGGAGCACGAGCTCCTCACCCCCCTCCGGACTCACCTTCCCTCTCTCATACTTTCTCTCTCTTTTTCTTCACCTTGCCAGTGCCGGGGGACCAAACTCCTTCTCTCTTCTTCTTCTTCTCTTCACTGCACATAGCCGAGAGCCTTTTCCTCCAAAATGGCCCGCCGGGGGGGAGAAGCCAGCCTCTCTTTTTTGTTTTCATAGTAATGCCCCTTTTTATAGAATGGCTCGCCTAGGAGGTTCCTGCCACTTCCACCTCATCCGCGACGAAGCTCGGAGTTGACATGGTGCGCTGGACGACGCTGGTTCGTGCCGTACGCTGCTGTTCGTCCGAGGATGAGATGGTCATAGGTCCGCAGGGGTTGCTTCGCCGCTGCCGCTCCTGTGCTGTCGAACGGAGGCAGAGACAGAGCGTCGGGCATTGAATGTCCCCTGCGCATCACATTTATGCCGAACAGAGTATCGTGCCAGAGATGGGATAGAATGAGGTTAAGACGGCACGGTGGAACAATGCCCGTGCCGGTTTAAACCCAAGTGCAATTGGCGCACCAGTTTAGCTTTTAGGCAAGTGTGGTGCCATTTTAAGCATCAAAGGGGAATGGCCCCTTCAACCAGGAGCACGCCGGATAACCAAAGCAAGGAGGGGCGCACCGTTTTAATGCAACACAAGGGGGGCACGTCGATTAAGGGCCTTATCGCGCCGTTTTAAGCACCGAATGAATTCTTTTTGAAGTCGCGACTACTTATACGAACGTTGGCGTCCCCGGAATGTTTTAGTTGCTATACATGGCTTCCGCAATTTTCCGTTCGCAGCCTCTCAGACTCGGTCCCAGACTTTGCGTGACTTTTGGTGCATGCCGAAACTGTGCCGGAGTTCCCAACTTTCCTTTGATTCAGCACTCGGCACGGCCGATCGTAGAGTTGTGGCCGTATCTTCTGCCCGGGGCTTCCTTAACAGATGGAGGAGCACCAAGTGAGTTCTCGTCCTGATTGGGCGAGGTATGGGTTTATTCGGCCCTCCCGTCTTCGACTTGCGCTTGAACGCGTAGACGCGAGTGCCGTATGATCATCATCATCATTTTTTTGGCGTCCACAGGCCACTACCAGCATCTTCATCAGGATGCAAATATATCTTAGCAGCTACATACTACTTCTCCAGATGGGCAGAGGCAGTAGCATTGAGAGAAGTGACGGGAGAACTGGTCGCCAGATTCTTCCGACAAAATATAATATTCCGGTTTGGAGTACCCAGCCGAATCATCTCTCACAACGGCAGTCACTTCAAGAATCAGAAGGTGTACCAGCTAGCCGACAAATACAAGATTGATTGGAGGGCATCATCTCCCTACTACCCTCAAGCCAACGGACTTGCAAAAGCCTTCAACAAGATGCTATGCACTCTGCTAGCAAAGACTGTCAAGGCTAATAAAAGAGATTGGGAAGAAAGGATGTACGAAGCACTCTGCGCTTACCGAAAACCCCGACTGGCTGCTCACCTTACTCCCTCGTGTACGGGTCGGAGGCTGTGGTGCCAATCAAATTAGAGGTCCCCTCGTTGCGAATCGCCATCCAGCATGGATTGGTAAGTAGAGAGCAGACCAATATAGAAAGAAGACTGGAAGAGCTTGCCGAGCTTGAAGGAAAGCGTCTCCGTGAGCAACAAAATATCCAACTCTACCAAGCCCGCATGGCCCGTGCTTTCGATAAGCTGGTCAAAGGATGAGAATTCAAGAAAGGTGACCTGGTAATGGTTAAAAGAAGAGAAGTGATGGCCTCCAACCCCAAAGGGAAGTTGGTTGAAAACTGGGTCGGGCCATATGTCGTCTGCCGAGTATATGAAGGTGGTGCGTACGTCCTTGTAGATCACAAAGGGGTTGTCCAGTTCTCTCCCCTTAATGGAAAACATATGAAGCTGTATCACACAGTTCAACCGGCATTCCCAGAATGACCTATACCTACCCTTGGTCTAGTGGCATTCTGCCCTGACCGAGCTCTACCTGCCTTAGTCTAGTGGCACCCCGCCCTAGCTAAGTTCTGCCTGCCTTAGTCTAGTGGCACTCTGCCCTACCTAAGCTTTACCTGCCTTAGTCTAGTGGCACTCCGCCCTAGATAAGTTCTACCTGCCTTAGTCTAGTGGCACTCTGCCCTAGCTAAGCTTTACCTGCCTTAGTCTAGTGGCACTCTGCCCTAGCTAAGCTTTACCTACCTTAGTCTAGTGGCACTCTGCCCTAGCTAAGTTCTACCTGCCTTAGTCTAGTGGCACTCCGCCCTAGCTAAGTTCTACCTGCCTTATTCTAGTGGCACTCTGCCCTAGCTAAGCTTTACCTACCTTAGTCTAGTGGCACTCCGTCCTAGCTAAGTTCCACCTGCCCTTGGTCTAGTGGCATTCCGTCCTGACCGAGCTCTACCTACCTTAGTCTAGTGGCACTCTGCCCTAGCTAAGCTTTACCTACCTTAGTCTAGTGGCACTCCGCCCTAGCTAAGTTCCACCTACCCTTGGTCTAATGGCATTCCGTCCTGACCGAGCTCTACCTACCTTAGTCTAGTGGCACTCCGCCCTAGCTAAGTTTTACCTACCTTAGTCTAGTGGCACTCTGCCCTAGCTAAGTTTTACCTGCCTTGGCCTAGTGGCATTCTACCCTGACCGAGCTCTACCAACCTTGGTCTAGTGGCATTCCGCCCCGGCCGAGCTATACCTACCCTTGGTCTAGCGGCATTCCGCCCTGACCGAGCTCTACCTACCTTAGTCTAGTGGCACTCCGCCCTAGCTAAGTTCCACATACCTTAGTCTAGTGGCACTCTGCCCTAGCTAAGTTCTACCTACCTTAGTCTAGTGGCACTCCGCCCTGGCTGAGCTCTATCCACCTTGGACTAGTGGCACTCCATCCTGGCCGAGCTCTAAAAATATATATATATATACATATAATGACATATAAAACAACATTGCCATTGCAGGCCTTACGCCCGAATCGGCTCAAATCTATCCTTTGTGTTAGCATTACCTCATTCCTAACGAATAAACACTCTTTCTCGGCACAAGATTTCGTGTCCTAGCCGACTCTTTTACAGCATTGCCATTGCGGGCCTTACGCCCGAATCGGCTCAAATCTATCCTTTGCGTTAGCATTACCTCCTTACTAACGAATAAACCCTATTTCTCGACGTAAGACTTCGTGTCCCAGCCGACTCTTTTACAGCATTGCCATTGCGGGCCTTACGCCTGAATCGGCACATATCTATCCTTTGCGTTAGCATTGCCTTCTTGCTAACGAATAAACCCCCTTTCTCGGTGCAATGCCTCGTGTCCTAGCCGACTCTTTTACAATAATGTCATTGCGAGCTTTACGCCCGAATCGACACAGGTCTGCCCTTTGCGCTAGCATTACCTTCTTGCTAACGAATAAGCCTTTTCATCGGCGCAAGGCCTCGTGCCCTAGTCGACTCTCTCAACATCCTTCCGTTATACGAGTTCAAAAAAATGAGAATAAAATGATGAAAAAATGGGGCTTAAAATAGATGTGCCCCGCCGGCCTTGTTCCTACATTAGGACAAGGGCAAAAAATGGCTATAACCCAGCTCTGACGAAAACCCGAAAGGGCGTCGCAGGCAAAATCGGGTACCTCACCACGTGAAAACCCGAAAGGGTGCGTGGGCAAAAGTAAGAGGGGGCTGACTTTGGCGAAAATCTAAAAGGGCGCTTAAGTTAGTAATGTGGTAATTTAAGTCCCGCCTCACCCTCACTCTAGTGAAACTCCAAAAAGGGCGATCGCCACCGATCCCCATCGGAGATCTTTCTCCACCTCCCCCTGACCCTTGTCACCATCAGCAAGATCGGTCAGCCTCCTTGCGACCCTTGTCATCATCGGCAAGATCGGTCGACTTCCTTGCGACCCTTGTCATCATCGGCAAGATCAGTCGACTTACTTCTGACTCTTGTCACCATCGGCAAGATCGGTCGACTTTCTTGTGACCCTTGTCATCATCGGCAAGATCGGTCAGCCTCCTTGCGACCCTTGTCATCATCGGCAAGATCGGTCAACTCACTTCTGACCCTTGTCACCATCAGCAAGATCGGTCAGCCTCCTTACGACCCTTATCACCATCGGCAAGATCGGTCGACCTACTTCTTACCCTTGTCACCATCGGTAAGATCGGTCAGCCTCCTTGTGACCCTTATCATCATCGGTAAGATCGGTCGACTCACTTCTGACCCTTGTCACCATCGGCAAGATTGGTCAGCCTCCTTGCGACCCTTGTCAGCATCGGCAAGATCGGTCGACCTACTTCTGACCCTTGTCACCATCGGCAAGATCGATCAGCCTCCTTGCGACCCTTGTCACCATCGGCAAGATTGGTCGACTTCCTTGTGACCCTTGTCATCATCGGTAAGATCGGTCGACTTACTTCTGACCCTTGTCACCATAGGTAAGATCGGTCGACTTCGTTGTGACCCTTGTCACCATCGACAAGATCAGTCAGCCTCCTTGCGACCCTTGTCACCGTCGGCAAGATCAGTCGACTTCCTTGTGACCCTTGTCATCATCGACAAGATCGGTCGACTTACTTCTGACCCTTGTCACCATCGGCAAGATCGGTCAGCCTCCTTTCGACCCTTGTCATCATCGGCAAGATCGGTCGACTTCCTTGTGACCCTTGTCACCATCGGCAAGATCGATCAGCCTCTTTGCGGCCCTTGTCATCATCGGCAAGGTCGGCCAGCATCTCCTCAAGCCCGGCTTTGCCCCAAGAATTGAGTTCAAAAAAAATGAGAATAAAAAAATGATGAATAAAAATGAGGCTTAAAATAGAGGTGCCTCGCCAGTCTTGATCCTATACCAGGACAAGGGCAAAAATGGCTCTAACCCAACTGTGGTGAAAACCCGAAAGGGCACCATAGGCAAAATCGGGTACCCCGCCACGTGAAAACTCGAAAGTGCACGTGGGCAAAAGTAAGAGGGGGCTGGCTCCAGCGAAAACTTGAAAGGGCGCTTGGGTCAGTAATGTGGTTACTATAACATGAAAACATATGCTATACCTCTCGGTGACACTTCCATCAGTTGTCCCACCGGTAATAAAACCTATCCAGAATATACCTTCTGTCCGTTCTGATGAAGCTCATCAATTCCCTTGCATTGGCATAAACCCAACGCCAATGATGAAACCTGTTGTCGGTCTTGTGGCATCATCACCTAAGCCGATAATGAAACCCACCCAGAGTAGGCCCTTTGTCTACTTTGATGAAACTCACCCACTTTATACTACCCTAAGTGCCACCGACGATAAAACTTTCCATCGGTCACAAGGCATCATCGCCTGGATCGATAATGAAACCTACCAGGAGTAGACCTTTCGTCTACCCTGGAGCACACCCATCTCCTTGCACCGGCATAAACCCCATGCCGATGATGAAGCTTTTTATGATCATAAGGCACTTCGCCTTGATCAGTGTTAGAACCTATCTAAGATGGACCTCCCGTCCATCTCAACGAGACATGTGAATCCTTCATACGCATACATCAGCCAGTAGTCATGCTGCCAGCACTTCTGGTCAATGAGACTTACATTTGTGCTAATTTGGCAAACCTCTGGAACCCCGGCACGTGGTGGAGCGAGGCCCCCATCCTTTCCTTGAAAGGGTGGACGCTCTCCTATAGTATAGATATGGCTATGCTTCCATACAGGTCGCCAAAATTGTCACAAGATATGATAGAATACAAGTGTGAAGGTGGACATCTAAAGCATTAAGAGAAACTTGTATTTCATTACAAAAAAGGGGGAGATAAAGACAATGGGGGCCCTTCGAGGGGAGCAAATTACAAAAGGCAGATAAGCTAAGATTGCCTGAAGATATCTTCAAAGTCGAGAAGCCCGACATGTTTAGCTCCTCCCAGTTCACGGAGTTGCATTTCCTCCTCCTGAACGCGGGTCATCTCAGTCTGTAGGGATGCAACTCGACCCTCTAGCAAGGTGGTCTCCTCGGTACCCTGGACTTCTGCCGCTTCCAGCAATGGTATCTCGGCTTCGATAGCATCTAATTCAGCCCGGAGTTCTTCCCGTCGGCTACGTAGGAATTATGCACGAGCAGCTGAAGCTTCAATTTGGGCCTTGTTCCTATGAAGATCAGAATTTAGAGACTCCAGCTCCGTCTGACAGTTCGCTTTCTGCAATTTGAGGGCCGTCAACCGGTCACTCATTATCCGCCTGAGAAAGTCTTGGCGATTCACAAACTTCAGCAAGAACAACACTCGCTGGGTCCAGATAACCAAGCGACAGCCTAGTGCCTACAGCCCAACCGTCAGTCGTTCAGCCACTTCCTTCAGTTGGAGGTAAGACAATGTCGGCTGAGATTCTATGACTCAACGCAATATCTCTAAATCCTGCCAAACAAAGTCCACCGATGAATTGAAGCTGAGGGAAGCTACCGGCGCCATGTCAAAAGTAACCTCCTTGTCTATGGAAGCCCATAAACCAGTGTCTGGCTCAGAAGAAGAAGATGGGACAGCCACCAAAGCTGAAGAAGCGGGCACCATAGCAGCTTGCTCATGATCCATTAAGCTCTTTGAGGAGCTCTCTTCTACAAGTGCTGGAGGAGGCAAAGGCTCCGACCCTACTGTTGGCACAGATGGAGTTGCAGGGTCAGGCGCAATAGTCATTATGGCTGTCGGAACAAAGGCAGAACCTCTCGACGGATCTACTTCAGCCATCAATTCTATCGCAGGCACCAGAGTGGGACTTTCTCCCAGTGGGCTCAACTCTATTGATGATACTTCGGCAGCTGCATGTACTCTTACTGGCACAGGATGAAGTATAGTAACTGCCTCTGAAGAAGACACGGTGACAGGCGACAGCATATCTAAAGCCTCCGATGAAATGATGACGTCGGAAGATGATACCAAAAGGCGATCGGCTGTGTGAGACTCCTGGAACAAGGTTTCAGTATGCACCAAGATGGCGGAAAAGAATGAAAAGCTATGCAGCTCGGCAGAAGGGTGGGCATAACTTACTATGGCCACGGCATTCATCTCTTTGAGTGCCTGTATAGAAGACACTAACCATGCAGATGAAGCAGCAAAGGGGGGAGTTATCTCCACCTCCGTGTCTATTCCGGCAAATTCTTCCTGCAGCATTCCCTCAGATGATGGTGCCAGCAACCTTGGGGGAGTAAATATTAAAGGGACGCTCAACAGCATGAAGGGTGCCACTGCCCCTTCGCTGGCTATAGCAGGTGCTTGTTCGTCACCTTCTGAAGAATTATAGTCAACTTCTTCGTTAGAAGGGGTGGCAGAGCTACTGGAAGAAATATCTATGCTAAGCTCAGGTTGGCCTACCCCCTCTGTCGCCTTGCGAGCAACCGAACGGGTGATCACATGCCGCACGGGGGTGGTACCCTTCTTTAATACAGTTTTATGACCTTCTTGCGACAGAGGGGCGTCCACAGCAGGTGTCCCAACCCCAGCACTGACTATCCCAGTCACTACATCACAAAAACAGGCATAAGGCAGGGCAAGAAGATCACTAAGAGATAAGAGTCAGAAAGATAGCAGTCACTTGGCTCGCCCTCGACCTCACTGGTAGGCGTGGGAGAAGGGAGTCTGACATCCTCCTCAATAATGGGGAGACTCTCCCCTATGGTTTCAACTGTCCCAGTTGTCTCTACCATGGCCACAACAGAAGGTACCGCATGCTCCGCCCTCGCGGCAACCTTCTCAGTGCTCTTAATAGCAACAGTTGCTCCTCGAGCTAATATCCAATGAAGAAGGCGTCAAAAAAAATGAAGATGCCACGGAAAGAACTTTCCTACAGACTGCAAAGAAGAGTGATGTCACCTTCAGCTGCTTTCTGAGTGGCCTCCTGCTAAGCGGTGAACTATTCAAACGATGGCACGTCAGGCAAAGGAGCCTCAGTGACATCAGCCGACGATTTCTTCGACAAATTTCTCTGAGCTTTCTTTGCCCGTCCCAAGGCGACCTTCAGCGAAGAAGCCACTCTCTTTTTTCCAGGGGGAAACGGAGTAGTGGTTGGCGCTGGTGCAGGAGTGTCGAAATATTCCGGCTTCTGTGCTTGGGAGATGATCTTCCTGTAAAGTCCCTGCTACTTTATGTCTGGCCGATCTGTCAAATGAGGCGCATATCGTTATAAAGAGAATTGAGTAACAAGCTAGGCTACATGCCAACTGAAGAAAACTTTACCTGCCGGGCCATTATAAAAAGATGAGAGGGGCCAGTACTGATAAGCCACCTCTTTGCTTCGGGATGCAGCCTCCCGAACAAGCCAGCATATGTCGCCAATTTTCTTACGCTTCTCGGCTAAGTCGGCCAAGTCCGCATGGCCATGGGAAGCAATGCAATAATACAAGTGAAGGTGGTCAAGACCCCAGCCGTCAGCATAATGAAAAGACACAAACAAAGGTTTGTCTAGGACACTTGCTACAGGATTGTCAAGGGTCAATCCATGGATATTCATCAAGATGAACAGCCAAGACGTATGTTGATAGTATGTCGGGGTTCTGTCTTCTTTGTTAACAAATGCCCGGTACGGGCAAAAGCGGTCGACGTCACATTTCCATGAAACTGCTTTTGAGAGCGGCTCCTCAATGGGAAAGGGATACTGCTGAAGCTCCAGGCGGGAATCACCAATCTGGCACAGATGTTCTAAATTCTTCGTGAAGGTATCTTCATCTATGTCAGCAAGCACATGCACCAGCTGTGTAGTCGCATCCTCTTTCGTGGCCTTCCTGCTTGATATGTATGCATCTACCTCCCTCGGATGTTGGGAGAATAGCCTCTTCAAATGGGCTTCATCAATATCAAAAACTAGCCCAGGCTGCTGGCTTAGAAAGGTGCGCTCGGCCACGTCCTAGCATGTCATTCTGGCATTGCGGTAAAAGCTGGTTCGAGCATTCCACCATTTCACATATTCTGGAGTGACCCGGGGTACACGGTTCGGCATCAGAATTCTGAAAACATTGGCATCCCGACGATGGCAGTAATCCCACCAGGTGCGACCCTCGCTTGCAACGGCTGAGCTTGCTTTGACCTGCTGTCCAAGGGAAACTGAGCAGCTGAGGGTGGGATGTGCTGATCATAGCCAAAATTTCAGCCAAATCTAAATGGGTAATAGGGTTCTAGATGGACCACGCCCCCCTTTCTGAACACTAAAACACTGGGGCGAATTGATAGAGCCCAATCAATGAGCTCAGGCTCCAGGATTGGCCGGGTCACTGTGTTACCCGAAATGAAATGTGTAAAAGTCTCCACTGCCTCGAGCTTGCACTCATGTTGGTGGTTCACCAATGGGGAAGAATGTGCTGCTAAATTCCAGAAATGAATGGTCCCCACTGAGTCCATCGGGACCCTTGTTAGCCGGCCTCTGATAGAGAAAAGCTGCTGAGACACTGGGCCGGGTTCGGCACTTGCAAATTCCAGCATCCTGGGGTACAATGTATTTGTTTGCAAGGTCCTGGGAGCTAGTTCTGGGAACAAATTGCATACCCATGCGTTGAAGAAATGAAACGGCCCCACTATTCTGAAAGAGCGAGGGATCTGATGCCTATGAATATCTCCTAGATATTTGTAAACCAGGCAAAGTGCTGCCGGACACAGAGCAAGCCGCATGCCCCAAGCCATCTGACATGCCGAGTATATGGCCTCTGGCCTAATGACTGTCTCATCTCCCTGCGGGAGAGCAAAAGTGCAAAACCAAAAGGTATGGTAAGCAGCGCAATGAGTAAGGGGGTTCTTCCCAGTCGAATTCGGTCTTCCACGGTTGGCTCGCCAAAGTGAAGCAGGCAGCTCTAACTTAAATTTGGGAGGCTTACTGGGCTTACCCGCAACAGGAGCCACATGAGGCAACTCATTATACTTCAGAGGGCCGCCAAAGAAATATTGAATCCAATGTCCTACTCGGACTCTCAGCTTGCTACTCTTCTCCAGAGGGTGATATCCCCTAGATGATCCCTTGTTATATGCCAGGCAAAGGGAGCGGTATGCTTTCATCAAATACCGATATGAAAAGCCAAAGCAATACTGACCCTCACCGTCAGTCTCATCCTTGATGAAGTCATGAAGGCAGACCTCTTCATAAGGTTCTCCGTCAATCGGCAGTCCTGACAGCTGTGACAAACTCCAGAGGTCCAAAAAAGTTTCACCCTCTGCTGTGTAGAAAGTATTAAACTGTGGGCAGAACACTTCAAACATGCCACAGCACAATCCTCTGGAAATAGGGTACCTGAAACGGGATGCATATACACTGTGATACACCCCAGCCCTGACTAGTAAAGGAGCATATTCCTTCAAAACATACTCTGTAAACTCTACCGCTCCCACGCGAAAAAGATGGGCATCGGTCACTTTGGTGTCTGTAAACCATCCAGCAGCCAACTGAAACTTAAATTGAACAGCCAGGTAGTTCAGAACAAATGGCTCATCTCTGTAGCCCCACTTGATGGGCGCCAAGAACAAACCATAGCCGGGTTTCTCTCTATTGACCTGACCTGCAGCAGTGTCCCACCTGGCCGGTGTGAATTCCGGAGCCTACGTCAGCATCTTCTGCTCCACCACCAGCTCGGTTACTCCCAAGACAGTGTTCCACTTACGCCACTCCCCCGGGAGATAGATGGTGTCTCCATGATATACGGAACCTTTCAAGCTGTCCCTATCCACCAACATGGCCCGTTACACCATCTGAGCCAGCATAACATCTCTCTTCCCCGCTACATTGAAGGTGTAGATGAATGGTGCGAGATGACGATCCTTCGGAAAGTACGGACAATAGCCGCCATCACGATTGAAGTTCAACCCGTCCTCAGTGGTCAGGACGCGAGACGTAGACACTGTGTCCGTTTCTAAGTCAGAAGATTCGTCAACTATGGCGATCCTCCCACGACCTCGGTCCAGCTGTCCGATGTTCCTCCAAGTCACAATAGGGCCAGATACCCTACCCTCAGAAGAGGCACCAACATCAACAGTTACGGAAGCAGCACGGCTACAAGTGGTGGCCATTTCAGCAACTGCAGATAGAAATCAAAGAAAATAAGACAATATGAAGATAGAAACAGAGGAGA
Source organism: Amorphophallus konjac (assembly GCA_022559845.1). Lineage (NCBI taxonomy): Eukaryota > Viridiplantae > Streptophyta > Magnoliopsida > Alismatales > Araceae > Amorphophallus > Amorphophallus konjac. The sequence goes on along the minus strand of CM040117.1, from coordinate 2,459,194 downwards.
GAATCCTAAGAAAATTTTGACAGCACCTCCCCATGTCCGGGGTATGCCCAGAAGTCAAATAGGATGAACACCCACCAAGAGGGGGTGACTCCATAGTAAAGAGGGACGTAGTCCCGTATGAGAAGCAAAAGAGGAGAGCCTCACGATGAAAAGAGAAGAAATGAGGAGGAAAAAAAATCCCCTCACACCGATCGCCGCCGCGGTGGAAGACGAAGAGGGAAGAGAGAGAAAGCTCAAGTGAAAATGAGCTTCCCTCACCCTCTCGACGCATAAATAGGGTAAAAACCCTAATGCGCGCCGAGAGGCGGCCAGCGTCGAGACCTCGTTGGTGAAAAGGCACGCCGAGATGATCACCACGCCGAGGCCAATACCGTGCCGAGGCCCAATGCACTGAAATCGTCAACCGCGCCGATTTGCTCACGGCGAGACACTGCAACCAGAAGATTGCTTACAAAATGCTGGGATTACGTAAACAAAGTGAAGATTCCAAGCTATGAAAATGCACTATGAATAGGAATAGGCCTGAAGAAAAATATAAAGCACACCCGTGGGTCTCGTGCCACTCATCCTTCGCTTACGCCACCTACGGGTGGGGGGCATTTGTTGACACCTAAAATATATAAACACAAAGGAAGAAGCTAAAGCAAGTTCAGGGCTCCGAAGACCAATCAAGGGTGCGGCTTCTGTGCCATCCCTGGAAGTTTTGAGAATCAGAATAGAAGAGATCCACTACCTCTGACATTTTGATCGGCTGAAGCCATCTCTGGCTAGGCCGCTGCCCAGCATGGCTATCATTCAGATAGTTAGGCTGATAAAAACTATGAGAAACTCTAGGCAATCATCTGCCTGCTGAAGAGGATCCTCAGACAATTCTGATGCTCATGAAATGGGATTCACATTGCCTCACACATGTTCGTGAATGCAAGGTGTTAAGCAAGCCTCAGGTAGAACAAATATCTATTCTAAAAAGTCCTTAAGACTGATGGAGAAAATCCCATTCGATGAGCCCCTGTCTGGCGCCGAATGATAAGCAAAATGGGCCAAGCCCAACACATCCCAGGCGCGTCGAGGTGCTGGATGCAGGCGCGCTGAGATGCTTCATATTGGGCGTGCCGAGGAGTTCAAGCCGGAAGCTGCTTGACCATCCCTCTATAAAAGTTGTTGCCTTCGACAACGCGAAAAAGGGGGGAGAACAGAGAAAGAAGGGAAATTGAAGCAGAAGAGGCCACTGAAAGAAAGAGAGTCCGAGAGCCTGCTAAGAGGTCTGAAGAGAAAAAGAGTCACAGAAGCCCGGGGAGGAAGATTCAAGGTGGGGTAGTCTGCCAAATGGCCTAAGGGGCTATATTAACCCCTTCCCTATCTTCTATTTGAGTCTATTTTCCTTTCTTTTGGTCTGCTTCCGAATGATGTTAATTATTTCAGTGGCATCAAATGCCAATGTAACCCTGTTGTCAAGGGATATCGGTTGTATTTAGATTTTTCAGTCTGATTCTCCCTTCGGTGTCGAATGTATATGTGTTCTCTGCAATGAAACTAAGAATGAGGCTTTATAGTTATTTCTCTTTCCCTTCGCCTCTCTAAAATCTACTGTAGTCAATGGATTTGGTTCTGATGTATGCTTGCCCCTCCGATTAAATGGATGATTTCTATTGCATCGTTTCTGTAGTTTCAACCCCGCAATAGCGATGAGAGCCTGAGACAGTCCATCTCATGGCTTCTCACTCAGGGATACGTTCGGATCGCAGTTCATAAGGTTCAATCAGTAACCTGACTCCAAGTGAGGCTCCAGAGTGAAAGCCATTTTCTATTCTGATGATTTCTTCCAAAGCCCTCCTTCCTTCGGAATAATTTCATCCCTCTCAAGCCATATCAAAATCCCTTGAATAAAACCTCTCAAACCCTGAGGTAAAACACCTCAAAATCCCTTAATAGAACCCCTTTGAATCCTCAAGAAGTCCCCGAAGTCCCCAGCTCATCACTCCTATGAACTCCCCTAAACCCTGATCCCTGAAGCCTCTCAGCGCGGCCCTCTTAAGGCGCGAGTCCCACGCCGAGTGCTGCCCGCGCCGGTTGAGCTTTTCCCGATCGTGTGATGTTGCCGAAATAAGGGGAGATGCTGTCGAAATTCATTCACGATCTTTAGTTTATCGAATCGTGTGATGTTTTCTTTGAACCAATGCATCGACCCCCATCGGGTGTGGCAAAAGCCATGAGAAAGACCATCTTACGGCTCTTTGTTCACTGTAAGAAGGGGTACATAACCATTACGGTTACATAATCTCCCTGGGCAACCTTATGTGGATGAGCTTATTCCCCTTTTCAGTTCACCTAGACATCACCGTTTGTGAGCCCATGAAACCATCACTAAACATAAAGGATCCCCTTAATAGAATCCATCAGGACCCATAATCTTACAGAGCCTCCAAAACACCTAAAACCTAAAGGAATACTTCATGTCGGCGCCATACAGCCTCCCGGCACAGTAATCTCTCGGCGCGACTTCCGTGCCGGGTGATGGGCGCACCGAAACCATGTCGCGCCGGGAACACCCCGTGCCGATACCCCTTTTTGAGCTCACTATCGCGCCGGTTGTATACCGCGCTGGGACTCCATCGCGCCGGTTTGCCTTCGCGTCGATTCCTATTCGCGCCTGTTCGTCTCAGCACCAACTACCATTCAAATGCTCGACTTCCCAGCAACCTCAATGAGCCCTAAAACTTAGCCTAAACCTAACATCCCAACCCTATTAACCTTCTTGCCAACGCTTATCATATTATGGGGAATCATGATCCTCCATCCAAGTCCAAGGGAGCTAAATCAACGGGGGTTTTACCCCCACATTATACCGTTTGACTGTAATGTTTTCTACTAACCCTACTAACCCTTGGAGTCCTGCCACCGCATGTCCTCCAATGGTTTCTTAAGGGGATATTAACAAATACCATGATAGTGGACATTGTCCCGTCACATTCAGATCCTCCTAGATCTCGGGTTACGCCCATCTTTCTTTTGACTTCCATCTCGGCACTCCGTGGATGGATGACCTATATTCCCACTTGGCATAGACTAAGTTGAGGGGATATGCTGCCGGATTTACTCCATACATTATTATCATATCTTACATCGCATGATTATCCATACATATTGCACATCCTGCAAATGAAGTCAGCATCGTAGTCTTATCTTATTTTGCCCCTGGGGCATCCTCTCTTGGCAATTAATCAAGGGTTGCCCTCTTTCCTAGAGGATGTAATTAACGTCATAAGCTTCATGGCATGATGGACTCCGAGTCCTGACACGAACATCATAATCGACTGACTGAGTCAGATCGAGTGCATAATAAATTATCACTCCGGTCACTGGCACGCCTAAAAAAAATAAATAACTAATAAATAAATAAATCCATATAAATAAATAATCAAATAAATAAGAGGATAAAAATCCGCTCCCACAGCGTCAGACTGATTTTCAGGAGGCAATGAGTTTACGAGGATGCAGCACAAAAGTAATTTAGTTCAGAACTAATAGCTGAGTCTGGAGTTCAGTCAGACCAGCTCGACAAAAATGATTGGGATGAATTCAAGTGAGGCTTTCCTTCAACAAATTTAGGAGTAGCAGACAGGGACTCCAGATTCAAGGGAAGTGGGAATTCAGATAATGACATCAGAGATTAACTGGAGTCAATTTGATGTGAACCGCTAATACTCAAAAATGGGAGAATGATTTAAATGGCTAGACAGGAAGAGTTCAGTTTGTGAAAGACCTATAAGTTTAGAATGCTCCCCCTGACTAGATGCAATAAAAACCAGAATTCTAAATGCCACAAACGCATGACCATTTATGCATTTACTCCCCTTGACTAAATGCATTATATGCAATGAAGACTGAATGCTTGGTTTTATGATCTATGCTCATGAAGTAGACATGCAATTACAGCCTGAGATGGACTACAATAGACTTCATGTGCATTTCAGATTTTCAAGGAATTTCAGTTAGAGGATGTATAGATGAATTTCGTTATGCAAGAAAAGATTCAAATTGAGCAGTGCAGATGACACACTAGAATACAAGTATGCATGCTTAACAAGTTATGCAAACATCTAAATCAGAAATTTCATATGGCACAATTCAGATTTTCAGAAAACTCCATTCAATTCACTCTCAGCTTGAAGTATGCACAGGCTCTTCAGCAAAGGTATTTGATAACCTATGAGAGACAAATCAAATTTATATATGAGCTTGTATTGTGCTTGTATGCATGAAATACACTTGATTGACATAAATTTTCTGAAGTTAGAAGATCGAACATGTCAAGTGTAAAGATGGGGTTTTACCAAACTTGGTTACCTTGGCCTATACAACCCCTTGTTTATTCATCTCCAAGGCACACTTGCAACAAACACATTATTTTGGTGCAACAGGTACCCAAGAGGTCTTGGGTCTTGCAGAGTCAGTGGCACCTTTGACTGAACCTTTGACTGGTGCTCTCATCATTTTCTTGGCCAGGGAATCATCAAAACTCATTAGAAAGCATTCAGACATAGGGTGTCCTAATTGACCACAATAATGACAAAAGATAATAGACTTTTTGTTCCTTTTATTGTGCACATTAACATGATCATGGAGTCTGTGCGCATGGAAGTTTCTGTTATCTACATGAGCATTTTGTCTTTTATTTCTAGCCAGCCAGCAATCAGTAGCTTTGTGGCGTGACTTCCCATAATTGTAACATGAAATGAAATTTTCTTCAACAACTGATTTTTTTCTCCCAAAAACTCTTTGATTTGAAGGGAAATTTACATGTTTAAAAATGATTCTTTTCCCTTGAGCATGCCAACAGTTTGCAGCGATATGGCCTATTTTCCCACAGTGAAAGCAATGGGTTTTTCTCTTCTGATCTGTGGGTTATTTTCTACCATGAAAATTCCTAGCATGCATTTCATCATCCTTTTTCAGTACTAAACAATTATTCATGAAGTGACCATGCGTGCCATAGTAATAACATGAAACAATATTGGATTTCTCTGACGCATGGTGTTTGATATTTGAATTTTCAGCATGCAGGTTGTTTCTTTTCTTTTTCAATGTTTTCTTTTTCACATTTTTATTTTGTGTTTGAATTTTCTGTGCAGTAAATTGAAACACATATGGAACATGAGTTTTGTCTTGCTCAGAACTTTTTACAAACACAATAGTCATTTTGTTTCCATCAGTCTTTTTATTGACTGGACTGTAACCCAGTCCCTCTTTCTGAAAATTAACATTGGTTCCAAGAAGTTTATTCAGATTGTCCTCACCTTTGACAAATTTTTATAATGAGTTTTTCATATCTTGGATTTCACAGCTCAAAGAAACAAGGTTAGCTTCATAACCAGTAATTTTAGTCTCACAAGAAATAACCTGCTGATGCAAAGCATCATTCAGACTTTTCAAGGTGGCAATTTCCTGTTTCAATCTTGTTTCATGGTCAGTTTCATTTTCTTCCACGATAGATTTTCCCTTCTCAATTGACAACCATTTTTCTACCATGACAATATTTAAGACCATGAGCTTTTTGTTTTGTTCTTTCAGATTTTTCATTTCTTCCTTTAGTTTCTCATTTTGTATGAGTTCATTTATCAAAATCTGATCATCCAAGTTAACCCCTTGCTTCAGATCAACTTTTGCCTCATCCAGATTCTTTTGCAGTTCGGCATTAACCACTTTAATGGCCTCAAGTTTCTCAGACATTAACTTGTTTCCTTCCTAGATTCTTTTCAATTTCTCTTCATTCTTTTCAAAGTCATTCCTAAGAGTTCCATTTTCAGATCTTATGTGATTCAGTTCATATTCATGCTCTTTCAATTGTTTCTTCAATCTTTCATTTTCAGTTTTTAGAGATTCCAGTGTATCATTCTCTGAATAGGCATTCATGCTATCATTCAATTTTTAATTTAGTTCAGATATTTTATTCATAGATTCTTGATTTTCACTGTTTAGTAGATAGATTTGTTTCTTATATGTTTGAACATCAGACAAACAAGATTCATAAGATTGTTTCAGTTTTGAACAACTTTTACAAGGAGAATTTAAACTATTCTGATCAATCTTTTTCAGCTTTTTATGTTGTTTTCTTAATTTTTCATATGCTTCTAACAGATCTGCATATGCTTCATGCCAATCATCTAAAGAGAAGTTGTCGAATGGATTTACTTGTTCATTTTCCTCTTCTTCATTTTGATCACTGCTGTGATCACTCCGGTTGTCCATCAAGCATTGATCATCTTTTTCATGATAGGTAGTCTTCAGTTTGTCCACTCTATCTCTTGTAGATCTGCAATCATGAAAGCAAGAGTGGAATCCCCTGTTAGTAGCTGCCTTTACCATCTCAAAGGCTTTCTGGTTTTCAGCACACCTAAATCTATGATTATCAGTCCACTTGGACTTATACTTAGGTAGTCTATGTGGACCATATGAAATTAGTTTCCACAGATATGGATCGACAATCTTAACAAACATATGCAAGTTTTTAAACCACATATTAAAATCCGTACCGTCGAAAACCGGTGGAGGCAAACCAACAAGCAATTTCAAAACAGTATGCAGAAGACAGTGATGCACCGAAAGCTAGTAGGATCCTCTGCAGATCGTTCGATCTGGAAGTTCGGAGACTCGCTCTGATACCAAGTATTGGGGTGCTAGGAATGGATTCAGAGGGGGGGGGGTGAATGAATCTCCCTTATAAAAATTGTCCAATTAAAACTGTACTTGCAAATCTTGCGGAATTAAAATCAGATATGATCAGTTAAATAGATATTCTAATGAGACTCACATTCGAACACGTGTTCAGATGTTCTTATGTAATTCTCATAGTATGCAGGGCTAGCACACTTAGTAACCTCACTGAAATATTCAGCAAGGATCAAAACGTAGATAAGTGAAGCACACAGAGAATTCAACTTTATCTAAATTAACCAGATGTAATGACCCTATGCATACATCTATGTCAGTCAGAATTTGTAATCAAACCATTCAGAGTTATGTATGCGAGCCTAAGCATACATCTATCGAATTAAAATACAAGCAAACAAACCACTGCACAGATGACTTTTAGGTGCTTCGGTCCTGCAGACCTACATCCACCCCACACTCCAAGCAGAGTGTGGCTTACTACTGCCAAACAGTTTGAAACCGCTGGGCGTCATAGCTTGCCTACAAACGCTGCCTAACAGCTTGAACTAGAGGAACACACTCCTCTCTTCCTCCACCCAGGAGGGCAACCACTAGTGACACCCAATCACTAGCAAACCAGAGAACACATCTCCCTTCCTCAGACACCCAGAGGGAAACCACAAGTGACACCAAGTCTCCCTTCTCCTGAGTTCACAGGAGGAACCCCGATGCCAAACAATGGAAACGGAAAGCACTAAGGATATGGAGAAGAAACAAATAAAAAGATAAAAGAAAACCAATCAGAATACAGCTCCAATGAGCTTGATGGCACTAGATTTGGTCCACGAGGACAGTCTTGAAACATAACTTCAATGTGCTTCAGCCACTTCTTCACTGTCGCTCCTCTCTTCTCTACACTCTCTTCCTCTTTCTTTCTTCTTCTTCTCTCAGTATGCTCTCTCGCCCTCCTGGCGACTCCTCCTTCTTTTCCTTCTTCTGCTGGCTCTCTCTCTCTCTTTTCTTCTCTCTCTCTTCCACTTCTTCTACTTCTTTTTCTCTCACGCTCTGCTCTTCTTCTATCTCTCCTCAGATCTCTTCAGTTTGTATTCTTCTATCTTCTTCTATATTAAGCCATATTTTTCCTCCCAGTCTTTGATCCCCTTTTATAAGCAGACGATGGGCGCGTGGGTATCACGTTTCCCGCCCAACTTCAAAGCATATCTAATCCACTTTGTTTCCACGTGTCAGAATCGAGGTGCTGTCGTAGTCCACGTGGCTAGATCATTTGTTCTGGACCTTGCCTTGGATCACGAACCATTGACTTGGTGCTTTAAGTAACATGTGCAGTTTGCTCTGTAAGTGTTCGACCATGTAACTCACTTGGCAGAAACACAGTCATAAGTGTTATCCCTTTGAAAAAATAAGCACTGACAATGTGCACAGATATAAATAATGAAGTGCATGGACTTCCTAATGCATCATGCACAAACTTATATAGTCGTTGTAGAAAACATGCACAGACTTCATATAGTCATGTGCGAACATACACAGACTATGTATGCGTGTGATGAGCAACGCACTAATCCTTTTTATGCATGAAGCTGTAACGTGCACAGACCTGAGATAGCATATAACAAAACGTGCATAGTCATATTAGCAAGACATGCACAGACATCAGGTAACGTGCAGCAAAGTATGCATAGACCATTAGTGTGCAGCAGAAAGAAGTGTGCACTGACCTTGTATTACACAAGTAAATAATGTGCAAGAATCTTGATAACATAAAAGAAACATGCATGGACTCTAAATGACATGCACTGACTTTAGACAAGGTAACATAGGGTGTGCACCGACATGAGTAGCACAGGTAAAGACTTGCACTAACCATGAATTATACACAAGCTGTAACTGCACCGACCTTGTGTATGAGCAGCCAAAGGTATGCACCGACTTGGTGCGTACAAAACATAACCTGTACTGACTTTATGTGTGCGGGCAAGGTATGCACTGACTTGGAAAGTCAATGCTTCAGTAAAATGCATTGACTTCTATGCGAGACTTGTGTGTATATGTAACATGCACAGACTTTGCTTTATGCAAACCAAACAAATGCACAGACCTTACCTGCGTGTAGTAACTAAAGTTGCACCGACCCTATGCCAGCCCGATGCAAAGATTGCACCGACCTGAATAGTGAAGTGCATAGACTTGCACCGAGTTTGAAAATGCAAACGAGGCAATGCACCGTGAAGAGGCATGATCTCGTGCGGCTCCTGAGCTGGGAGGATGATCACCGAGTAGTGAACTGTAAAGAAAGGGAAACGGATCAAGGGGCCCAGGGAAGATTCCCTGGGAAAAACCCTCCGATGCTTAAGTCAGTAGAGCAATGGTGGAAGATATGGAGGGAGGTAGAAAGAGGTGCACGAGATCCCCCTACACCAAAGTGGTGAAGTGGTTCCTGCTCAGGGAGTTTTAGGCGTGTATTGCCCTTACCTTTCATTGGAGGGAGTCCCAAGTTTATATAGTGCACTGGCTTTATGAGTTCCGTAAGCTGAGGGGTTTCAGGCGGGCATTACGTCCTCAACGTAGGATGTTTACGTCCTTGTCGTGGGATCTTTATAGCCTTGAGGGATCATGGGTCCGTTATCCTCATAAAGTCCTGCTCATAAAGGGCTCTCACCGGCAACGTGGATAAGTAATCATCGGTTAGACCCAAGCATGAAGGGTGCCAACCCTGTCCGAGTGATAGGCATAGCTCGGATGAAGATAGGTCGGAGTGGGTGCTGAGCGCTTGCCTCTATCCCGGTGAGGGGATAACTCGGGCATGGGTCTTCCTCCGTTCTGACCGACGCTTGGGCCTTCTGAGCCTAAGGGCCGCCGAGGAAGGGTGTGATCCCGAGTGAACTTATTGAGCTTTTTATTTGAAGTGGGCCCTACGGGGCTGTCACTTGGAATGAGCTGGGCCTCGTTTGGTCCTGATGGACCTAGTTCGGTTGCTTTTAGATGGGCTACAGAAATCCCCCTCCGAGACCTAGTTCGGTTGCTTTTAGGAGGGCACGCAACCGAGACAGTTCCCACGCCGATGGGGTCAGTGCCAGGGTCGGCCGTCGCCGAGGATGCCGGGGGCAGACCGCCTGAGCCTTCAACTTCCGAGCTTTAGGGTGGGCCAGAGGCCTAATGTATCCACTTTGCTTCCTCTCTTTGTATATTTGTTTCCTTTTGAAGAAAAACCATTCTCCTTTGTGTAGAAAAATAGATAAAGCAATAGCGTTATGACAAAGACTTAACTGTTCCATATCGCCATTGCTGTATTTTATTCAGCGTATCTGCAGTAGTTGGAAAGTGTCGATACTTTCTACGTGGATCTCGCCCGATGGTTAGGTGAGCGTCTGACAGGGTGTCTTTTCATTTTTTCATGCTTTGAATGCTTTGCCGCTTCGTGTGTCCCGCTGCGGCGGAAACGAGAAGTTTGAGGTGACCGTTCGTAGGGAGAGATCCCTTTGGCGTGTTTTCGAGGAGAGAATCATTTAAGGCAAATAGCCTCCCTTCACCTATAAAAGGTCTGAAGGGCGTCCCTTCCTCTCCACCGCTTAGGGTTTTCCCTGACAGTCTTTCCTCATTCTTTCTTCACATAGCGTTGTGCCGTTATATTTGGAGCATGGAAGACGCTCCGGAAGATGAAACTGCCGATGACGGAGGGCAGAGAATCCTTGCTGCTTCGGGTTTGAAGGAGGTCCGACGGCCGGCGGACGGGTTTGAAGAAGGCCCGACGTGCGGAGGCACGTCGTCTTCTTTTTATCAGTTCCGGTGGCCCTTGCAGGGGGGCGATATGGTGGATGGATGGGGGCATTAGGCATCCCTGCCACCTGTCCCTTCCTGCTCGCTCCAAGGAGGGGAGGAGGAAGCCAATTAAGCTCCCTCCTTCCCGGGCTTTCCCCTGCCTCCTCGTCCAGCTCTCACTACAAGAAAAATCGCGGATAGCGACCGACCTAGCGGTCGCTATTCAGTCGTAGATCGGTCGCAAATCTTCATTGCGACCGAACAGATACTATATGGCGACCGAATGTGTCGGTCGCTATATAATAGTCGCTATATAGCGACCGACATAATTCGGTCGCAGTATCAGTCGTTACCAGAGACCGATTATTATCGGTCGCCTGATCGGTCGCTAATAATTCGGTCGCTATTCAGTCTCTATTCGGTCGCTAAATTTGTTGTATTTTTAAAAATAAAATTAACCTATCGGATTGATTCGGTGGCTAATCGGTCGCCAGTCGGTCGCCAAGTATAATTATTTAATAAAAGAAATATAACGTATAGTCGCTATTCGGTCGCAATTCAGTCTCCATGCGGTCGCTAATTTTGCATTATTTTTTTTTTAAAAATTTATTTAAACTGATAAATAAATTACCTGATAAATAACAAATTCATAACATAAATATAAAATCAACTACACAGACAACAATATCGACAAATCTCAAATTCATCACATACAAACACCTGATAAATAACAATTTCATAAAACAATAATAAATCAACTACACGGATCACAATCTCCACGAACCTCAAATTACACACAATTAAAATAAAATCACAAATTAATCATACATCCATAATAATAAAATGACAACATACACAACTAAAATAAAATCACAAATCCTCCACATATGTCTCATCCTGGTCGTCGTCTCGTCCAACATCATCCTGGTCGTCGTCTCGTCCAACATCTCGCGACGGATGATCCTGTATATCATTTAAAAAAATTATAATCAAATCCTTAATAAAGAAATCAAGCATTAACAAGACTTAATAAAGAAATCAAGCATTAACAAGAGTATGCCAATAGTTTAAGCCAGCTCATTTTCATATATATAAATACACACACACAATATAAGTTCAAATTTCATCTTGTATTTTAAAAATGAAGTTTGAGCGCCGAGCTCAAACCGGGCATCCGATTTGGATTCCGTCAGTTCTGACAAGTCACTTTCATCTCCCCGGTCGTATTGGAATGATCGGCACGGCCATCCGACCGGTATTTCGAATTTTAGACCCCCGGACCCGTCCTAACAGTTCATTTGAACTAAGTGTATTTTAAAAATGAAGTTTGAGCGCCGAGCTCAAACCGGGCATCCGATTTGGATTCCGTCAGTTCTGACAAGTCACTTTCATCTCCCCGGTCGTATTGGAATGATCGGCACGGCCATCCGACCGGTATTTCAGATTTTAGAACCAAATGCCCCGTCCTAACAGTTCATTTGAACTAAGTGTATTTTAAAAATGAAGTTTGAGCGCCGAGCTCAAACCGGGCATCCGATTTGGATTCCGTCAGTTCTGACAAGTCACTTTCATCTCCCCGGTCGTATTGGAATGATCGGCACGGCCATCCGACCGGTATTTCGAATTTTAGACCCCCGGACCCGTCCTAACAGTTCATTTGAACTAAGTGTATTTTAAAAATGAAGTTTGAGCGCCGAGCTCAAACCGGGCATCCGATTTGGATTCCGTCAGTTCTGACAAGTCACTTTCATCTCCCCGGTCGTATTGGAATGATCGGCACGGCCATCCGACCGGTATTTCAGATTTTAGAACCAAATGCCCCGTCCTAACAGTTCATTTGAACTAAGTGTATTTTAAAAATGAAGTTTGAGCGCCGAGCTCAAACCGGGCATCCGATTTGGATTCCGTCAGTTCTGACAAGTCACTTTCATCTCCCCGGTCGTATTGGAATGACCGGCACGGCCATCCGACCGGTATTTCAGATTTTAGACCCCCGGACCCGTCCTAACAGTTCATTTGAAATAAGTGTATTTTAAAAATGAAGTTTGAGCGCCGAGCTCAAACCGGGCATCCGATTTGGATTCCGTCAGTTCTGACAAGTCGATTTGGATTCCACTTCAGAATTCTACTTCAAGATCAATGAGCACTACAAAATAATGTGCCGAGTATTTTCTTTCTTCTTTCAAATAGCACTCGATTATCACTAAGTAACCCTCTTGTGATAACCAAGAGAAAAATGCATCAAGCCGTTCAGACAAAATATAGAAGTGTCATCTGCCGTTTACATTCAGACAAAATTCAGATGGAAATTGTGAGCCATGTCAAAATGGCACCTACGACTCGATCAAACTCCATAATTGAAGTAGCAATCTCCCAATCACCTAGTAACTTTGTACGACTGCGATCAGAATTAAAAAAAAAAGAGGGGGGGGGAGGCTGTCAGTAGTACTAGAGTTATGAGGACCAACTTTGTAATGCTACTTTGCCCTTCTTTAGCAAAATGGTCAAAATTAACATCAGAATCATAAGATGCATTAGACTGTAGTAATATCAGAGTATAGGGTTCAGATGAATGCATACCTTGACAGTTTTCAGCAGTTCCCTTGCGTCACTGTTGTTTTTAAAATGGTCACGTACGGGCTGCCGACCAGAAAAAAGACTCAGAGATTCGGACCAGGGAGAAATGGGGAAGAGATCTCTACTATTGGTTAATGTGGATTTTTATTTTCAACCAACTGATTGGTTGACTGCAATGCAGTAACAGCTGATAAGTTATCCAAAATGCTACTTGTGCTTGTCCATGTTCATTATGGAATGAAAACAATGTCGACAGAAAAATGATAATATAACTACACAATCTATAACTGATCAATGTAGCATCACTTTAATTGCAATGTGAAGAGTCACCAAACATACCACACTTTTGAATTCGAAATCAGGAAAGAGACTATTAAGATTCACCTTGACAGCAGCTCAAATAAACTCCAACAAACTTACCAAGAGACAGGCAAGTACATGCCACTTGCAACCTTGTGCAGACCAAGGTTCATTTGCTCCACTCATTAGATAACTAATTCCCTTTTTTCCTTGGCACGCAGAAATGTTAGCATTACCTGCAGAATCTGGTTCAATGACTTTGAGAGTGCAGGTTTCAGGTCTCCTGGATGCAATGCTCCACTTTCATAATCAACAATTAACTCTTCCATGCTGTTGAAGGTCCTGGTTGGAGTAGCAATTAAAAATGTTATACAGGCTTAAAAGATCTCAAGAGAATAAACAATAGGGTGAATTTGATTGTGAAAAAATATAAGAAATCCAGAAGTATGACAAAACAAGATTTGCAGGGTCTCCAGAAAAATAAAAGTAAGAATGCAAACTTCAAATCAAAGTCAAAGTTACATGATGGATGCAGTCTAGCATGGCAACGAGTCAACCATTACATGATTGGAGGCAATATCTGACTACAAGCCTAGAACACAAGGGAGCACAACCATATTAGTCCTTAAAAGCATTTAATGTGTATGCATTAGCCATATAGCAAAGTCAGCAGGTCGATGTAATGCTTAAATATCAAACTTCAATTGAATCCTCAAAGGGACCTGGTTTGCTGTCGGAGGCATCATTGCTCATAATTTTCATGAACTGTGAACATTATCTTCCACATGGAAAAGAGCAGAGCATGTAGCTACGATACATAAAGATGGCCTGATAATATGGCAAGTATCATACTCAAAAATAAACATTGAAGTTGATTACCTCCGTAGTCCCCTGCAGGATAGGTTTTCCCAGAAGCAGTTCTGCAAATACGCAGCCAACACTCCACAGATCAACTGATGCTCCATAATCTGTTGATCCAAGAGAAGCTCGGGTGGACGGTACCACAGAGTCACTACACGGCTTGTCAATGGGTGCTTCCCACCAAGATTAGAGAAGTTTGCCAGACCAAAGTCAGCTAATTTCAAAATGCCATCATTGTTGACCAGAAGATTTGCACCCTTAATGTCACGATGCATGATACCACGTGAATGGCAATGTTGAAGTCCAGATAATAACTGGTGCATGTAGCATTTTACCTGCAAAAGTGACAAATAAACATGTGAAATTCTTCGAAGAGCAGCTTGAGGGGAACCATTTTTGACATGATAGCCAAAAAAAAGAAACTTTAAATGCTACATAAAAAAACTGGCTGAAAGTGAATATTTGGCATAGACAAACCAGTGACTCCGAAAATTGGATGTCAGGACAGGATGTTAATCCTGCAAGGTCATGTTTCATATATTCAAAAACAAGATATATGATGCATGACAATCGGGAAGTTATCAAGGCCTCCAGCTTCACAATATTTGGGTGATCAAATCTGCGAAGAATTATATTAACAAAAAGGATGATCATTTGAAGAAACTGGGTAATAATTTCTGCCTCACAATCAGTGAAGAAGCCAAGTTAAAACATCATCTTTAACACCAACATAGTTAGCAGAAAGCAGAAAACTGATAAAAAAAGTCCATGTAGATTATGGAATGCCTTATGTGTTATTTTGTAGAGATGCTTGCAAATTGCAATTAAATTGAACAAATGAAATTGCTGACATGGGATGACCATTAGAATTAGACTAAAATAAATGCAGCTGGTCATCCTGTGGAGTGCATTTAGACCAGCCAACAATTCTAAGCGGAGGAGCATGTTTCATATGGAGTCGGGTTGAAAATTAACTTGAGTGTAGCATTACTCTAAAAGATAACATAGTCACATAACCTAGTCACAAGTTTTATTTTGTACCTTGTTTGCTACATAAGGTTTAAAATGCATGCTACAGTGCCAAGTGTCAACGGCATATCACATTTTATCCTTGTTATCCAATCTTTATATCAAATGATGGAGAGCATCATACTTAAATTTAATATAGCACTTAAGTTGGGCACTCTGTTCATAAGTTCATTTCATTTGAAGGTTGAACAGTCAAAGTTAATTAGATGTGATATCTCATATCCTTTCTAGTTAATATTATTCACAACTTGTTTGATAAACATGTTAATATTCGTTCCTAAATCCTTGGAATCATGAGACATATGACCACACTCTGTATGACATTCATGCCCAACTCTGAACTTAATGAAAGTTCTACCTGATAATATTTAACTTCACCAAGAAAAGTTCATGAATAGTTTATGTACTCTAATAATAAAAAAGGACAAGAGATACTTATAATGAAAGTTCAAAAAATTTATTCGACTGTGCATCACATTATTCTAATACACAAAGGAAGAAGGAGAAAACAAAATAATCATAGCAAGAAAGGTGAAAAAGGCATACCCCCACAAAGAAACTTGCAAAATGCAGTAGGATAACAGATAATACGACAACCCCCAAAATCTCCAGACAACATGTCTTTGAATCCAAGATGAGAACCATTTGATGCAGAGACCATTGATTGTTTTAGACGAACAAGATTTTCTGAAAATACACTGAAAGAATAACAAACATTATAGAAGAATTCCGATTAAATGCTAGCTTGTCAAGTTGGTCAAGAGTCAAAGTTATGAAGATTGAACCTGCTTGCAAGCAATGAAGAAGCTAAGACAGCAAGAAGTGGAGCAAATGGTAGAACTACTTTCATGAAGGCAGGGAATACTTTTTGCAAGTAAGAGCCAAGTAGAATAGGCGCAACCACCACCTGCAACAAAATATATATTTAACAGCCTAGAATGGAAACAGATTGCCAAATGTCAATGTATACCTCAAATGGGCGTCAATTCACCTGTAAAGTACTGATGGAAAGCTTGACAGCATCCACGGGGACATATGCTCCAGCCAGAATTTTGGTTAATAAGGGAGCCTCAAACAATTCATTCTAGCACATACTGTAGATTTTCCAGCCTCCTGAATCTGCACTATATAACTTTTTTCTTCAACCCTGGCCGTGGTATTTCTCAACTCCATCAAAACCATAGAGTATAAGTTTTATTTGATCAAACGAATCTTAAGCTTGTCTACACAGAAGAGGAAGCACAATTCTGGAGGAAAGTGAGAGCTTACACAAGGCTTTTGGAACTACGAAATATGTGCAATAGTTAAGCAAGGAATAGACTAATTATATGATTCCTCTGTATAGTAACATTGTATATGACACTGTATATCAGATTTTTGTTGTTGTTGCACTTATTAAAAGAAATGTGCATCAGATAGCTTACGACATTCGATGCTGTTCCCGCTGGACAACATCCAAGCAAAATCAAACCAACGGCAAGAGCTGGTGAGAGGCCCAGGGCTTTGCTAATTATTGCTCCCAAGGCTGGCATGATGGTGTATTGAGCAACACATCCAAACAGTATCTGGAAAAGTGAAATGAAGTACAAAGGCCATCAGAATAGATAAAAGAGATAAGTTAGCATCTGTGGAGAAATTTATTGAAATACCAATTGCATCCATCTGAAGAGGGTCATGCTTTGCTACTACCAGTCAATCACATGTTTGTCTCGTACAATCATGACATGCTAAATGACAGTCCTAAAGTGAGCAACATCAAGTGGAATTCGCAGGCTTAGGGATAACTTCCTTTCTACCACGGGCTAAAATAATTCACTAAAACAAATGAAACAGAAAATGAAAACAGTAAAAGTGATTAACTAAAATAATATCTAGTTCAATAACAAATTTAGCTAAGAACAAGAAACTTGTAATAGAAGACATGTCAGAGGTATAAAACATATCGTACATAGGCTATATATATGCAACTGTCCCAGACTACCACAAAAACATAAGGCCAAGTTTAGCTGCTTTACATTATGTAATAGAACTTCTCACTTTCTCAGCATTTTATGCATCAATTAGTGCAAACTATGATTAAAAAATGCTGTGTGACAAAATGAGATATTAGCATTAGACACGCAAAAACCTCAAGAATCTGATATGGTCATATGGGTGGACATGGCCGATGCCTTCGCCAAGCACCTCTCCTCTGGCGAGGACGCCGCCTCCTACGTCGACCGCATCTGGCGACATCGGCCCGCGTTCGCTTGGGAACCCCTTCTCCCCCGTGGACCTCCACTTTGTGTGCCGCCTGGGGAGCGAAGACATCGGCAATGTCCACCTCGCCGAGATCAAATGTTGCTCCGCGGAGGGGAAGAGGATCGTCATCGAGCAAAGCCCCGTATCGGAGGAGAAGGAGGTGATAGGTTTCAAGAGGGAAATGATCTTGGCAGAAGAAGAACGAGAAGGGTGAGTTATTAAATCGAACCAGACAAACGAACCGACCCAAATAATGTAAAGGAGAATCGGCGGAAAAAAATAGTCATTTTCTTTTAGTGACCCTTTGATAACCGAACTGTCGATGGCATTGGGAGGGTGAGACGATTCCGGTGGTGCAGCACAAAGGGGAGTTGGTGGGGGGTTTCCAGAGGTGGAGGGGGACGGGAAGGGGAGGGGGAGGCAGAGGGGGACACGGGAAGGGGAGGAAGGGAGGAGACCGTCGGAGGCAGAGGGGGAGGCGGAGTGGGACGGGAAGGGGAGGGGGATCAGAGGGGTCAGGCCGGAGGGGGAGGGGCATGGGGATGGGAAGGAGATCTGAGGGGGACGGGGGCGCAGGCCGCAGGGGGGAGGGGAGGGGAGCAAGCCGGCGACGGGGCCGCAGGGGGGAGGGGAGTAGGCCGGCGGGGGAGGGGAGCAGGCCGGTGACGGAGGGGGAAGGGAGAGAGAGAGAGAGAGAGAGAGGTACCTGCGGAGGGCGACGACGGCAGGGCGAGCGGCGACGGCGACTCGACGCGAGCGGCGCGGCGACGGGCTCCGGCGGAGGGGGGCTCGGGCGGGAGGCAGCACGGGGAGGGGGGCTCCGGCGGAGGAGGGGGGCTCGGGCGGGAGGGCTCGGGCGGAGGGGGGGCTCCGGCGGAGGGGGCTCGGGCGGGAGCGGGGAGGGGGGCTAGGGCGGAGAGGGGGCCGCAGGGGAAGGGGGCTCGGGAGGGGGGGCTCGGGCGGGAGGGGGGGGGCTCGGGCGGGAGGGCTCGGGCGGGCGGGGGTCGTAGTAGGAAGTATAACGGCATCAGCGACCGACTGGAGACCGAAGTTAATTCGGTCGCAATAATAGCGACCGATTAGCGACCGATATACATGCGGTCGCTGAAACGGTCTCTATTATGCGACCGATTATTTCGGTCTCCGAATTGGTCTCTATTTGGGACCGACTAGCGACCGATTTAATCGGTCGCTAATTCGGTCGCTATAGCCACTTTTTCTTGTAGTGCTCTGCTGGTTTCTTTTTCCCCCTCGCAGCCTCCTTTTCCCTCTTCTGTTCTTCTCATCATTTCTTTCACTCTTCGGAGGGTGCCTGCACTCTCTTCCTTCCAAAGAGTTGGCAGGTTGGTGGGCAGGATGCTTTCATATGCACTCCCTCTCCCCTTTCTCTTCCAAGTTCAACTTGGAAGGTAGCCTTCTCCTTCCTAATCCCTCTGTCACCTTTATCCCGAGCTGCTCGAGCCAACGGGGTCGACTACCCTTTATCCGAGCCAGTTTCTACACGAGGCAGAGTCAGTTGCTAGACACAGGAAGGTCAACCGAGTTAGCCGAGCGATGGGCTCATACAGCGGCGCCAGATGGATTTTTTGCTTTTTTGACATGTATTTTCTTGGCTTAGGCCTTCCTGATGTACAAGCGAGTTGTTTGAATAAAAGAAAGGAGGCTTTTGTTTTATCTCATGTCGTTTACATAATTCTCAGTATTCAGAAGTAGAACTTGCGTAGTGTAGTCACGTTCCAGGTCCGAGGGATGAGCTCTCCTTACATCGTGGATAGAAGGTATGCTCCTTTTCCGAGTGTCTCGACCACTCGGTAGGGGCCTTCCCAATTAGGGGATAACTTGCCCGCCGCCTCAAGTGGTCGAGAGGCTTCGGCTTTCCTGAGGATGAAGTCTCCCAGTTGAAAGTGTCTATCTCAGACTTTGGCATTGTAGTATCAAGTGAGGCGGCGTTGGTATTCCGTTGCTCGGACGCTGGCAATCTCTCGGACTTCATCTGCTAGGTCGAGGTTTTCGAGTAGTTTCTGGTTGTTTGACTCGGACGAGAAGCAGATGACTTGGAGGGAGGGGTTGCCAATCTCCAACGGGATCACGGCCTTGGTACCATATACCAGCTGGAAGGGGCTTTCACCGGTTGCCGTTCTGGGAGTCATTCTGTGTGACCAAAGTATGTTCGGTAATTCCTCAAGCCAGCTACCCTTGACTTTGCCGAGCCTAGTCTTGATGCCTTTTAAGATAGTCTTATTGGCATTTTCGACCAGCTCGTTAGCCTGAGGTTGGGCGACCGAGGTGAAGTGATTGCGAATGCCCAGGTCGGCACATCTGTCTCGGAAATAACGAGAATCAAATTGCCGACCGTTATCGCTTACTATCACCCGGGGGATGCCGTAACGACAGATGATCGACTTCCAAATGAAATTCTAGATGACTGTCTCGATGATCCTTGCTGTGGCTTCGTCCTCGATCCACTTAGTGAAGTAATCGATGGCGACGATAATGAACTTCTTCTGGGCCTGGGCCATGGGGAATGGCCTGAGGATGTCGATTCCCCAGCGAGCGAAAGGATAAGGCTCGGCTAGGGTGATGAGCTCTGTTGCTGGCTGATGGACCAAGTGGTCAAATCGCTGGTATCGGTCGCAGTGTTGTGTGTAGGTCGAGCAGTCGCGCTACAGAGTGGGCCACCAATAACCTAGCCGTAGCAAGATCCTGGCGAGCGACCTACCTCCTAAATGCGCTCCACACAGACCTTCGTGAACTTCTTCGATCACTCGATTGGCTTCGTCAGTGCTGAGGCACTTCAGGAGAGGACCGGAGAAGGATCTCTGGTAGAGAGCGCCATCTAGAGTGACGAATCGCCGAGCTTGGTACTTCAATCTTCAGGCTTCCTGAGGGTTGGGGGGCTCTTGGGAATCTTGGAGCCACGACAGGTACGGGGTACGCCAGTCGCTTGGGGAGGCCGAGTCAACAGTTAGGAGCTCCGAATCGATGCTCGGCCGCTCTAGCTCTTCGAGAAGGACCGATCGAGTACCCTCGGGGTCAAGAGAGGAGGCCAGCCGAGAGAGGGCGTCTGCTCGGGAGTTTTCCTCCCGAGCTATTTGGACTACCTCAAAACTCTCGAACTGTTGTGCCACGGTTTTGAACAGTTGGAGGTATTTGACCATCGGTGATTCTCGAGCTTCATAACCGCCGTTGACCTGGCTAGCGACCAGTTGGGAGTCAGTGTGAATCCTGACTAGCTCAGCCCCCAACCGTCGGGCCATGCGGGCTCCCGATATGAGGGCCTCATACTCGGAAGTGTTGTTAGATGCTTGGAAGTTGAACTTCAGGGCGTACTGTAGCTCTGCTCCTTCGGGGGACTTCAGGAGGATCCCGGCGCTGCTTCCGGCTGAGTTGGAGGATCCGTCGATGAACAGTTTCCCAGGTCGGCCCAGGCGCGGACGGAGATCTTTCTTCAGTCGGGATGATGCTCTCGGATATGAAGTCAGCGAGCACCTGGCCTTTGATAGCTGAGTGAGGCTGGTACGATATATCGTAGGCCCCAAGCATGATGGCCCACTTGACGAGGTGTCCCGAGGCTTCAGGGTGAGCGAGGATCCTCTTCAATGGTTCGCCGGTCAGCACAGTGATGGAGTGCCCTTGGAAATAAGGTCGGAGGCGCTTGGCCGAGGTAACCAACGCTAGCACGAGTCTATCGGTTGCGGGGTACCTTCTTTCAGCCTCATTGAGCACCTTGCTGGTGTAGTAGACCGGTCTCTCGACTCCCGAGTCATTTCTGACTAGGACCGAGCTAACTGTAGATGGAGTCGCCGAGAGATAGAGATGCAAGGTTTCACCTGGGACGGGCTTAGAAAGCATCGGGGGCGAAGCCAGGAACTCCTTAAGCTCGGTGAACGCTTTTTGGCATTCCTCGTCCCACGCGAATGTAGCAGATGCCATTTTAGGCCCCCTCAACAGTTTGAAGAAGGGTAGGCATTGTTCAGCCGCGCGGGATAGGAATTTGCTGAGCGCGGCAATGCGCCCGGTAAGGCGTTGAACATCTTTGATGCAGGTGGGTAGACGCATGTCCAGGATGGCCTGGACCTTGTCGGGGTTGGCCTTGATCCCACGCCGGGTGACTAAGAAGTCCAAGAATTTCCCGGACCTTACTCCGAAGGTGCACTTGGCAGGATTGAGCTTCATGTTGTACTTTAGGAGGGTGTCGAAGGTTTCAGCTAGGTTGGCAAAGTGGTCCTCGGCCTTGGGGGTCTTCACGAGCATGTCGTCAATATAGGCCTCAACGTTCCGACCGAGCTGTCCCTCGAACATATGATTGACCAGCCTCTGGTATGTGGCTCCAGCGTTCTTCAACCCGAAAGGCATCCGGGTGTAGCAGTATACGCCGAAGTCAGTGGTAAAGGTGGTCTTCCCGATGTCTTCTGGATTCATTCTGATATGATGGTAACCTGAATAGGCGTCCAGGAAGCTGAGTATCTCGTTGCCTGAGGTTGAGTCAACCAGTTGGTCGATGCTCGGTAATGGATAGCAGTCCTTTGGAGTAACCTTGTTCAAGTCGGTGAAGTCCACGCACATTCGCCACTTTCCCAAAGCTTTTGGCACCAGGACGATGTTAGCCAGCCATGTCGGGTACAGGACCAGTCTAAAAAGACCAATCTTTTGCCCCTTGGTGACTTGCTCCTTGTTGATCACCTGCTTCTCTGGCGCGTGCTTCATTCTGCGTTATTGTACGGCTTTGATGGTTGGATCGAGGTTGAGCTTATGCATCACCGTCTCCTCTGGTATCCCAGGGAGTTAATCATCAGACCATGCAAAGACTCGGATGTACGCGGAAAGAAACTCTTTGTATTGCTGTTGGACTTCAGATGTCAGGTCGGCTCCAATCTTTACTCCCAGGGTTGGGTCATCGTTTAGAAAAATTGCAACCAATTCGCCTCCAGGCTCGGCGGTTGCAAATTTTTCCTCGACTTCTCGGGGGCCCTTGTTCTTCCCGTCCGGCCTTGTGGCTTCAACCGAGATATTGTAGCACCTTCTGGCCATGGCCTGGTTGCCTCGGACTTCCCCCAACCCATTTTTGGTGGGGAACTTCATCTTTTGGTGATAGGTAGAAGGCACTGCTTTCGTTCGGCTGAGGATTCCTCGGCCGAAGATTGCATTGTATGCTATCATACCCTTGATCACTATGAAGCCCACCATAACCATAACGGTCTTGGGTGGGGCGCCAAGAGTAACCGGCAGGCTTAGGGCTCCCTCGGAATAAGTGGCCTGGCCATTGAACCCGCACAGGGGGGTTCGGATCGGGCGGAGTTTAGACGGATCCTCCCCCATCTTAAGGAAACATTCATAGGATAATACATCGGGGGCACTTCTATTGTCAACTAGAATCCTGTCTACATTATAATGGTTTATTGTGGCCGATATGACTAGGGCGTCGTCGTGCGGGGTGGTCAGCCGTTCCAGGTCTCGGTCGGAGAAGACTATGACCTGAGGCTCACTTGGCGGGGCCTTGGGAGGCTCGATGGCTCGGCTCGCCCGCTCAGCATGACGCTTCCTTCCTCGGCCACTGTCTCCTCCTGATGCAGCGCCTCCGGCGATGACGTTGATATGGACCCCGCGAGGGGCGTTGTCAATTTCCTCTGGGGCGCCTCGATCTTCCTTATGCCCGGCCATGAACCGAGATAGGTGTCCCTGGCGGACGAGGCGCTCGATCTCATCCTGGAGCTGGTGGCAATCGCCGGTGTGATGCCCGTGGTCATTATGGAACAGGCAATGTTTGCTGCAATTGCGACTTTTCGACCTCATTGGCTCAGGTTGGCGGAGGAGGCCCGAGCCTTTGATGTCTTCATATATTTCGTACACTAGAGTGGTTAAGGGAGTGTACCGCTCGTACTTTTGGGACGGTTCTTTGTGCTCCCCGTCTCGGTTCTGCCTCTTTCCTTGGCCCGAGCTTGACTCGGGTGCTCGCTTCTTGTCCCCCTCCCAACCCGAGCCGGTTGCGCCTCAGTATGCACTGAGAACTTCTTCGCACTCAGCATGGCGTAAGGCCAGAGTCACTAGCTCGGCAAGGGTCAAGGGAGGGTGGAGGACAAGTTCCCGACGAAGGTTCTCGTCCCGGGTGCCTCCGATCAGCGCGGTTATGGCCGAGGTTACATCCAGACGGGGGATTCTCAGGGCTTCCGATTTGAATCGGTTGATGTAAGCCCGGAGTCTCTCCCCTTGCGCCTGTTTGAGAGCCAAAAGCCCCGCTACCAACCTCAGGGGGCCGCTGCCGACGAAACTCTCCTTGAATACTCGCCCAAACTGCTTGAAGTCTCGGATAGATCCGGGGGCGAGGGCCCGGAACCATGCTTGGGCACCTTGGACCAGGGTGGTCGTGAAAGCTCAGCATTTGATGGCGTCGGAAGCCCCGTGAAGGGTCATCAGGGCGTCGAAGCTGTCGAAGTGGTCGGTTGGGTCGCCTTGGCCGTCGTAAGGCTTGAAGGTCGGGATGGAGGTTTTGGGAGATACCTCTGCCTTCAAGATATAGTCGGAGAATGGGGATCTCTCCTCATCCTCTGGCAGAGAGGTCTTCTGCAAGGCTCGTAAGGCGTGCTCCTGTGCTGCGAAGCACCTCTCGAACTCTCGTAGATGGAGGGACAACTCCGGCTATTGCTGCGCCGTGGGGCTAAGGGGGCGTGATGGCAGGTTGTCCTGGCACTCCCTGGGGACTTCGGTCTCCGGGTGCGGACGGCGTGCCCCAGGTTTCCCCCATTTCGGTGTGGAGGAGGCCTCTTGCTCTAGAGGGGGGGCTTGTGAAGGTCCTCTTGTCTTGTTGCGAATAAGCTGCTTCCCTCAGAGGGTGAAGCGACCTCCGGTGGTGTGCTGGGACACGTTCTCGCAGGGGGGGCTCTCCGGAGGGGCGTGTGACCTTCCATCCCTGGCTGCCTGAGTCCTCATGAGTTCCACGAGGACATCCAGTTTTACGTTGAGGGCCTGGAAAGCGTCAGCGTTGCCGTTAAGTGGTACCCCTACCGCCGCGGCAGGAGGGGGCGGTCCGTCGGCGGGAGTGCTGGCATTGGAGGGTGGATTTTGTGAGGCTTGAGAGGGGCCTTCTCCCACCGCCACCATGGCCTTTCCCCTGTCGCCGGTGGACCTCCTCCCTGAACTCCTTCGCACAATACTGGCTCTTTGGTCATTTCCCACAGACGGCGCCAGATGAAGAGGCGTGATCTCGTGCGGCTCCTAAGCTGGGAAGATGATCACCGAGTAGTGAACTGTAAAGAAAGAGAAAAGGATCAGGGGGCCCAGGGAAGATTCCTTGGGGAAAATACTTCGATGCTTAAGTAAGTAGAGTAATGATGGAAGATATGGAGGGAGGTAGAAAGAGGTGCACGAGATCCCCCTACACCAAAGTGGTGAAGTGGTTCCTGCTCAGGGAGTTTTAGGCGTGTATTGCCCTTACCTTTCATTGGAGGGAGTCCCAGGTTTATATAGTGCACTGGCTTTATGAGTCCCGTAAGCTGAGGGGTTTCAGGCGAGCCTTACGTCCTCAATGTGGGATCTTTACGTCCTTATCGTGGGATCTTTATAGCCTTGAGGGATCATGGATCCCTTATCCTCATAAACTCCTACTCATAAAGGGCTCTCACCGGCAGCGTGGATAAGTAATCGTCGGTTAGACCCAAGCATGAAGGGTGCCAACCCTGTCCGGGTGATAGGCATAGCTCGGATGAAGATAGGTCAGAGTGGGCGCTGAGCGCTTACCTCTATCCCGGTGAGGGGGTAACTCGGGCATGGGTCTTCCTCCGTTCTGACCGATGCTCGGGCCTTCCGAGCCTAAGGGCCGCTGAGGAAGGGTGTGATCCCGAGTGAACTTATTGGGCTTTTTATTCGAAGTGGGCCCTACGGGGCTGTCACTTGGAATGAGTTGGGCCTCGTTTAGTCCTGATGGACCTAGTTCGACTATTTTTAGATGGGCTACAGAAATCCCCCTCTCCACACCGACCCT
The DNA here is from genome assembly GCA_022559845.1 of Amorphophallus konjac. Classification (NCBI taxonomy): domain Eukaryota; kingdom Viridiplantae; phylum Streptophyta; class Magnoliopsida; order Alismatales; family Araceae; genus Amorphophallus; species Amorphophallus konjac. Next base: position 2,433,777 of record CM040117.1, on the reverse strand, counting down.
TGTGTGTGCACGGACTTAAACATTGACGTACACAAACCTTTATACCGAACTTGAATTTGCACAAACTTTAGCATCAACATGCACCGAGCTACGTGAGTAGAACAGTCAAGTGTGCACCGACCTTCTATGAATACTAGTAGATGTGCATAGACCTTTGTGAAGGTATGAATAGTAATAGCATCGATCTCTTCCATATGAAAGACAAAGCATGCACTGACCTTGTATCATACAAGGCAAATGTGCACCGAGATAAGCAACAAAACATGTGCAACGAATTGAACAGTATTTGACAGATATAATATTAATGCACAGATGAAGCATAATGTTTGACATCATCAAAACCACAGGGGTACAACACTACCCAAGGGTCGATGAGGCCCCCATCAGTTCCGGCCCGAGACGGCGACGAGAGAGGAGAGGTAGAGAGTAGGAGAGAGGAGGGTGGTGGTGAGAGCTAGAGAGAGACTATTATATACCACCTCCTACACATTTTGTACACATATATATGAGCATGTTTATAAGAATGAAAAGCCTGCTTATTACCTGAGTTTGTCCTTTTGTGCGCTTGTGCACTTGTGTCATCTGGTTCTTTCTATCCCTGTGTTACACACTTAAGCAAACAGATTAGCTAATCCGTCTGGCTTGGCCCCTTGCTCGATAAGCAAAGGGCTTAAGGTTGTTGACCTCGACAAAGGGTCAAGGGGCCAAGCCTTTAATCAACTAAAGCAAATAATGAAGAATATAAGAAAATGCCACACGCAAGCAGGCAGATGCAAACTGGAATTGAAAGATGCCCATACGAAATGTAAGCAAGTAAATGATAATGAGGAGTGGAACAAGTAGGGCATTCTGTGGGAATTGGCGACCTGATAGATGCCTTTATTTAATAAAATGGCGCCCTCTGATTGGGCATTAATTGAAAACACATTTTTTTATTTTTTATTTTGAAAATGATGACCAGACAGTCGACGTGATTTAATAAAATGGCGCCCTCTTGTGGGAGCGCTTATTCAGACCTTCTCTTCTTTTTTTAATGATGACCAGACATGTGGCATTGTTTAAAGAACTGGCGCCCTCTCGTGGGGGCGCTTATTCAGACCATCTCTTTTTTTTAAAAAAAAATTGACTTAGCATGGTACATAGGTCCTAAAACCTTACACATTCACCATCTTAAATTCATTAATCATTCTTAAAGAATTTAACAAAAGGTCAACATGCTTGAAGTTTTTGCTTGCACTCATAACCTCGCGTGGCCCATCCCCCTAAGTCCGTCTTTGCCATTCTTCAAGCTTATGACATACCACGGAGGGGGAATAAAAGAATGTAGCACCCCCGATCAATACCTTTGCGTAAATTCAAAACTTCTTCTTAAAAGTAAACATACATGAAGGTCTTACATAGAGAACCCAACCTCATGAGCACTATAATACAAATGTACAAACCAACCCTACTTTATGACATAAAGAATCATGAGGGTTCTATGTAAAGAACCAAACCTTAGGGGGCTGGTATATAAAATTACCAACCATCACTTTATCTATACGTAATCCCCTCTTCTTAAAAGAATCCTAGGCTTTGGTTAAAGAACTAAACTATAGAAGGACTAGAATACAAATGTGCAATCCAACTTTATGCACATGGGTAAAGAACCTTACATGGGAGGTCTTGTACAAAGAAACAAAACCATGGGAGGGTTACTCTATAAAAGTACAAGACAACTTTAAACACAAGGGGCCATGGGTTGTACGTAAGTGGAATCCCCACTTTCCACTTACCAAATTGAAGACCCTTCACATAATCTTCAATTTCCAAATTGAAGACATGCATGGAGGCGTCAATTTGAATAGGACCCCATTCCATTAAAATATTAATATATATCTATATACATCCTAAGTGCTAACACGTGAATGTGGGCTCATGAATAATGACACCCAAACAAATGACGCCCTCATGCAAGGCGTCATTTACGTGAATAGTGTCACCTATATTAAATGAACGACCCCTTACAAGGGCATCATTTAAACACATGCTTCTAGAAGATTGAAACACGAACAACCCCATTTCGCTGGCTAAGCACTAAACCAGGATCGTGTTCCCAAATCAGACCCACAAGACATTAAACCAATGTCTTACTATTCCTATATCTAATCCCATCCGTAGCACTGTCAGAGGCTACTGCTGCCCTCAGTGCTGAAGAAGCGTCTTCTTCCCGAGCCTACGTCCTGCTGCGATCCTGCTGCACCTTATTTTTCTGAACCTCGTATCACACGTCAAAAGGTAGGTGTTCTTAAATCCTTGCCTAACTAGTAGTTAAATAGGTTAATTGATGCATGTTTAGAGTTTGATCAACTAGTCAACCATGCTATATATATATATATATATTCTGGCATTACCATGACCAAGAATAAAATCATGTTATACATCTGTTAATAGCTTGTTACATACTGTTACCATGATTTTTTTATGAGTTTAAACTTAGTTTATTAGCAAGCTTTTATGAGCTTTTTAACATATTTTATCACACTAGTTTTCAGTCTTAATAATCATATTTTAAACCTTAAATTATAGCCTTTGTTACATAAAATACGTTAACGTTTTAACACCCAGCCCACTTGAAAATGGCGCCCCTGACCAGGGCGCCAATTAACAAATTGAATTCTTCGTCAGAAGTCTTCAATTAAATGAAGGCATGCACCATGTCGTCAATTCGATTTCTGAAATTTTTAGTAATTGTTAATTCAACACATTCAAAAATCCATAACTATCCAACTAAAGCACGGAATTTTTGCATGAACATGTTTCGGGAATCCTGATATTTTTCTCAACATATTCGTGCCATTACTTCCTGATTCGGAGCTTTTTCACACTGATGAATAGTGGACACCTCTCTGTAATTGGCGCCCCTGACCAGGGCACCAATTTTAGAATTGAAGACTGCCCGAGAGGGCGTTAATTAAATGAAGACTTGATCAATGACGTCCATTCAATTTTCTGTAATTTTCATAAATCAGTAAATCAACGCATTCAAAAATCTATAACTAATAAACTGGACCTTGAAAATTTTGACAGAATATACTTCTGTGACCCTGAGATTTTTCTCCATCTGACCATGTCTTCGGATTCTGATTCGGAGAAACTTTGGAGAAATGAACAGTAACTTGTGTCACAGAACTTATAGTTCTGATGCGAAGCACAACTCACTTGGAAAATAACTCAATTGGTGTGTCGTCAATTTGAGTTGAACATGTACTTAAATTGAAGACACCCTGGAAGTCTTCAATTAAATGAAGACTGCCCACATAGTCTTCAATTTGTTAAATGGAGACTGCCCACAGAGTCTTCAATTTGTTAAATGAAGACTGCCCACAGAGTCTTCAATTTATTAATTGAAGACGGCTCTCAAGTCTTCAATTACTGAATTGAAGACGGCCCTCAAGTCTTCAATTAATTGAAGACTACTCACAGGGGCGTCAATTCCGTTTCTTGAAGAATTAAAGTTATAACATTAGAAAACTCATATCTGTGAAACTAAAACTTAGTAATTATATCTGAACTTGTTTCTGGACTCCCGAGGAATTATACTAAATATTCATGTCCTTACTTTCAAATTTCGAGAAACTTTTTCGAAATGAACAGTGATTTGAGTCACGAAACGCATCTATTGGGTGAAAATCAAGAATTGAAGATGGCCCTCAAGTCTTCAATTACAGAATTGAAGACGGTCCTCAAGTCTTGAATTACTGAATTGAAGACGGCCCTTAAGTCTTCAATTACTGAATTGAAGACGGCCCTCAAGTCTTCAATTAATTGAAGACTTCATGAGGGGCGCCAATTTCAATATATATATATAATTTTTGAAAAATCACAATTTTGAAAGGTTGGGTAACCCCCAGGCGTCAATTCTTCAAATGACGACTTCCAGGACGTCTTCAATTAAATAAAGACATCCTGAGGGGCGCCAATTTGATATATACATATATAAACTTCTAAAAATTAAAAATTTGAAGGATTAGTAAACCCTCAGATGCCAACTCAGTAATTAAAACTTCTGATCTTGATCTATCTCGAGAATTGTGCAAACACAACCCTAATCTATACTCCTGCGTATGATGAGTTCTTGAAATTCCGTTCCATGAAAAATCTACTTGTGTATACCCTACATGGTCAAACCTTGAATCTCTTAAACTACCATTTGGGAGTGTAGGAGCTAAGCGCCATGAAAGGTAAAGTGATACATTGTGGGAGCCACCTCTTGAGGCCGTACGGTGCAAAGTGCTACACAACGGGAGCCACATCTTCAGCCTGTAGGGGCCACCTCTAGAATCCTCCATAACCAAATGACTAGTTAATCTCGTCTGAAATACTAGGTTTCTAAATTCTTTAAATTCCATATTGGCTATAAACGAGAGTGGATGTCAAAGGTAATACATGAAATGTTGTGCATATATGGCCCGGTCTGATCCTGGGAGGAGCACCCGAAGGTACTTGTGCCCATGGGAGTTTATTGACCACGGTGTTTAGCATTACACCAGAGTACTTGCTTGACTTGAGACACTCCACGCCTACTCTCTCTCTCCTTACTTACTTAACTTACGTGGCCCGAAATGGGCAATACTTGACTTGTGGCCCGAGAAAGGGCAAAATACTTGCATGATAATAGCCAATTCTACTGATACGTACTTAAACATTACTTGCTAGAATTGAATTGTTACTTGCTCATACTTGAGTTCATACTTGTACACGAATTCCTGCTTGCCCCGAAGTGGCATTTACATCTGTAAACTCTTGAAATACTGCTTGTCAAATACTTGAAATCTTGATATACTCTATTTATACAGTTCTTGATCTCTTACTATTTATCATGTCTAAATTACCTGTATACCTGATTTTTTTTCTTATACGTACATCATGCATAGCCATACTGACAATACATGCAACTTGTAAATCACGTAAAGATTGCTCGTATTTGAGATGTAATTCCTACTGAGCGATTCGCTCATCCAGTTGCTTCCTAACATTTTCAGATGAATCGGATAGCGACAAGAATGGGTTTGAGGCCGAGTGAAGAGTGCTAGAACGCCATCCATCTATCATTATCTAGTCGAGTCTTTGAATTTATTTGAGTCTACCTTGTATTTCCAGTTATGTCAGTTAGTGGTATAAACTTTGTGTTAAGTCGTGTAGCCAAATGTTTGGCTTTCTAATTTGAAAATCTTCATGGACTATCTTTAATTCCTTTGATTAATCAAATAATCATCACTTGAACTATTGAAATTTATTAGTTTTATTAGTCATTTGCGCACTCCAAAATTATGTATGTTAAAATTCTTATCGCTCTAATGACACGATCTATATAGACGCGTCACACATCCGAGTATCTTCCGTGCTCGGGACGTGACAGTCTTCGTGGTATCAGAGCCTAGGTTTTCAAACCTAGGGAACTAGAAGAAATAAAAGGTTAGAAATTGAAATCTATGTAAAAACTTGAGTCCAAGGATAGGTAAAACCCGAGTCCAAGGATAGATATACCTTACCTGGTGAGATGGATAGAGCCATGGGTTAAGTTCTATAATGACTTTTGACCTTACAAGTAAACCCGATCTTTATCATACTTTAACTCTTTTGTAGGATCATGGCTGCGGAAAGAGCATAATGGCACGAGATGCAGCGCACCGTGCAGGGCCTTACACAGGCACTACAGCAAGTGGCCCAAGGCGGAGGAAACCGTGGAGCGGGTGATCTCCACAGGAGTTTCCGTAACATGAACCCACCGAGGTTCACGGGTTCGTCCGACCCCGAGGATGTCGAGAATTGGCTAAAGGAGATGGAACGAATCTTCCGTGTGATACAATGCGCGGACGAAGAGAAGGTTTTACTGGCCATATTCCAACTGGAGCGGGACGCTCGATGCTGGTGGGAATCCATAGAAGCAACACTGCCAGAATACCATGTCACATGGGATGAATTCACGGAGCATTTCAACAACAAGTACTTCTCCGACCATATCCAGGAGAAGAAGGCCACGGAATTCGCCGTTCTAAAACAACGGGGCTTGAAAGTGGCCGAGTATGAGGCCCAGTTTTCCAAATTATCTAGGTATGCACCCCACTTGGTGTGTACAGAAAAGATGAAGGCGAGAAGGTTCCTCAACGGGCTTCGGCCCCACTACATTACACAACTTGCACCGATGGACATCCAAGTCTATTCGGAGATGGTTCGGCGTGCTCAACTGCTAGAAGATGCCACCGAATTATCTGAGAGAATCCGAGGAAGAGACAAGAAGGAACCCATCACAAGCCCGGGAAAATTCAAACAATCCTTCAACAAGAAGCGGTTCTTCATGGGAGGGGAGCCCTCCAAGGTAAAGAAATTCCAGAAGAATGACATGCCATTCTCCACCGCCACACCCTCAAAGGAGATTTGCAAGTGATAAAGCTGGTCATAAGACCGAGGAATGCTGGAGGAAGTTAGGAGCTTGTCTTCGATGTGGGAGCCGTGAGCATCGAATTCCAGACTGCCCACTGATGAAGGAGCAAGACACCAAAGACGAGAAGCATCCTGTAAAGAAACAAGGCCGTCTGCAAGCTCTCCGAGAGACGGAACCCACTGAAGGCGGAATTGTGGAAGGTACTCTCACTATTTATTCTAAAACTGCTCAAGTTTTATTTAATACTGGAGCAACTAATTCATTCGTTTCCAAGAACTTTGCTACTTCATTTTCTGAGAAACATGAACTGTTAGATTTGGTTATATCTACACCTCTTCGGGATGAGTCTGATATCACTTATCACTATCCAAATTACGAGGTGTTGATTAAAGGAAACAATTTACCTGCTGACTTGATATGCCTAGATATGAAGGGTTATGATGTCATACTAGGTGCCGACTGGTTATCTAGATACCAAGCAACTGTAGATTGCCGGCTTGGCAAGTTAACTTTCATGGATTTCCCAGAGCTAGTTTACAATAGCCCTCGGAGTAAATCACTTCTTATATCAGCACTCTGAGCTAGAAGGCTTAAGGATAAGGGATGCATGGCTTTCATAGCATTCGTGACTGTCACGGAAGTTGAGAAGGTTAAACTTGAAGACATCCGTGTAATTCAGGATTTTCCTGATGTTTTTCCAGAAGATTTAACCGGCTTACCCCCGGAAAGGGAAGTGTCGTTCACAATCGACCTTGTCCCTGGTGCTGGTCCTGTTTCCAGGGCACCATACAGAATGTCCCCTGCTGAGCTGAAGGAACTAAAAGAATAACTATTGGAGTTATTGAAAAAGGGTTTCATCAGGCCGAGTACTTCCCCTTGGGGAGCACCCGTGTTGTTCGTCAAAAAGAAGGATGGATCGATGAGACTATGTATCGATTATCAGCAGCTAAATCACCTTACAATCAAGAACAAATACCCGCTGTCGAGGATTGATGAGCTGTTCGATCAGTTATCTAGAGCTTCATATTTCTCCAAGATTGATCTTCGTTCTGGTTACCACCAATTGAAGATCAAAGAAGAAGTTATTCATAAAACTGCATTCCGAAGCAGGTATGGGCATTACGAATTTACTGTTATGCCTTTCTAACTAACAAATGCCCCCGCAGCTTTTATGCAGTTAATGAACAGCATATTCAGGCCCTACTTAGATGAATTCATTGTGGTCTTTATTGATGATATTCTTATCTATTCCAAGACCGAAGAGGATCATGAAGAACATCTCAAGAAGGCACTGTAGATATTAAGGGAAAATAAGCTATATGCCAAATTCAGCAAATGCGAGATCTGGCTCGAGGAAGTATCCTTCTTAGGCCATATTATTTCAAAAAATGAAATTACTGTTGACCCGTCAAAGGTCGAAGCCGTGAAGAATTGGGAACGACCCACAAATGCAATGGAGATTCGGAGCTTATTGGGTCTAGCTGGTTACTACCGGCGTTTTATCAAGGACTTCTCCAAGATCGCTATTCCTCTGACCAAGTTAACCTGCAAGGAAGTGCCTTATGAGTGGAATGAAGACTGTGAAAAGAGTTTCCAAGCTTTAAAGGATCTCTTGACCACTGCTCCGGTCTTATCATTACCAATTGAAGGAGAAAAATATGAGGTATATACCGATGCTTCTGGTATTGGCCTCGGATGTGTATTGATGCAGAATGGGAGAGTCATTGCATACTCTTCCCGATAATTGAAGAAACATGAAGAGAACTACCCGTTTCATGACTTAGAACTGGCCGCAGTAGTATTTGCCTTGAAGATCTGGAGACACTATCTCTACGGAGAATAATTCACTGTGTACTCCGATCATAAAAGCCTCAAGTACTTATTCTCCCAAAAGGAGCTGAACATGTGACAAAGGTGTTGGCTCGAGTATCTCAAGGATTTCGACTTCACTATACAGTACCATCCTGGTAAGGGTAATTCCGTAGCTGATGCCCTTAGTCGAAAGTCGAGAACAATATTGGCCAACTACATGATACAAGAATGGAAGCTGCTGGAGAAATTCTCTGAGCTTGATATCAGCACAGATGAGAAGAACATGTGTATTATTCTATCTCATATGAGACTACATCCAAATTTGCTACCTGAAATCAAGAAGCTACAGGAAGAAGATCCCTCACTAGTGGAGATAAAGAGTAAGCTGGACGAGAGACTGGATTTCAAGCTGGCACCTGATGGTAGATTGCTATTTCATGAATGAACATGTGTACCCGACTATCCCGAATTGAAGAACAAGATTCTTGAAGAGGCTCATCGATCGAGGTACACGATCCACCCTAGAGCCACTAAGATGTACCAGGATTTGAAAAGAACTTTCTAGTGGCCTAACATGAAAAGGGAGGTAGCAGACTTTGTATCTCGTTGCCTCACATGCCAACAAGTGAAGGCGGAACATCAAAAACCCGCCAGAAAGCTACATCCGCTGGATATTCCAAAGTGGAAGTGGGAAGACATTGGCATGGACTTTATCATGGGTTTGCCCAAGTCTAGATGCGGATATGATGGAATTTGGGAAATTATCGACTGGCTAACCAAATTGGCCCATTTCTTACCCATCAAAAGCCGATGGTCAATCGACGTACTTGCTGCCCTGTATATTAAGGAGATGGTTAGATTGCATGGAGTTCCCGTCTCGATCCTATCTGACCGAAACCTGTGCTTCACCTCTCATTTCTGGAAGAGTCTACAACACTCTCTAGGGACGAAACTCAACTACAGTACTGCTTTCCAACCCCAGACAGATGGACAGACCGAGAGGACAAATCAAGTTGTGGAAGATATGTTGAGAGCATGCATTATAGACTTCGGCGGAAGCTGGCATTACCACTTACCACTAGCCGAATTTGTATATAACAACAGCTATCAAGCCAGTATACAAATGGCACCTTTTGAGGCATTATATGGCAGGAGTTGCCGATCTCCTATATGCTGGGATGAAGTCGGTGAAAGACAAATTTTAGGCCCAGACATGGTATGAGATTCTACCGAGAAGATACATCTCATTAGAGAAAGATTAAAGATAGCACAGTCCAGGCAGAAATCTTATGCTGATAACAGAAGGCGAGACCTGGAATTTCAAGTCTGAGATCATGTTTTCCTCAAGGTATCTTCCGGCTGAGGTATTAGAAGATTCAGTGTTAAAGGCAAACTAACACCAAGGTTTATTGGTCCATTCGAAGTGCTGGAAAGAGTGGGCGAGGTGGCCTACCGTATTGCTTTACCTCCTCATCTCTCGGAAGTGCACAATGTATTTCATGTTTCTATGCTGAAGAAATGCGTTCACGATCCCCTCCATGTCATTGACCACAATGATTTAGTGGTATATAAGGACCTTACCTACGAGCAGAAGCCAATGAAGATCCTCGACCGAGAAGTTTAAGTTCTAAGGAACAAGACGATCCCTATGGTGAAAATCCAATGGAATCGATGTTTAGAACAAGAAGCTACATGGGAAATTGAAGAATCTATGAAGAGGAGATTTCCAGAGTTATTCTAATTTTAAGTACTCTGCACCTTTCCTATTCCCATATAATGCAGTTGAATTTGGGGACCAAATTCTCTTAAGTAGGGGAGGGTGTAGCACCCCCGATCAATACCTTTGCGTAAATTCAATACTTATTCTTAAAAGAAAACATACATGAAGGTCTTACATAAAGAACCCAACCTCATGAGGACTATAATACAAATGTACAAACCAACCATACTTTATGACATAAAGAATCATGAGGGTTCTATGTAAAGAACCAAACCATAGGGGGCTGGTATATAAAATTACCAACCATCACTTTATGCATACGTAATCCCCTCTTCTTAAAAGAGTCCTAGGCTTTGGTTAAAGAACTAAACTATAGAAGGACTAGAATACAAATGTGCAATCCAACTTTTTGCACATGGGTAAAGAATCTTACATGGGAGGTCTTGTACAAAGAAACAAAACTATGGGAGGGTTATTCTATAAAAGTACAAGAGAACTTTAAACACAAGGGGCCATGGGTTGTACATAAGTGGAATCCCCACTTTCCACTTACCAAATTGAAGACCCTTCACATAGTCTTCAATTTCTAAATTGAAGACATGCATGGAGGCGTCAATTTGAATAGGGACCCATTCCATTAAAATATTAATATATATATATATATATATATATACATCCTAAATGCTAACACGTGAATGTGGGCTCATGAATAATGACATCCAAACAAATGATGCCCTCATGCAAGGCGTCATTTACGTGAATAGTGTCACCTATATTAAATGAACGACCCCTTACAAGGGCATCATTTAAACACATGCTTCCAGAAGATTGAAACACGAACAACCCATTTCACTGGCTAAGCACTAATCTAGGATCGTGTTCCCAAACCAGACCCACAAGACATTAAACCAATGTCTTACGATTCCTATATCTAATCCCATCCGTAGCTCTATCAGAGGCTACTGCTGCCCTCAGTGCTGAAGAAGCGTCTTCTTCCCGAGCCCAGCTTCTTTTTCTGAACCTCGTATCACACGTCAAAAGGTAGGTGTTCTCAAATCCTTGCCTAACTAGTAGTTAAATAGGTTAATTAATGCATGTTTAGAGTTCGATCAACTAGTCAACCATGCTATATATATATATATATTCTGGCTTTACCATGACCAAGAATAAAACCATGTTATACATCTGTTAATAGCTTGTTACATACTGTTACCATGATTTTTTTATGAGTTTGAACTTAGTTTATTAGCATGATTTTATGAGCTTTTTAACGTATTTTATCACACTAGTTTTCAGTGTTAATAATCTTGTTTTAAACCTTAAATTATAGCCTCTGTTACATAGAATACGTTAACGTTTTAACACCCAGCCCACTTGAAAATGGCGCCCCTGACCAAGGCGGCAATTAACAAATTGAAGACTTCGTCGAAGTCTTCAATTAAATGAAGACATGCACCATGTTGTAAATTCGATTTCTTAAATTTTTAGTAATTATTAATTCAACCCATTCAAAAATCCATAACTATCGAACTAAAGCACAAAATTTTTGCATGAACATGTTTCTGGAATCCTGATATTTTTCTCAACATATTCGTGCCATTACTTCCTGATTCGGAGCTTTTTCACACGGATGAATAGTGGACACCTCTCTGTAATTGGCGCCCCTGACCAGGGCGCCAATTTCAGAATTGAAGATTGCTCGAGTGGGTGTCAATTAAATGAAGACTTGATCAATGACGTCCGTTCAATTTTCTGTAATTTTTAGAAATCAGTAAATCAACGCATTCAAATATCTATAACTAATAAACTGGACATTGAAAATTTTGACAGAATATACTTCTGTGACCCTGAGATTTTTCTCCATCTGACCATGTCTACGGATTCTGATTCGGAGAAACTTTGGAGAAATGAACAGTAACTTGTGTCATAGAACTTATAGTTCTGATGCGAAGCACAACTCAATTGGTGTGTCGTCAATTTGAGTTGAACCTGTACTTAAATTGAAGACACCCTGGAAGTCTTCAATTAAATGAAGACTGCCCACAGAGTCTTCAATTTGCTAAATGAAGACTGCCCACAGAGTCTTCAATTTATTAATTGAAGACGGCCCTCAAGTCTTCAATTACTGAAATGAAGACGGCCCTCAAGTCTTCAATTAATTGAAGACTGCTCACAGGGGCATCAATTCCATTTCTTGAGGAATTAAAGTTATAACATTAGAAAATTCATATCTGTGAAACCAAAACTCAGTAATTATATCTGAACATGTTTCTGGACTCCCGAGGAATTATACTAAATATTCATGTCCTTACTTTCAAATTTCGAGAAACTTTTTCAAAATGAACAGTGATTTGAGTCACGAAACGCATCGACTGGGTGAAAATCAAGAATTGAAGATGGCCCTCAAGTCTTCAATTACAGAATTGAAGACGGCCCTTAAGTCTTCAATTACTGAATTGAAGACAGCCCTCAAGTCTTCAATTAATTGTAGACTTCATGGGGGGCGCCAATTTCAATATATATATATAATTTTTGAAAAATCACAATTTTGAAAGGTTGGGTAACCCCCAGGCGTCAATTCTTCAAATGACGACTTCCAGGACGTCTTCAATTAAATGAAGACATCCTGAGGGGCGCCAATTTGATATATACATATATAAATTTCTAAAAATTAAAAATTTGAAGGATTAGCAAGCCCTCAGATGCCAACTCAGTAATTACAACTTCTGATCTTGACCTATCTCGAGAATTGTGCAAACACAACCCTAATCTATACTCCTGCGTATGATGAGTTCTTGAAATTTTGTTCCATGAAAAATCTACTTGTGTATACCCTATATGGTCAAACCTTGAATCTCTTAAACTACCATTTGGGAGTGTAGGAGCTAAGCGCCATGCAAGGCAAAGTGCTACGTTGTGGGAGCCACCTCTTGAGGCCGTACGGCGCAAAGTGCTACACGACCGGAGCCACCTCTTGAGCATGTAGGGGCCACCTCTAGAATCCTCCATAACCAAATGACCAGTTAATCTCGTCTGAAATACTACGTTTCTAAATTTTTGAAATTCCATATTGGCTATAAACGAGAGTGGATGTCAAAGGTAATACATGAAATGTTGTGCATATAGGGACCGGTCTGGTCCTGGGAGGAGCACCCGAAGGTACTTGTGCCCATGGGAGTTTATTGACCACGGTGTTTAGCATTGCACCGGAGTACTTGCTTGACTTGATACACCCCACCCCTACTCTCTCTCTCCTTACTTACTTGACTTGCGTGGCCCGGAATGGGCAATACTTGACTTGTGGCCCGAGAAAGGGTAAAATACTTACATGATAATAGCCAATTCTACTGATACGTACTTAAATATTACTTGCTGGAATTGAATTGTTACTTACTCGTACATAAGTTCATACTTGTACATAAATTCCTGCTTTCCCCGAAGTGGTATTTACATCTGTAAACTCTTAAAATACTGCTTATCAAATACTTGAAATCTTGATATACTCTCTTTATACAGTTCTTGATCTCTTACTATTTATCATGTCTAAATTACCTTTATACCTGATTTTTTTTCTTATATATACATCATGCATAGCCATACTGACAATACATGCAACTTGTAAATCACATAAAGATTGCTCGTATTTGAGATGTAATTCCTACTGAGCGATTCGCCAATCCAGTTGCTTCCTAACATTTTCAGGTGAATCGGATAGCAATAAGAATGGATTTGAGGCCGAGTGAAGAGTGCTAGAACGCCATCCATCTATCATTAGCTAGTCGAGTCTTTGAATTTATTTGAGTCTACCTTGTATTTCCAGTTATGTCAGTTAGTGGTATAAACTTTGTGTTAAGTCGTGTAGCCAAATGTTTGGCTTTCTAATTTGAAAATCTTCATGGACTATCTTTAATTCCTTTGATTAATCAAATAATCATCACTTGGACTATTGGAATTTATTAATTTTATTAGTCATTTGCGCACTTTGAAATTATGTATGCTAAAATTCTTATCGCTCTAATGACACGATCTATGTAGACGCGTCACGCATCCGAGTATCTTCCGCGCTCGGGACGTGACAAAGAAGATGTTGGGGAAGTCCACGAGGGGTTCCGAAAGACCAGGAAGCTTCCCTCCCCTTACCCTATTGCCTGTTGGGGTTCAATCTTTGGCTTAGGGAAATTTTTGTTGCCCTTTTGCCCTTATTCATGCATGCTTATGACCAGGGTTTTCCCTGCAGAGACTTTGCCCTCTTGACATGCTTTTCTTTTGTATTTGATTTGATTTTTACTTTTCTTTTGAAATAAAGACCTAATTGTACTTGGGCTTTTGCGGCATATTGTTCCCTTTTTGGGCCTTGACTTCCACCTACTCGGGCGGTGGGTAGGTTTGGTGGTCTAACCCAGAGTCTGACTTCTCCTCTCGTGAATCGAAGAGAAAAGAATGGGTATAGTCTTTACACTCTCAGTTTGGCTTTGACTTTCCTTGGATTTTGAACCGCTTGAGTTCAAGAGCTAAGCGTGTTGTGTGTGTATTGACCTAGGGTTAAATCATCAAGACTGAAGAATAAATTAGAGATTTTAATTTTTCAAGCTTCGTGGCCCACGTACCATACCAACCATTCTTTCTTTCTTCTTTTTTTTTTGCTTTTTTTTGTGTTTTTTTTGTTTTATTTTTTTCTTTGATTTTTTTTCTTTTTTTGTTTTATTTTTGACTTGAGACTTAGGGATAGTATTTCTGAAGATATAATCCATTCCAAGGGTGAGCCAATTCTTCCCCTTCAGCATTAATTAGTTTGTAAGTATTACCAGGATAAACTTCTTTTATTACATAAGGCCCTTCCCAATTTGGTTGAAGTTTGGAGCGTAGTCCACCATGTTTTACAAAGATTCTCTTGATTACCATTTCGCCAACTTTGAATTTTCTCTCAATTACTTTCTTTTGATAGAAACGTGAAAGGCTGTTTTGATAAAGTTTTGCATGTTCGGCGGCGACCAGGCATCTCTCATCTAAGAGTTCCAATTGTATAAGGAGAGATTCACGACACTCATCAATAGAGAGCTCCTTGTCCAATTGTACTCTAAGGGAAGGTATAAGAATCTCATAGGGGACTACCGCCTCCGTTCCATAAGTAAGGACGAATGGGGTTTGCCCAGTAGGTGCACGAATGGAAGTACGGTAGGCCCATAGAGCTTCTACGAGCTTCTCTGGCCAATCCGTAAATTTGTTAGCTTCATACGTTTTCTTGATGATTTTAATCAAAGTTTTATTCATTGCCTCTGCTTGGCCATTACCCTGTGGATAATAAGGAGACAAATGATGCAATGCAATGTTATACCTATTGCAGAGGTCCTGAAGCTCTTAAGAGATAAACTGTGGCCCATTGTCGGTGATGATGGTACTTGGTATGTCGAATCTGGCAATGATGTTCTTCATTATGAATTTGTACACCGTTGACTCTTTAATTTCCAGATAAGCTTCCACTTCCGCCCACTTGGTAAAGTACTCCATAGCTGTGAGTATAAATTATTTTAGTTTTGTGAGGAGGTTTGAATCACTAAGAGATCCAATAATATCGAAAGCCCACATGGAGAAAGGCCATGGGGAGGACATAGGATGGAGTGAAGAAGTAGGAGAGTGTATTTTATCGGCGTGCAGTTGACCCTTAACACACCTTCGAATATAGATAGAACACTCCTCTTCTAGAGTGGACCAATAGAAGCCTAGCCTAAGGATCTTCTTAGCTGATATCTGGCTATTGACATGACCCCCACAGACTCCTGAATGCACCTCTTCCACGACCTTCCATGATTCATCATCGTTGAGGCATCTTAGAAGAACACTAGTGAGACCCCTTCTATAGAGCACGCCTCCAACCAGAGTGTATCTTTAGGCGACTCTCCTGATAGCCTTCTTCTCTTTCGTCGTGGCTTCTTCAGGATAAGATTGATCTTGACAATGTTTGGCAATCTCATAGTACCATGGCTTTTCCTCGTCAGCCGATTCTTCTTCCAGATCGAGCAGCATGATTTCTTTATTCTCAATGATTCCTCCGTCCTTAATCTTCTTGAGCACCTCCTCCTTAACACTAAGAAATGCAGGATCTTTGATAGCAGGAGTAAGATGCTTTTGAATGATAAGAGAATGGAAATCTCTCTCAGGGAGAAAAATCAAGGAGGAGGCAAGCGATGCAAGAGCGTCAGCTAAGATATTCTGGTTTCGAGGAACATGGACAAAGATCAGCTTAGTAAAGAGCTTGGCATAAGTAGAAGCAAGTTCTTGATAGGGTTTGAGTTTGAGATCGAGCGTGCGGCATTTGGTAAGCACTTGACGAAGAATAAGCTGACTATCACCTATAATCCATAATTGTTTAACACCAAATTGATGAGCGGCCTCAAGTCCAGCCATAAGAGCCTTATATTCAGCTATATTATTTGTAACTGGAAATGCAAACTGAGAGGCAAGTGGAATGGTGATACCCTCAGGTGATAGGAGAACAATGCCGATCCCCTTACCTTGAGAATTCAGAGCTTCATCAAAATGTAACGTCCACATCAAATCGGACTGATTGACGGACATTAGTTTCTCATCTGGAAACTCTGAGCGAGCATGATCAAATCTAGGGAGAGGGTGATGAGAAAGATGTTCTACTATGGCATAGCCTCTAATCACTTTTTGCTGAATGTAAGTGATGTCGAACTGAGAAAGGAAGCTTTGCCATCGTGCTAATCGGCCGGTAAGAACAGATTTTTCAAGAAGAAAATTGATGGGATTCATGCGAGCATTGAGATGAACCTCATGAGCTAAGAAGTAATGCTTCAATTTCTGAACTACCCATACTAAAGCTGCATAGGTCTTCTCTATGGCCGTGTACTTCTGCTCATAGGGATTGAGAAGCTTAGACAAGTAGTAGGCTTCCCTCTCCTTTCCTTCTTCATCAACTTGCACAAGGACAGCACCTACTGAGTCATCCAGGACAGAAATATAAAGAACAAGTGGTTTGTCTAGAATCGGCGGCCTCAGGACAGGAGGATTGGCCAAATAATCCTTCAATCCGTCAAAAGCTACATGACACTTGTCATCCCAATTAAACTTAGCTCCTGGCTTAGTAAGCTCGTAGAACGACATACACCTTTGTGAGTGCTGGGAGATAAATCGGCGAATGAATTGCAACCTCCCAATCAAACCTTGAACTCTTGGGAGGAGGCATATCTCTTATTGTCTACGCCTTATTGGGATCAATCTCAATACCCCTTTTACTAACGATAAATCCAAGCAATTTTCCTGACGAAAAACACCAAATACACATTTCTTGGGGTTCATTTTCAATTGATATTCTCGTGCTCTTTGCAGAACCTTGGCTAGAACCCCGGGATGCTCGACCCTCGTCCTTGATTTCACTACCAGGTCATCAACATACACCTCGATATAGATGTGGATCATATCATGAAAAATATCCATCATGGCCCTTTGATAGGTGGCTCCAGCATTCTTGAGTCCGAATGGCATGGCCACATAGCAATAAGTATCCCAAGGTGTAGTGAAGCAGGTTTTCTCTTGATCTTCCTCAGCCAAGCGAATCTGGTTATATCTGGAGAAGCCATCCATAAAAGAGAGGGTCTCAAATCCTGTTGTATTATCAATCAAAACGTCAATGTGAGGGAGGGGGAAATCATCTTTAGGACACGCGCGGTTAAGGTCTCTGAAGTCTATGCAAATTCTGACCCTTCCATCCTTCTTCATAATTGGGACAATGTTAGCCACCCAATTGGGATAAAGGACGACTCTGATGAATCTAGCCTTATGGAGCTTATCGACCTCTTCTTTCATCTTTAATGTCATATGAGGGTGGAAATGTCTTAATCGCTGCTTGATCGGGACGGACCCTGGCTTAAGTGTTAGACGGTGTTCAACAAGCACAGGGTCCAGACCCGACATATCTTCATAACTCCATGCAAATGTGTCCTTGTATTCTTGGAGAACCTGAATAAGTGCCTCGTCTTCAGCTGGAGACAAATTCTTGCTTATGAGGACTATCCTAGGGCTTTCCTAAGTACCCAAGTTAATTTCTTTGGTTGGCTCTTCTACTGAGGCTGACAGTTCGTCGAATCTCCTTATACCACTAGCAAAAGCGTCAGCCTCGTCCTCATATTCATCATACTCTTCATCCCCCTCTTCAATAGGGTCCTCATCATTCATGATTTCATAAACACCAAAACCTTCATCTAAAGAACAAACTTCCTCACATTCTAATTCCGGCAAGAGAATCAGATCCTCTACAAATTGAGGAATTGTTAAACAAGCACGACACCTCCTAGCTAGATCTATCAAGAACCTACGGGGAATCCACTTACCCTTAGCTTTCTTAGTGGCAACTACCCCAAGACTCTTATCACTAGAAGAACTAGAAGAACAACTAGCTTGATCACTAGAACCTAAAGAAGAGGAGGAAGAAAAAGTGGGTACAGGAGAAGATACAGAAGAAGCCTCCTCATAAGAGGAGTAAAAGAGGTCCGGTAATGGACCTTGAATGAGCGGCCCTTGGGTCGGGGCACACTCATGAACAAGATAGGAGGTCTATTCAACAGAGATGGAGGATTGAAAAGTTTGAATTTTGACTTTTTTTTTTCTGTTTTCAATAATGAAGCAATAAGAGGGGTGAGTAGAAGATGGTGTTGAAATCGAGAGCTTGGAAAAGGACTGAATAAGAGATTGCCCGAGCGGGGTCGTGATGGAGAGTTTAGAAAATTGTTCAATGAGCAAAGGAGGACTTGAGGGTCTTTGTAGAAAATCGGGAGAGAAAGAGATCAAGACCGCGGGTGGTCTAGGGATGTTGGGAGTAAAAAGCTTGGAGCAGAAAAAGGTAATGAGTGATGGGTGGAGGGAGTCAACAAGGAAGAGTTCGGCCCACAATCGGTCTATAGTGAGACCTTCTTCATACGGCATATCCGGCTCTCCCGTATCAGTATAATTGTTGAGCAGTTGCCTCTTGTCAGTGATTACTGTCGGCTTCTCTATCAACTCATGAACAAGCGGTGGCCATTCCGGATCAGTTGGCATAAACAATTGGCTCAAAGCAATAGTAATATCATTCATGTCGAACCATCTATACCACTCACACTTGGGGTTATCCATCTTTCTTCTTTTGAATGGTCTCAAGGACTCCAAGGCTTTATAGGTGACCAATGGGGCTAAATGGCGAGCAAATTGATGTGCATGCACATCTTCATGATCCAGCAATGAAGTAATTACTATAGTCTGCTCGTCAGCCTATTGAGTGGGCCCCTTCACAAAATGTGTGTATAAAGACCATGTGAGTTGCCGTCTGTCTGTCTTAAGAGTGAAAGTCATACTAGCCCATGGCTCTTCATCATTCTCATCAAATTTTTCCTTGCGTGGCCCCTTGTATCCCAAGCCGCCACGGGGAATGAGCTTGTGATTCTTAATGGGCTTCACTCTGCCTTGGAGACTGGCGCCCAAGCCCTTGCCGGATTTGTACCCCATACCCATCATAATATTCCAGCTCGGGGTGTTCATCATATTCTTCTTTTTCTTCTCCTTTTGAGGTAGGGGTGGTGTTGGTGCTGGCGCAGAAGATGAAGCTTGTGGCCTTAACAGGTCATGCCGCGGGTCGGCAACATCTAACACAGATAACAAGGGCCTGTTGGACGGCCATATGGAGGGCACTGATGTGGCAGAGTGTATGTCAACTGATGGCAAAATGGGCATACTAGTGACTTTGATAACGCGCCCCTTATGTGGAAACTTTATGCATTGATGATTTGTAGATGGTACGGCATCAAGCACTTGAATATATGGACGGCCCAAGATGCCATTAAAAGTCTGATCCATGTCTAAAATATGGAAATATGCTATCACTGACATGGGACCCAGCCTGACTTTCAAAGTGATCATGCCCATGGGCGGCTTCTTCATATTATCATAAGTAGTAACTATGATGGTAGACGGCCATATCTCACTGTCCGGAATGCCACACATTTTCAACGTGCTGGGAGGCAGCACGTTTATGGATGCTCCAGTATCTACCAAACACTGACTGACAGCCACTTTAGTAATATTGATGGTGACGCACAAGGCATACTTCCTGGTCGGCTTTGGAGCTAGTTAATGTTCATGGAAGACAATAGCCGGTTGGTCACCTGTCAGAGTTAAGACTGAAGTGATCTGCTCTACTGGAATATCTTCATTGACCATCACCTTTTGTAGATATTCCTTTAAAGCCATTTGGTGAGTGGTAGATCTCTTAATTAGTTCCAGAATTGAAATCCTTGCCGGGGTCTTATCCAAATGCTTTAACAGATCATATTGGGTGCCCGGTATGGATTCTTGTTCATGTTCTTTCTCTTCTTGCCCCTGTGTGGGCTCTTGCTCCCGTTGTGGAAACACACGGTGGAATATCTGTCCACTACGGAGCACCATGGTTTGTGAAGATCACGCCTCTGTCGGGTTTTGGGTAGGCGGAGGAGTGGTAGATGTGGAAGGGATGTCAGGGTTGACAGGTGTTTAAGGTGGAGCGACCAAAGAGGGAACCCTTACGAGGGGCCTTGTTGGCTGAGGATTAGTGGAAACTATGGTGGTGGGTAGCAAAGGTCTAATGGGAGAGGGACTAGAAGGGGCAGGCGGTGCCTGGATGGTTGGAGGAGGTGTAGGCCGAATGAGGAGGGGCCTAGGTGGAGGTAAGGGATTTATGAGAGATATAGTGGATGTTGGTGCAGGTCGGAGTAAGGGGGTCCTTGCCGGTGAGGGGTTAATGGTAGCGGGAGGAGGAATGGGTGCCGGTGAGGTGTGGATGAGGAGTGGTATGGATGGTGAGGGGTTTGTGGAAGTAGGAGGGGTTTGTTGTGGTGCGGGGGAAGGTGGAAGGCGAATAAGAACTGGCCTAGATGGTGGAGTGTTGGTGATGGTGGAGGGAACTTGGTTGGTGGTGCGTAAGAGGGGACGTGAAGGTTGAGGAAAGGGTGCTGGTTGGGAGGTTGTTCTTAGCAAACGTGGTGGTTGGTTTAAATTTTGGTTTATGGCCCCGACAAAGGTGTTTTCTTCATGCCACCCTTGCCCTCTCTCCACTTCATGGAAGGAGGTGACAGGGTTTAACTGTTGATTAGGTGTTGGATGCTCCGGTAGCGGATTGTGGACAATCCCCATCTCCGGTTGTGGCGCGGGAGCTTGTTGGGACAGAGGAGGTTGTTGAACTGGTTGTTGAGGTAGCTGCTGAGCCTATTGCTACCGAGGAGGTCTTCATGCTTTCAAAGTTGCAATAAACTGCCTCATCTCATCCCAGTTAACACCGCCTTTATCGTTCAGATCATATATGTAATCTTTGAAGTGAAAGCAATGATCTACATTATGACCGGGCTGCCAATGGTAGACACAATACCGAGAGGTATCCACATTTTGCGGCCAGATTGGCCTTTCCTTTGGCAATGAGAGCGCGTTGACGGCCATAAGGGCATTGAATATATCAGGAAGGCTCTCGGGTAATGAAGGATATTGGGCTGTTTTGGGGCCTATGGGTCTTCTTGGTTGTTGAGGGTCATAATTGGCGGGAGGTGGCACCTGATGATATTGCTGGGGGACTTGTGGGTTTGTGGCATAGCTTGGTTTTGTGGAGGTGGCCGGAACAATTGAGGAGGGTTGTTTGCTTGGAGGGGAACTTGGTTAAGGAAGGTGGGTTGTTGTTGTTGTTGTGGTTGTGGGGGCCTCGGGTTGGAAGGATTGCGAAAAGGTCCGGGATTGCCAACCATGCCTACTTGCTCATTGGTAACGGTACCCTCGGTAGTTCCACCATTGCTATTAACATTATTACTCTTCCTCATCATTCTCGGCTTCTGTTCAAACATGCCCATGATGGGCGAATCCTTCATTTGTGTTTGAATATATCTAGCCCTTTCATATAGTTCCTCCATTGTATTTAACTTATTCATGGCCAGAATGTGACAGAATTGCAGAGTAGTGTTTGATACTATCATTTTGACCTGCTCCGGTTTCGAGAGTGTATCCTTTAGCTTTTCGATCATTGATCTCCATCTATCGGCAAACTATGTGAAGTCCTCCTCGGGCTTCATTTTCTCAGCCACCAAATTTGTAACAGATAAAGAGGGACCCACTCGGTCTCTATACTTTTGCAGAAATTTCCTCTGAACAATGTCAAAATCTCCAGCTTCAACAGGCTTTAGGGAGTAAAACCATTCAAGGGCCGGGCCATCAAGGGACCTTCTAAATAGATAAGCCAAAGAGGTCTTATTATCCTACTAGAAGGATGCCTCATACATGAAATCTTTCAAGTGGATGAACGGGTTGCCCGTTCCATTGTAACGCCTGAAGTTAGGCATCTCTGAAGGAGGCAAGTGAAAAACTGAAAGAGTAGGGAGAGTAACCTCCGGAGCATTTTTAGGGGCCGTGACCTTCTTGAGTTGCTCCTCCATACTAGAAATCTTTTGGAGGAGAAGAGTGTTGGTGTCAGACTCGGCCGGGGCTGGATTGGTAGGGAATGGGTTTGGCATAGGCCTCCTCGAAAATTGAGGAGGTGGTGGATGTTTTGACCTGACCACGGAATGACTTGCCGGTTGGGCCGATGCAAGAATAATGGGAGTTTGTGGATAAGATGGAATTTTTTTAGAGACCGCCTGGTCATTAGAGGTATTTATTTGAAGGCCACCTATTGCTGGAGGGGGATTTGAAGAAGAAGGGACAGACTTCCCTTTGAGAGTGGCCTGGACCGCTTGACGTTGAGTATCATCCAATTGGGATAAAGCGTTGATGAGATCATTCAAATTAAAAGACGGGGAAGCTTCCCCAGATGTGTGTTGAGTGATGGGTTGAGATTGAGAGGAAGGCTCAACCCCTTGAGTGGTGGTGTTCACCACATAAACTTGAGGGTAATGAGAATAAGAGGGAGTATAGTTTCCCTCATATTGAATGGGGCCTTGAGGGGGGACCTCATAGGACGGGTCAAATTGACCCTCCTCACAACCATCATATGAGTACTCATAGTTGGCCATGTTGACAATTCTACCTGATCGAAGCATCATGATTGTAATAAGAAATTATTTGAATCAACAAGTATGGATAGCAAACAAGCACTCAAGTAAATTGTCTACCAAGTTATGATGATTACGTAAGGTTTTAAGGTTCTTTGAGATTTTAGAGAGGATGGATTTTAATGAAATAGTTCTCTCTCTTCAATGTGAATCCTAGTTGCAATTTGGGTGTAATCTCCAGGTCAACTAGATTCTTTCTCTCTCTTCACAAGCGTATGGGTTAGCTAAACTCGGGGTGCTTCAAATGGTACAACTTGCCTGGCGTCTGTGAGGGAATCTCCGGGTGCGGGGACTTATGGAGGCTTGGTTAGGGAATTTCCAATCTAAAGAGATGGAATGCTCAATGGAGGGTGCTTCCCTTCCCAAGAAAGTGTAGGAAATCCTAAGGGTGTAGAGAGAGGACGTCTCTCAACCAAATGGTCTGCGGTTGGCTGATGCTTTTCCGTCTCCAATGTCCAATCTGACTCGGCTGTGCTTGTCCAGTCTTTCAACAGCAATACCTACCCATCCTAGCATACCCTCCGATGGTGGCGTGAAGCTCAACGTTTCCTTCATGCAAGTAAGCCCAACGTGGCTCATGTCTACAGGGAAGCAAATATGGTGGCAGATTCGTTAGCCGTTCATGCCTGTGCTGTTGCCTCCAATAACCTTTTCTTTTCGGCCTCTACCCTCCCCCGAGCTTGCAAAGGAAATGTTGTCCTAGACAAATGCTCCTTCGGTAGTGTTAGATTGGCCTAGTCCTCTTGGTCTGTCCGGGGATGCCCCGTTTGCTATTGTAACATTGTGTTTCTTAGCAATAAAATGATCTCCCTTAATTAACAAAAATGCAGATAGGATCAACAGCAATTATGAATATAACCAATAAACAAGCCACACAAGTCAAATCAGTAGCAAATAAACCAATTCTGTGAGAACAGAAAGAAATGGCGGCCACACAGTGGTCGCTGTATCAATGAATAGCGACTATAAAACAGCCGCTGATTATCTAACTGACACCTCTTCGTAGAAGCGCTGAATCTGCTGAATCAGTGATACTAAAACTAAACTGCGCCTGTGAGTGAGGCGCTAAATCAGGGGATGACGCCTCTATGGAGGGGCGCTGATAGCAATGATCAATAAATGACTATAAAAGAGGTGAACAATAACTGAGCAGGAATGATGCCTTGGGGTTAGGCGCTCAATATGTGAATGACGCCTCTTCGGAGGGGCACGGATTGCAATAAACAACAAATATTATAAACATAAAGCGATGAGCGCTGTTGACACCTTGAAAATGAGCAAGGGCAGAAACAGAATTGAAAGGAAGATCAGACCAACAGTGAAAGATCAATGACGAAGTTCGTCAACCATCTACCCGGCTGAAGTCCTTTCCGGGCCAAGCTGATGTCCGATGCCATTGTCAGTCAGACGACGGCACTGATGAAATAGCAGTCACCTGGCTGAAGTCTTTCCAGGCTAAAGCTGATGTCCGGTCTTGTCACCGTTCCGGTGACGATGCCAATGAAATGATGTCCGGTTTTGTCATCATTCAGATGGCAACGCCGATGAAACCCCGGTCTACCGACTGATGAAAAAACCTATGAATGATCTCAATAGAAACTATGTCACCAATGGAGGGCCCTTTTGGGTGCTGATGCACTTGAAGGACCAATAAGAGGCCTAGTCTAAAAGGCCTAAGTGGGCCTATAAAGTGGCGCCGGGATCCTCTTGTCGAAGCCCAAAAGCCACGCCGAGAAGCGGAAGTCCTGCACGCCGGGAAGCCCCTCAGTTGAGCCGCGCCGTGACAGGCCTACCGTGAAGATACAAAATACAGTTATAAAACCCCCTTCCCCTCGAGCAAGAAAGGGGAGGATCATCACCACCGCCAGAGAGATAGTAGAAGAGAAAAAAACGATAGAGAAAAGAGAGAAGAGACCAACAGAGCAAGAGATAAAGAAAAAAGAGAAGAAGAGGAAGAAGGAGAAGAAGCTCCAGGTGGGTAGCAGGGGAGGGAGAGGAGTCAATGCTCCGCCCTC
Source organism: Amorphophallus konjac (assembly GCA_022559845.1). Classification (NCBI taxonomy): domain Eukaryota; kingdom Viridiplantae; phylum Streptophyta; class Magnoliopsida; order Alismatales; family Araceae; genus Amorphophallus; species Amorphophallus konjac. Next base: position 2,408,748 of record CM040117.1, on the reverse strand, counting down.
CCCCCCCCCATGTTTTCTTTTCTTCTCTATGTAGTCTTACGAGTCTTACCTCGATTTATCAAATGTAACCGGGATATCCCGGCCTTCGTTCTATTTCCCTTTCCTCATTCCCCCTTTTTTGATTGGTGTGAGTTTGGGATGATGCAATGGAATGAAATGCTTTGATGGCCCGTTTGGGCGTTTCCCCGTTTTCTTTCTTCTTCCTTACATGTATCTATGTTTCTGGTTCAACTGAACGTGGAATGATGAAGCCTTCCCATCTCTGGTTTCTCTCGAATGAGTGCTGCTCAATGTCTTGAATGATCGTTCTGATGCTTCAGGTTTCTCTGCTCCGATTGTTCTTCCTGGAGGAGCGTCGAAGGAAGAGTCCCAATCTTCACACCCATGGATTATTGGACTCTATCCTCTCACCCCTTCAGTGATGCCTACACTGGGTAGTCTCCCCATCTTTCATTCCGTTTGTTTCCTTTTCTTAAGCCATTAAGGTCGCCCCAGGAATCAGGGACAGTTATCCCTTGGTTTCCCTGGACGGCCGGCGACAGAAAAACATATCTCCATGGATTTTAAATGGGTGATGATCTCGAGCCCTCCATAAACTTCGCCTTCCAGTGATCCCCTGGCACTGCCCAGCAAAGCCCTTGGCTTCCCCCCTCATTTGCATCCTAAATTCCCAGCCATTACCTGAATCCCAGAAAGAAATCTCAAAAACAGGGTGCCGTAAAACCCAGAAACCCTCTCGGCACCATCTCCCTTCTCGGTCCCGTGCACAGTAAAAGGGCTGAACAGTTCTCGGCGCGGTCTTTCTGGCGCCGAGAACCCTAACCCCTTTGCCTCCTCGTCCGCGCCGGGAACCTAGCCCTCACCGAGAGCCCGTCTCCTGGCTTTCTTGCCTGCGCCGAAAGCCTCTTCTCCGTCGCGCCGGAAACCCCTCACATTGAGCTGCGCCGATAAGCTCCCCGGCCCTTTTGTCTTCGCGCCGAGAAGCTCACGCCGGGGGCTCCTCTTTGGCTTCTCTTCATCGCGCCGGGAACCCAGGCCCTCTCACCTTGGCTCGGGAACCCCCGGCCTTCTTGCCATTGGCGCCGGGAGCCCCCTGTCCTCCTCTTCATCGCGCCGGGAACCCCGGCCCTCTCACCTTGGCGCCGGGAACCCCTGGCCTTCTTGCCATTGGCACCGGGAGCCCTGGCCTTCCCATTTTTAGGTCATGCCGAGAGCCCGTGCCCATTCAGAGTGCGCCGAGAGCCTAATCTGCCACCCAACGAACCCCAACACCCAGAGCAAACCCATACAGGGATATCCGTGGATCACCAGATATGTCCCGGGGATAAAATTAAAGGGAGTCAGACTCCCTTATGTTCCATCAGTTCGTGTCGGGATTACGACAACCCACCCCTTTTTAACTCCGGTGAGCTCTGCCAATGCATGAATGCCACCAGCTCTTATAAGGGAAGAGTCAAATATTGCCCCAAGGCATACATGTGTAATGCGAGAGGTTCGGCCTCTCTATCTCTCGGCTTTCATCCCGGCACTCCGTGGGTGATAGCCTATTCTCCCCTGGGCATAACCCAGATTATGGGGAGATGCTGTCGAAATGTTGATCGATGCTTTAAAACCCCATCGTGGTTACAGCTCAGTCTGCCTGTGATTTAAATCCGCTTTCTCCCCTTTCCCCTACACCCAGTTTTTGAACCACTGATCGTCTGTTTCTGTGGTTGATGTTATTATCTTACCCGCCTTCCTGGCCCTGGTATGAAGTTTAAAATGGTGCATATGAATATCTGTTTGCCTTATGAGGCCTCCTATTTCGGCGTTTAATCAAGGGTTGTCCTTCTCAGGAAGGGCGTAATTAACGTCATAGCCTTTATGGTATGGCGGACTTTTGGTCCCGACTCGGACTTCACAATCGACTGACCAAGTCAAGTCGAGCGCACAATGAAATCGTCACACATGTGACTGGCACGCCAATTAACCAAACCAATAAATCAATAAATAAAACAAATAAAAATCAAACAAGATAGCCGGAAGAAAAATCCCCGCGTCCACAAGTCTGGCACGCCCGGTGGGACCTAGTCTCCCTTCATCTCTACGCCAAGATAGGAGGCCCAGTGGGCCCCCCTCAAATTTCTGATTCCGTGCTTTCTTTATTTTCAGGAAACTACAATGACGGCTGGAATCATCTCTGTACACTTTGATCAACAAGTGGTCGATGTACATGTTCGAGAGGGCTACCTGGCGGTACCTCTTGCGTTCGGATCGATGCCGCCTGCTGTCGGGATGCCCAACTGCTTGGGCCTCATCTTCACTGACTTGCTCGAGATCGACAACCAGGAACAAAAGACTGTTGTCGAGACATTGCCACAAGCTACCATCCCCAAAATGAGCCGGGGGATGCAGGATACTCCTGAGGTCGTGGCCTGCTTCGTCCATCACGAGGCGAAAAGGGGCGCACCCTCTGCTGCTGGAAGAAGAAGGAGATCCGACAGGAGAGCCCGATCCACTGTTGCGGGACGTCGGATATCCAACTCAGGAAAGACAATGCTGATCGGAGGAATCCGGACGAACCTCAACGGCCGCCCGAGGGAGGTCAACCCAGATGTGGTCGTCCCGAGAGTACCCACCACCAACAGATTCCAAACTCTAGCTACTAGGAGGGCCGACGTCGAGAAAGAGCACCGAAGGCCGTTGGCACCAAAGCCGCCCAAGTTCAGGCAGATCTGGCGGTAGAAGAAGACCCAGAGCTGGGCCCCAGCTCAAGATGAAGAAAACATTGCTGACACCACTGTTGCCCGCTTCAGGGCAGGAAGCAGAAGAGGAAAAGGAAGAGACATAAGAAACGCTGCTGCTGTTCACCCCGGGGCTCGGGGTAGGAGAGATGAGGAAGAGAATGAAGGAAGAAATCTGACTACTATTCGCCCCAGGATAAGGGGCAGAAGATATGAGCAGAAGGAAGACCTAACGGTCACCCACCCCATGGCTGGGGGCAAAAGATGGGAAAGAAAGAATTATGCTGCTGCTGCCAACTGCTGCCAGGATGGGAGTAGAAGGTTCAGGGAGGAAGAGGAAATGAGAATAAGCGAACCAGTCGCTGCTGTCACTCTAAGAAGACCAAGAGCCTGCGCCAGACAGGCCGATATACTCAAATACTGCAAAGCCGAGCACCTGACTGCTCAGGTGGGGAGACTGGCTTATCAGCAGAAGAGCCAGGAAAGATTGATGCTCCAACCAAAGCCACGAAGGCACAATCAAGAGGAGATGAAACAAGTGGCTCAAGACTACTTTCACTACCTGGGGAACTCCGCCCTCGGACAGCAAAGATTATCCCGTGCCTTGGGCACCATGGATGAAGAAGAAGAAGAAACCCTTCAAGAAGTGATGCTCGGAGTCTCCTCCTCCGATTCCAATGATTATGAAGAAGGCCACAGAGCCGGGTATGGAAAGAGGACCTGCATAGAGAAGAAGCTAGAGAAAGAATATCAGTCTTTGACCGGCTCAAATACCCCGATCAGATGAGAAGGAAAGTCTACAGGCAGAGGGAAAAGATGCAGATCTTTGCCTGCAATATGGCCGGGCTTGTCAAAGGGCAGGATATGTTACCGACACAGCCAGATGAACTGCTCAGACTAGCAACCAGACCAGGCCCCGTCACAAGGAGAGGCCAGGCGGCAAAAGATAAGATGAAGACTAATGATGAAGCCTGCAAGATCACCACTATGACAGTTAATGTGGTGACAACGGAAGAGGAAGACAATCCCTTCGTTGATGATGCTGAAGGGACTTCAGAAGATCTACAGATCCCGTCAACCCTGGATCCCATGATCCAGATGATGTTTAGAAGATATCAACAAGAGATCAATGCTCTCAGAAGACAGCTAAATGAGAGGCATGAAGCTACACCGGTCTCCAAGCAAGCCGAGCCTGTGGGGCAGACTGCCAGTTCAACAGAAATGGCTATCCAGCTAATCCTCTTCCAGCTGATAAGGGCAAAGCACCGAGCCAACCCGTTCTGCAGCAGACGGTAGCTCAGCCCTCTGCATCTCAGACGCAGCCTGCCGCGCCTACCTTGCGCGCAACTGTGATGACAACTCCTTACGTCAGCAACAAGCTCACTTCTTCCCGGAAAACATAGATCCAGCCATAGCCCAAAAGCTGATGATTGAAAAGATTGTGGAGATGAAGCTATCTGAAAAGACTGGTGATGACGCTAGTACCTACGATGTGTACAAGGTACCATATCCTCCCCAGTATGCTGCTAAGAGACTACCTCCAGGCGTCAGTAAGCCGCCGAAGTTTGAAAAGTTTAATGGCCAGGGCTCTCCCAGGGAGCACATAGCTTACTACACCACAATCATGGGTGACTTGGCAGCTGATGAAGCTTATCTGCTTAAGTTCTTCGGCTCATCCCTCACCGGGATAGCCTTTGAATGGTATTCAAGCCTGCGGCTGGGTCAGTGACCGATTGGCCTGACATGCAAAGAAAGTTCCGCGATAGATTTCACGTCACGGAAAGAGAAATTACAATAGCCGAACTATATGCAACCAAGCAAAAGCAAGATGAAACAGCACTGGACTACATCAAAAGGTGGAGGAACTTAGCTATGAGATGCAGAAGACCTCCTCATCAAGAAGATGTAGTGCAAATATGTAAGCAGAGCCTCAGGAGAGAGGTACTGGAAAAGATGATTGGTGCAGATGTCAGAACATTTGACCGATTGAACAATATAGTGGCGGAGGTCGAGACGTTCCTGTCTAAGCATCCGACCGCCAATGCTCCAACTGTGCCGAAAGGGAAATCTAATGATCGACGACCAACGCACTCTGAGGCCAACACCGTCGATTTCAGAACCTTCGAGCAACAGAAAGGGAAGAAGGGGGCAGATGAAGCTCCCCACCAGCAGACACAGCAGAAAGAAAAGATAAGGTCTCTCTGAGAAACAAAATGAGAAAGCCGTACTCTTTCCCGAAAGATAAGACAGCCGCACTATTCAACTGGGCATACAAGTTCAACAAGGTAACATTGCCTGAACCAAAGAGACCCGAGGACGCGGCAAAGAAAGGTGATCCACTGTTCTGTCCATATCACCGTGCGCTGGGGCACGCAATTGAAGATTGCTACGTCTTCAAAGATATTATGGAAGGCATGGTCAAAAAGGGCGAGCTACAGCTGGGAGATTACCAGGTAGAGCCACCTCGTCCACATGAGCCTCCGGCATTAAAAATGGCCGCCAATATGATTTCAATCTACCAGCAGCTGTCGAAGGAGGCCGTTGAAGAATGTACTAGGCATACTTATGAAGCTTGCTTCCTCACCCCACTGAAGGATCAGGAAGGTTGGCAGATGAAACCCATAAAGAACAGAAAGAAGACTCACACAGCGATACCAATGGAGCAGTTATCCGCGGTGTCACACCAAGGCCCGAACCACCTCCAGTAAAGCCAGTATGGCGCACAGCTGAGACAGGGCCAGTCATCCGGATCCCCACTCATAACCAGAGAAGACAAGTCCCCCTACCTGCACATAAGGAAGTAAGTCCTGCAGCCAGGCGTTTACAGTAGTATATTAATGGGCTCGATGAATATGAACAGAAAAAGCCCGGGCACCTGCTGGTGAAAGACTGTATACTCTGGGAACAGCTCGAAGAATTGAAAATTAAAGAGCAGTCAGAGGCAGAACAAGAAAAGCTGAGACTGAACCCTTCTGGGGGCAGGGGCCAATAAAGCCAAATTCCCAGAAAAAGAAGAGACGGCCCAAGTCCAAGAAGGGAAAGAGGGTCGTGACAGTACAATGTAACACCCTGTCAGCACTCTTTACCTCGCCCGGGGAGGACGATGAGGATGAAACATCAAATGCCCCGCTAGAAGCCAACCATGCCGAGGCCTCAACCTCGGCACATGCAACACGCTCCGGAAGAAGGTGGGGGCGCCCACCACCAGCTAATCATAACATTATGTTCAGAGGGGAACAGCCCTACCAGATTCCCGAACCGGAGGTACGAGGTGTCCAGGTTCCTCCCCCTACCGGCTTGTACCAAGAAAAGAAGAAAGGAGGTCAAACTCCAACATTTCTGGAATTTCTGTCTAGTCTAGAAAATGGGCAGTCGATACAGGCTGGGCCAGATAAAGGCAAGGGACCTCAGCAATCGGCGTCTGTAGCCTACAAGCAGAATGAGAAAGAAGGGGATAACCCTCTGACGGCACCAGGGGCCGTTGCTATAGAAGAAGCCTCCCAAGAAGTCAGTCCAGAGGTTGAGGCCAGCACTGGTCAGCAGAGGCCACGGGCACCACATGAACCTCCAAAGCCCCGATGGGCAGAGGAAATGAGACTGTCTAATGTCAGGGTGGGCAGCCGGATCATGAAAATGCTAAAGAAGCTCCCTACCAGATTCTCCATCTGGGAGATCTCTCTCTGAGTGAAGAGGCTCGCCAAGCAATTGTTGATGCCTTGCAGTCGCCGGCACAATATGAAGCACTCTTGACAGAAGTGAATTCTGGGCCGTCAGTCACATTCACAGAGACGACATGCTGATTCCGAATTCCTGCCATAACAGACCGCTATATATGAGGGGCTCCCTGAACTGTCAGCCACTGAACAGGATACTGATAGATCCCGGGGCTGCCGTGAACATTCTCCCATACCGCATCTACCAAAAATATTACTTTGATCTTCAGCTTACCAAGGTCAGAGACATGAAAATTGCGGGATTCAACCAGAAATGTGAGACGCCCCTTGGGGTGGCTGATTTTAACCTCACATTGGGGGACCTCACTACCGTGGTACGATTCTATGTAATCGACTCCAACACCACATATAAGGCCCTGCTGGGGAGACCGTGGCTGCATGAATATCAGATAGTGCCGTCCACGCTGCATCAGTGCATTAAATACTGCCATGAAGAAAAGAAGAGAGGGTGTTTGCGGATCTGCATCCCTTCGAAGTATTCGAGTGCCATATGCTCGATGCATCCTACTACACAGAGGTGTCACAAAAGGGTGAAGAAAAAGAGGCTGGGGTCAGCCAGAAAAAGTCGGCAACGAAGGCAAGAAACTGGTCTCCCCCGCCACCAAAGGGCTATATTAAAAAGCATGAGGTATCTCACATCTCTTATGCTGGTGACTTTGCTCGGATCACCCCTCCTAGCATTCACCCGGATGATATCAATGAAGAAATGAAAGAAAAGTACACACAAGTGGAGGTGCCGCAGGGTTTATTTAAGCCCATCGCCAACCTAGAGTACCAGACGGTGCTACCACTGAAGACTATGGAAATCCCTCGCTTCTGCGAGCCTCCTACCATATTCTACACCGTGGAACCAGTCGAGGAAGATGATCAAGACTGCATGGTCCCTGAAGAGGCTGTAAACCGGATGGTGCCGATTACAGGCTTGGACTATACTACCCAGCGGGTTTCGCAGATGTTCTCTAAAATGCAGATGCCATCACTACAACCTGTCGCCCAAAAGAAGGCGTTCCAGGAGCTATGGGATCCGCCCCGGGATAATAAAGAACTGAGGAAGATCACTCAGCACCCGGGATTGGGTTATACCCTTCAAGAATACTATGAAGCTGAAGTGGACGTCATCTCTGTCCCCTACCAGTATGAAGGCCCTTCCGAGGTGGGATATGACAAGTACCCCTCGGAAGATGAAGAAATCATTTACCAATCCATAATGAACAATGAAGCCCCGAACAGTCAGCCGGAGACGGGGACGTCTGATGAAGCAAAGAAAGATTGGTGCTGGGAAGACCTACCTTGCAAAGAGGATCTGTTCCATGTTGAAGCAAAGTTTGATACGGGAACCCCGGATGAAGACCAAGTAGCCAAAGAGCTGAGGGAATGCCGGGAGTTTGAGTGCATCCTGGAAGAAGTCCGGGCTCTATAGAATGATGATCTCTCAAGGGAGTCTGCATCAGAAGAGCCTCTAAGGGCGGAAGACTCCATTTTGAGTTTCCTGCTGAGCCAGTCACGTCCTTGGGGCAGACTGAACAGAATCCAACAATATTGGCCGTATATGATGAGCCAGCACCCGCTGATGACCAGTATGATGAAACAGAGGGTCATGAAACTGAAGAAGATTATATCCCGGGAGGTTTCATTGACCTGCAAGAAGCCCTGCCCGAGGTCGAAGATGGAGGTCAGGCCACCGTCGATGAGCTTGTGGAAATAAATCTGGGGACCGCAGATGAGCCAAGGCCGACATTCCTCAGTGCACTGCTGGAGCCAGCTACCAGGGAACAGTATATACAGTTCTTGAAAGAATTCCGAGACTGCTTTGCATGGACATATGATGAAATGCCGGGACTGAGTTCTGATGTGGCGCAGCACCGATTGGCAATAAACCCAGAGGCTAGCCCTGTAAAGCAGCCTTCCAAGAGAATGCGCCCTGAATTAATAAATCATATTAACAAAGAGGTTGACAAGCTAATCGATGTGGGCTTTGTTGAAGAGAACCAGTATACTACATGGCTAGCCAATATAGTGCCCGTAAAGAAGAAGAATGGGCAGATTAGAATATGTGTTGATTTCCGGGACCTTAATAAGGCTTGCCCGAAAGATGACTTTCCAGTACCAATCACTGAAGTGATGATCGATGCGACTACTGGTCATGAGGCTCTATCATTTATGGATGGGTCATCCGGATACAACCAGATCTAGATTGCTGAGGAAGACAGAGTGCACACTGCATTCCGTACCCCGAAGGGGATATTCCACTACAAAAGGATGCCATTTGGCCTCAAGAATGCCGGCTGCTACCTATCAAAGAGCTATGACCAAGATCTTTGATGATTTGCTCTTCAAGAAAGTAGAGTGCTACATTGATGATCTGGTAGTAAAAACCAACAGAAGAGAAGACCATTTGCAAGACCTAAGGGTAGTATTCCAGAGGCTGCGCAAATATGAACTCAAGATGAATCCCATGAAATGCGCCTTCGGCGTGTCCAGTGGAAAATTCCTCGGGTTTATTGTCCGTCATAGGGGCATTGAAATTGACCCATCCAAGATTAAGGCTATCCAGGAGCTCCCTCCACCAAGGAATCTGTCCGAGCTGAGATCTCTGCAAGGGCGTCTGGCCTATATCCGACGATTTATATCAAATCTGTCGGGAAGATGCCACCCCTTTCATAAGCTCATGATGAAAGATGTGCCGTTCCTCTGGGACGATGGCTGTCAGGAAGCCTTTGAGAATTTGAAAGAATATCTCAAGACCCCTCTGGTGCTGGGGGCACCAATTAAGGGCAGGCCCTTGATACTGTATATCGCGGCCACATACTGTTCCCTGGGGGCAATGCTGGCACAGATAAATGAAGAAGGCAAAGAACAAGCCTTGTACTACCTAAGTAGGAGGCTGATTAGAACTGAAGAAAGCTACAGCTACATAGAAAAGACCTGCTTGGCACTAGTCTTTGCTGTCAAAAAGCTCCGACACTATATGTTGTCACATGAAGTCAGATTGATATCTGCAGCAGATCCGCTCAAATATATATTGACTCAGCCAGTACTGAAGGGCCGGTTGGGCAAATGGGCAGTGATCCTGATGGAATTCGATATTACCTACACACCCCAGAGGGCAATAAAAGGACAGGCCGTGGCTGATTTCTTCGAAGAGCATCCTGTGCCGGAAAATGATATGCTAGGGACTGAGTTACCCGATGATGAAACACTCGAGGCCTGCCAAACCCAGTCAGTTATGTGGCAACTATTCTTCGATGGAGCATCCAGAACAGAGACAGACTCCGATGGAAAGACCAGAATACTGGCTGGAGCCGGTATTGTGCTGAGATCACCAGAAGGGGAGGTCGTGCATACTTCCTGTTCTATAAACAAGCCCTGCACCAATAATGAGGCCGAGTATGAAGCTCTGATAATCGGGCTATATATAAGCCTCAACATGGGTATCCAAATGCTTCAAGTATTCGGCGATTCGATGTTGATAATAAAACAGATCCAAGGGGAGTTCGAAGTGCGGAAGCCAGAACTGAATCCCTACCACCAAAAAGCTGTGCGCCTCATGGCAAAATTCTACCATATTGAGCTCAAGCATGTGGGCCGTGGACACAATGCCCAGGCTGATGCACTGGCAAAGCTGGCCAGCTCACTAGCAGTCCCACCAAATAAGACACTGAACATTATCGTTATGAACCGGCGGCAAGTCCCCAGTATGCTAGAAGGGTGCCCCGAAGAAGACGAAGTTGCCACCATCAGCACAGAACAAGCGCCTGATTGGAGACAGCACCTGCTGCAGTGGTTTCTACACCAACAACTGCCGCAGATAAGAGAAGAAAAGATGAAACTCCTAAGAATCAAATATTCTTATGAACCCAGGAATGGAATTCTATTCCGAATAATGGCAGATGCACGCAAGAAGATTCTACTCCGCTGTCTGTCCACTGAGGAAGCCTGGCAAGCGATGAAAGAAACACATGCTGGGACAGCAGGTGCCCACCAGGCTGGTCCCAAGATGAAGATAGAAATCAAGAAGCTGGGCTACTATTGGCCCACCATGTTTGAAGACTGCTGTAAATTTGCAAAATCATGCCAGAAATGCCAGGAGCATGCTACTATGCCTAGAAGGCCTCCTACGACTCTGCACCCTACAGTTCCCAGTTGGCCGTTTGCACAATGGGGAACTGATGTAGTCGGGCCACTGCCGACTTCCTCGGTCGGACATAAGTACATACTGGCCATAACAGATTACTTCTCCAGATGGGCGGAGGCTATAGCGTTAAGAGAAGTGACTGGTGAATTGGTCGCTAGATTCATCAGACAGAACATTATGTTCCGGTTCGGGATCCCCAGTCGAATAATATCCGACAATGGAAGTCATTTCAAAAATCAGAAGGTCTATCGGCTTGCTGAGAAATATAAGATCGAATGGAGGACCTCCACTCCTTACAATCCACAGGCAAACGGATTGGCAGAAGCTTTTAACAAAACTCTCTGCACCTTGCTGGACAAGGTCGTCGGTTCCAATAAGAAGGACTGGGAAGAGAAAATGTATGAAGCTCTGTGGGCATACCGCACTGTCTTCAAGACACCTACAGGGTGCTCACCATACTCGCTGGTATACGGCTCAGAGGCAGTGGTTCCGCTAGAGCTGGAAGTCCCGTCACTCAGAGTGGCAGTCCAATATGGCCTGGCCCGTGGCGAACAGACCAATGCAGAAAGAAGACTAGAAGAACTGGCTGAATTGGAAGGGAAGCGCCTCCGAGCCCAGAAGAGTATCCAAATGTATCAGGCCCGCATGGCCACTGCATTCAACAAACTCGTAAGAGGACGAGAATTCAAGAAAGGCGACCTTGTCATGGTCAAGAAAAAAGAAGTCATGATGTCCAACCCAAAAGGGAAGCTGAATGCTAGTTGGGAAGGTCCTTATGTGATACAGAGGGTCTACGAAGGAGGGGCCTACGCGGTCGTTAACCATCGAGGGGAAATCCAATTCTCACCACTCAACGGAAGACATCTAAAGCTGTATCATGCGGTACAACCGGCATTCCCCGAGTGATCAGGCAAAGCTACCCATTTCCCGGTCTAGCGGCACTCCGCCCTAGCCAAGCTACCCCTTTTCTTGGTCTAGCGGCACTCCGCCCTAACCGAGCTACCCCTTCTTTGGTCTAGTGGCACTCCGCCCTAACCAAGCTACCCTTTCCTTGATCTAGTGGCACTCCGCCCTAACCGAGCTACCCCTTTCCTTGGTCTAGCGGCACTCCGCCCTAACCAAGCTACCCCTTTTCTTGATCTAGCGGCACTCCGCCCTAGCCAAGCTACCCTTTCTTCGTCTAGCGGCACTCCGCCCTAGCCGAGCTACCCCTTTCCTTGGTCTAGCGGCACTCTGCCCTAGCCAAGCTACCCTTTCTTCGTCTAGCGGCACTCCGCCCTAGCCGAGCTACCCATTTCTTGGTATAGCGGCACTCCGCCCTAGCGAAGCTACCCTTTCTTCATCTAGCGGCACTCCGCCCTAGCCGAGCTACCCATTTCTTGGTCTAGCGGCACTCCGCCCTAGCCAAGCTGCACCCTTTTCCCGGTTTACCGACACTCCGACCTAACCGAGCTACCCATTTCTTGGTCTGGTGACACTCCGCCCTAACCGAGCTACCCATTTCTTGGTATAACGGCACTCCGCCCTAGCCAAGCTACACCCATTTCCCGGTCTAGCGGCACTCCGCCCTAACCAAGCTGCCCTCATCTTAAGCTGGTGGCATTCCGACCTGTCACCCTCAAAAAGGAAGGAAGCAGAAAAAAACAAAAAAAAAGTAAAAAAAATGGGGTTAAAAATAGAGATACCCCGCCAGACTTGCTCCTATATTAGGGACAAGTGCAAAAATGGCCCAAAACCCAGCTGTGGTGAAAATCCGAAAGGGCACTGTAGGCAAAATCGAGTACCCCGCCACGTGAAAACTCGAAAGGGCTCGTGGGCAAAAGCAAGAGGGGGATAGCTCCGACGAAAACCCGAAAGGGCGCTTGGGTCGGTAATGTGGTGATTCCAAAGAAAGCCTTACCTCCCACCATAAAGCTCCTCGTCGATCGACCGGTGCCTTGCCCGATCAACAATTAAACCCATCCGGAATGGACCTTACGTCTATTCTGTTGAAGCCGTCATGCATTGCTCGAGAAAAATTCCCTCGATAATAAGCCCACCTCGGGATAGACCTTCCGTCTGTTCTGATAAAACACTTCCACTTGTTTCTGTCTAAGACCCACAACAATGAAACCCTGTCCGGTTTAGACCTTACGTCTATCCCGATGAAACCTATGAAATCCTTGCATTGGTATAAACCCAGTACTGAAACCTGATACTGATCGACCGGCACATTGCCCGATCAGCAATAAAACCTTGTTCGGTTTAGACCTTACGTCTATTCCGACTAAATCTACAGTCTCTTTACGTCCCGCCGTGATGAAACCTGCTGTTGATCGATTGGCACACTGCCCGATCTATGATGAAACCTATCCAGTTTAGACCTTCCGTCTATCCTGATGAAATCCATGAACTCCTTGCATTGGTATAAATCCAATACCGATGATGAAACCCGCCATTGATCGATTGGCACCTCGCCTAATATCAATGGTGAAAACCCTATCCAGTTTGGACCCTACGTCTATCCTGATGAAACATATGAAGTCCTTGCATTGGTATGAGCCAATACCAATGATGAAACCTGCTATCGATCGGTCGGCACACCGCCTGATCGACGCTAAAACCCATCCAGGGTAGACCTTCCGTCCGCTCTGACATAGCACAACACTGCTCTTTGAATCTATTCAGACCCTCCGTCTGGATAGATCATGAAACTCTATTCCTTTGCGTTAATGTTAAACCCCACATTAACGATGAAACTCATATTCTCAGCAAACGGCCTCGTGCCCGAGCTGCTACTTATATCCTCTAAATCAATTCGGACCTTTCGTCTGGATAGATCATGAAACCCTACTTCCCTTTGCATTGATGTTGACACCCACATCAATGATCGTGTGTCCACAATAAACATATGGCGCCATGGTCCATAGGATGAAAGTTCTGGTCCCAGAAAAGACAATGAAAAAGGAAAAGAGAAAGAAAATGACAAAAATATATATATATAAAAATGGGGTTGAAAATAGAGATACCCCGCCAGACTTGCTCCTATATTAGGGACAAGTGCAAAAATGGCCCAAAACCCAGCTGTGGTGAAAATCCGAAAGGGCACTGCAGGCAAAATCGGGTACCCCGCCACGTGAAAATCCGCAAGGACGCGTGGGCAAAAGCAAGAGGGGGCTGGCTCCGGCGAAAACCCAAAAGGGCGCTTGGGTCGGTAATGTGGTAAGTCAGAAGTTCCATGCCAACCGGCACGTTGCCTTCACCTACCCTTCACTGACGAGGCCTTCCGTCGGTCATCTGGCTCTATGCCCCACCGATGATAAAGCCTTTCTGGGGTAGATCTTACGTCTACCCTGATGAAATCTACATACCCTCTTTTCACATGTCCCACCAATAATAAAACCGGTCACCAGTCTGATAAAGCCTGGCCAGTTCAGACCTTACGTCTGTCCTGATCAAACTCCTAAACCTTCCCTTGACCGGTCGGCTCCTTGCCCGGTCAACGATGAAACCCTACCAGGATAGACCCTACGCCTAGCCTGATGAAACCTACGTATTTCTTGGCAAAGTCCCACCCGCCATAAAACCTGCTGGAATAGACCTTACGTCTGTCCTGACGAGACCTACACCTTTACATACGCCCCACCGTTGATCGACCGGCACCTCGCCCGATCAATGATGAAATCCTCTGTCCGGTTTAGACCTTACGTCTATACTGATGAAACCTATGAGACTCTTTGCGTCGATATAAACCCAATATCGATGATGAAACCAACCACTGATCGACTGGCATCTCGCCCGATCAGTGATGAAACCATGTCCAATTGAAACACTGCCAGTATAGACCTTTCGTCTATTCTGATGAAACTTATAACTCTTTCTTTACATCGATATAAACCCAATATCGATGATGAAACCAACTGTTGATCGACCGGCACCTCGCCCGATCAACGATGAAACCCTGTCAGTGTAGACCTTTCGTCTATTCTGATGAAACTTATAACACTTTCTTTGCATCGATATAAACCCGATATCGATGATGAAACCAACTGTTGATCGACCGGCATCTCGCCCGATCAGTGATGCAACACTGCCAGTGTAGACCTTTCGTCTATTCTGATGAAACTTATAACACTTTCTTTGCATCGATATAAACCCAATATCGATGATGAAACTAGCTATTGATCGACCGGCACCTCGCCCGATCAATGATGAAATCCTATCCAGTTCAGACCCTACGTCTGTCCTGATGAAAACCACGCACCCTTCAATGTCCCACCTGTGATAACCTCTACCCAGTCTAGACCTTACGTCTACTCTGATGAAACTTGTAAAGCTTCTTTGCATCGATATAAACCCAATGTCGATGATGAAATCATGTACTGGTCGATTGGCACATCGCCCCGACTAGCTTTGAAACTTGCCCGGGACGGACCATTCGCCCGTTCCGGATTGTGCTCTGAGCCTCTTCGTTCACATTCCTGCAAGCCATCTCCCTTGCGGCACGTATGGCCAAGAAGGACGTGTGCTACCACCAACAAAATTCGGTTTAAAGTGCCCCCCCGAGAGGCCGTCACACGGTGGAGCGAGTTCCCCATCCTTTCTCTGAAGGGGTGGACGCTCTCCTGCTAGGTACGGGCTACTCCCATAGGGACCGCTGAAACCGCTGCCAAATCGCCGTGAAATATTGACGGTGTGATAAGAAAAGACAAACCACATATGAGACTGGTATAAAGAGTCCTTTCCATTGAATAAAAAGGGAATACAAGAAGGGCCCCTGAGGGGAAATTGTATTACAAAAAGAGGGGGGGGGGAACAGATATTCACGGGCGCCGGAATATGTCTTCAAAGGCCAGAAGCCCTACATGCGGGGCAGCCCCCAGCTCATGAAGTCGAGCCTCCTCCTCCTGTAGTCGAGCAGACTCGTCCCGAAAGGATGCCATCTGCCCCTCGAACAGAGCTACTTCCTCCGTAAGCTGCGGCCGAGAAGTTGTTATCTGCGGCAGTTCAGCCCGGAGGTCAGACAGTTCAGCCTCCAGGATGGTTATCCGGCTACGCACGAACTGCTCCCGCTGCGCCAGAGACTGCAGTTGGCATTGGCGCTCCTGAAGAACAGAGTCCGTCTTCTCCAGCTCAGATTTGCACTCCTTCCTTTGCAACTTCAAAGCTGTCAGTCTATCTGACATAATATGCGCCAAGAAGTCCCGGCGATGTATAAACTTTAACAACAATAAAACCCGCTGGGCCCATATCTCCATGGGATAGCCCATCGCCTGCAGACCAGCGGTGAAACGCTCGGCTATCTCCTTCAGCCGCAGATAAGTCAGTCCGGGCTGGGACTCCACCAGCTGGCGCAGCATGTCCAGATTTTGCCAGACGAAACTCTCGGATGAAGCGAAGCCAGGAGAAGGGGCTAGAGCTACTTCGAAAGTCACCTCGCCATCAATGTTTGCCCACAGTGCAACATCCAGCTGAGAGGACGAAGACGGCAAATCTGCTGGAAGAATTGGCCGGTCCCTCTCTGTGCGCTCCGGCTGAGCTGAAGATTCCTCCTCTACCGCTGTCTCGGGTGCTATGGCTTGAACATCCGCGGAGGGAGGACCAATGAATGATGGAGCTATCTCTTCATGAGTCTTCTGAATAAGGGCTTCATCTTCAGCTACTCTTTCTGATAATGGGGGCGAAAGGTCCCTAGTCTGTAGAGGCAGAGATCCAGTCTCTATAGCCATTGTGGCAGGGACTGCTGATTCGGGCGCAATCGACACTACGGTGGCCGGTATAAAGGCGGAGCTTCTGGCTGGGTCTACTTCGGCTCTGAACTCTGAGGCCCTGACAGGGATGGAAATTTCTCCTGATGATCCCAAGTCCAGTGATGTTAAGTCAGTTGAGGATTGTATTCTCACTGGCACGGGGCGAATAACCTCAGAAATTTCCATGCAAGTTGAAGGTAAAGCAGGGATGATGATCAAATCTGCAGATGAGACATCCGGGGAGACTGCGGCCGCATCTGAGCTGGTAGTGACAGGGTCCTGAGGACAAAGTAGAATGATCCTCATCAATGGATGGAAGAAAATAAATAGAACAGCAAACAAAAAAGGAAGCTTACCTTTAAAGTGGGGTCTATATTTTCAAGATGAGACAAAAGGGGAGAAAGCTCCGTAGTTGAAGCAACAAATGGAGGGGTTATGTCGACCTCAGTGTCGAGCCCGGCAAACTCCTCTTGCAATTCCTCCTCAGAAGATAGCATCAACAGTTTAGGAGGCTGAAAGGGTGGGAGACCTTTTGCAAATACAGGCAGGGCTTCTGATTTTTGGATTTCCTCCTCGCTGCCGCTGAAGGTCACTTCCTCCTCATTATCAGGGACGGTCTCGGAGCTGCCCGAGGATATCTCCACTCTAGCTATGTGCTGCGAGGTCGCCTCTAGAGCATGCCGGGATGCAGACCGGGTGATTATGCGTCTGGCCAGAATAGGGCTCTATTTTGTTTGAGTCCTTTCACTTTCCTGCGGTTGAGACGACTCTCCCACTGCTATCGTAGCCCCAGTCGGCTCCCTGATTGTCACCTCAACAAAAGGGGAACTCTGAGGGATATAATGAAAAAGAATAACAACAAAAGTATAAAGAGAAAAGATGAGAGAGCACATTTACCCTCCTCCTCACCAGCCAGGGTAGGAGAAGGCAGCCTCGTGTCCCTCTCCGCAGGCACTACAACCTGCTCCAGGGCTGTATCAGATAAAGAGAAGCTCAGTCTCGAAGGACGCCTTAAAAGAATAGTCAAGAAAACAATGAAGATTGCATCTGCAAGATATTTACCGCTACTCTCGGCAGGTTCTTGAGCAGCCTCCCTCTGAGACCTGAACTCGTCAAAAGAGGGGATGTCTGGAAGAGGGGTCCCGGCGTCCGTCGCAACTGGAGCTGACTGCTGGACCCGAACAACTTTGGCCCTCTTGGCCTCGACAACTGCAGCTTTCACCACAGAAGGCTTCCTCTTCTTGCCCGGAGGCAGGGGAGTGGTCGTAGGTGCCGCTGCAGGGATTTCAAAGTAAGCAGGCTTCTCAGCTTGAGCGATAATCTTCCTGTAAAGTCCCTGCCGTTTTATGTCCGGTCTATCTGTGCAAAACACAAGAAGGACAGTCATAGTCGACAGATGCAGAACACAACAATAAAAGAAAGACGCCATGAGCACACAGGAAGGGTCATACCTGCTGGGCCGTCATAGAAGGTGGAAAGCGGCCAATACAGATAAGCCACCTCCTTCGAGCGGGAAGCAGCCTCCTTCACGAGCCAGCATACGTCACCTATGGTCTGGCATTTCTCCGTCAAGGCAGCTAAATCTTTGTGTCCGTGGAAGTCAAGGCAATGAAACAGGCCGAGGTAATCCATGCACCAGCCGTCGACATAATGAAAAGAAATAAAAAGTGGCTTATTCAGAATGCCAGCTATCGGGTTCTCTACTGACAGCCTGTGAACATTCAGCAGCACGAAAAGCCAAGAAGTGTGCTGATAATATGTGTTGGTGCGGTCTTCCCTCCGCACAAATGTCCGATAAGGGTGAAATCTGTCTACCGGGCCCCTCCAGGGGGCTGCTGTTGGGAGAGGCTCCTCCGGGGGAAATGGATACTGCACCTCCACATGAATACTCCCTATGTGGCCCAGCTGCCTCAGGTCCTTTGTAAAAGCATCTTCATTGATCTCAGAAAATACAGGAGTGGGTATTTCAGAGCCTTCCTCTTTTAAGGACCGACGCCTGGCAACGTATGTGTCCGCCTCCCTCGGATGCTGTGAATATAGCCTTTTCAGATGAACCTCATCAATTTCAAATACAGGCCCTGATTGCCGCTTTAAGAAAGAGCGCTCGGCCACATCCCAGAAGGCGCCTCTGCCATCCTTATAAAATTGGTGCGGGTATTCCACCACTTGATGTATTCTGATGTGACCCGGGGAATACGATTGGAAACGGTCGGGACCCTGAAAGTTACGCCCTCTCAGCGATGAAAGAAATCCCACCATATCCGACCGTCACTGGCAATGGAGGACCCATGCTTGGCACGGCTATCTAAAGGGAACTGAGCAGCTGATGAAGGAATATGCTGATCGTAGCCGAAGTTTCTGCTGAAACGGAATGGGTAATAGGGCTCCAAGATGAGCAAACCTCCCTTCCTGAAGACCAATACACTGGGTCGGATAGCCATAGCCCACCTTACCAGTTCTGGTTCTAATATGGGTCGGGTGGCATTGGCCCCCGAAACAGGATGGACATAAACTTCTACCTCCTCCATTCTGCATTCCCTCTGAGGGTCTACTAAAGTAGCCGAACCTGCTGCCAAGCTCCAGAAATGAATGCTACCAGGAGCATCTACAGGCACTTTTGTCAACCGGCCCCTGATCTTAAACAGCTGCTCTAAGAAAAGACCAGGTTCGGCGCTAGCAAACTCAATCATCCGAGGGAGCAGTGTGTCTGACTGTAAAGTTCTCGGGGCCAGCTCGGGGAAAATGCTGCAAACCCAAGCATTGAAGAAATGAAATGGACCTACAGTCCGTAAGTAACGGGGAACCCGATGTCTATGCAAATCTCCCAGCGATTTGTAAATTAAACACAAAGCCGCCGGGCACAGAGACAGTCTCATCCCCCAGGCCATCTGACAGGCCGGATATATAGCCTCCGGTCTGATAGTCATCTCGTCCCCTTGGGGGAGAGCGAAAGTGCACAGCCAGAAGGTCAGATAAGCTGCACAATGAGTAATGGGGTCAACCCCTGCTGGGTTCGGGCCATCTACACCTGCTCGGCGCAGTGAAGCCGGCAATGCTGATTTATAACGAGGGGCCCTGATCTGCTTACTGGGAGTCGGTCCCACGGAAGGGAAGTCTGTATACTTCAAGGGACCCCCGAAGAAGTACTATATCCACTGTCCTACACGGACTCTCAACCTGCTGCTCTTTTCCCGGGGTTGATATCCTTTGGAAGATCCCCTGCTATAGGCCAGACAAATGGTCCGATAAGCCTTCATCAAGTACCGGTATGCGTAGCCGAAGGAATATCTGCCCTCTCCATCAGAGGCGTCCTTTACAGAGTCATCTAGACAGACCTCCTCATATGGCTCCCCATCTATAGGTAGGCTTGAAAGCTGCGCAAGACTCCAAAGATCGAGAGAAGTCTCACCTTCTGCTGTATAGAACGTATTAAACTGTGGGCAGAACACCTCAAGCATGCCGCAACATAATCCCCGAGAGATGGGATAGCGGAACTTGGAGGCAAATACACTATGATATACCCCAGCTCTAATCAGTAAAGGGGCGTATTCCTTCAAAACAAATTCTGTAAACTCCACTGCTCCTACCCTGAAGAGATGGGCGTCTGTCACTTTAGCATCTCCAAACCAGCCGGCAGCTAGCTGATATTTAAATTGAACGGCCAGACAGTTCAGAATGAATGGCTCGTCCCTGTAACCCCACTTCCCACCTTGCCGGGGTAAACTCTGGAGCCCGGGTTAGCATCTTCTTCTCCGGCTCTAATTCAGAAATGCCCAGCATGGCATTCCAGTCCCTCTGCTCGCCTGGGAGATATATATCTCGGGCTCGATAAATAGAACCCTTCATGCTGTCTCTGTCAGCCAGTATTGCCGCTTCCACAGAACGAGCAAGCAGGAAATCCCTCATTCCGCCTATGGTGAAGGTCCGGATAAATGGCAGCAGATGGCGATCCTTCGGCAGGTCCGGACGGTAGTCGGCAGCCCTTCTGAAATCAATCCCTTCTGTGGAAGAATAGACTCCGGAAGATGGCACTGTGTCAGTCTCGGAATCAGAGGACTCATCAACAGTGGCGATCTGGTTATAGCCGAAGCTCAGACTATTCACATTCAGCCAGTTGACTGAACCCGAGATATGTCCGGCTGAGCCGATGAACTCGCTCCCACAGTCATGGAAGCCGCAGCAGAAGAGTCGGAAGCCATGTCAGTGACTGCGATCAAGAAAAGATGAAAATAAGCATCGAAAAGATGAATGAGCATGTGATGATTAAATAAATAATTCCAATTAAATTTCGGCAGCATCTCCTCTTGTCCGGGGTCTGCCCAAGAAAAATAGGGAGTCACCCACCAAGAGGGAGTGATCCTGAGCATATAATGGGACTCAATCCCACATAATGAACTCACCCGAGAATGAACGGGTCAAAAAGGGGGGAAGAATGAAGTAAGGCTCTCGGGGGAGCTCACCACCGCCGCCGAGATGAAGAGAGAGAAGGAAGAGGTAAGAAATGAAGTAAAAACACCTCTCGGGGGGGGGGGGGGGGTTAAAAAGAAGAAGCGGGAGAGGCTTCTCGGCGCGAAGAAAAGCGCGCCGAGAACCCCCCATGTCGGCCGGAAGAAAGGGCGCGCCGAGACCTCCGCGCCGAGAAGTACCCCCGCCGAGAACCCCCGCGCCGAGAAGGCCGCGCCGAGATGCCAGCGTCGACGACAGGTCGCGCCGAGAAGACCCGCGCCGAGAAGGGTCATACCTTGCACCGAGATGCCCAAGGCAAGGCCAAGAAGGCTCCAAAGTGCTGACAATAAAATCAGAAGATATGGAGATGAAAAACATGAAAATGAAAGATATATGTGCATAATATTGCTGTAGCAACATGATCAAGCCAAAGAACAATGTCAAAGAGAAATGGAGGAAGATGCCCTCGAATGATAAAAGGCACCTGCAGACCCCGTGTCGCTTATTCTGCACTTACGCCGCCCGCAGGTGGGGGGCATTTGTTGACACCTTGAAAATGAGCAAGGGCAGAAACAGAATTGAAAGGAAGATCAGACCAACAGTGAAAGATCAATGACGAAGTTCGTCAACCATCTACCCGGCTGAAGTCCTTTCCGGGTGAAGCTGATGTCCGATGCCATTGTCAGTCAGACGACGGCACTGATGAAATAGCAGTCACCTGGCTGAAGTCTTTCCAGGCTAAAGTTGATGTCCGGTCTTGTCACCGTTCCGGTGACGATGCCAATGAAATGATGTCCGGTTTTGTCATCATTCAGATGGCAACGCCGATGAAACCCCGGTCTACCGACTGATGAAAAAACCTATGAATGATCTCAATAGAAACTATGTCACCAATGGAGGGCCCTTTTGGGTGCTGATGCACTTGAAGGACCAATAAGAGGCCTAATCTAAAAGGCCTAAGTGGGCCTATAAAGTGGTGCCGGGATCCTCTTGTCGAAGCCCAAAAGTAGCGCCGAGAAGCGAAAATCCTGCGCGTCGGGAAGCCCCTCAGTTGAGGCGCGCCGTGACAGGCCTGCCGAGAAGATACAAAATATAGTTATAAAACCCCCTTCCCCTCGAGCAAGAAAGGGGGAGGATCATCACCACCGCCAGAGACACAGTAGAAGAGAAAAAAAAACGATAGAGAAAAGAGAGAAGAGACCAACAGAGCAAGAGAGAAAGAAAAAAGAGAAGAAGAGGAAGAAGGAGAAGAAGCTCCGGGTGGGCAGCAGGGGAGGGAGAGGAGTCAATGCTCCGCCCTCCCCCCCCATGTTTTCTTTTCTTCTCTATGTAGTCTTACGAGTCTTACCTCGATTTATCAAATGTAACCGGGATATCCCGGCCTTCGTTCTATTTCCCTTTTCCTCATTCCCCCTTTTTTTGATTGGTGTGAGTTTGGGATGATGCAATGGAATGAAATGCTTTGATGGCCCGTTTGGGCGTTTCCCCGTTTTCTTTCTTCTTCCTTACATGTATCTATGTTTCTGGTTCAACTGAACGAGGAATGATGAAGCCTTCCCATCTCTGGTTTCTCTCGAATGAGTGCTGCTCAATGTCTTGAATGATCATTCTGATGCTTCAGGTTTCTCTGCTCCGATTGTTCTTCCTGGAGGAGCATCGAAGGAAAAGTCCCAATCTTCACACCCATGGATTATTGGACTCTATCCTCTCACCCCTTCAGTGATGCCTACACTGGGTAGTCTCCCCATCTTTCATTCCGTTTGTTTCCTTTTCTTAAGCCATTAAGGTCACCCCAGGAATCAGGGACAGTTATCCCTTGGTTTCCCTGGACGGCCGGCGACAGATAAACATATCTCCATGGATTTTAAATGGGTGATGATCTCGAGCCCTCCATAAACTTCGCCTTCCAGTGATCCCCTGGCACTGCCAAGCAAAGCCCTTGGCTTCCCCCCTCATTTGCATCCTAAATTCCCAGCCATTACCTGAATCCCAGAAAGAAATCTCAAAAACAAGGTGCCGTAAAACCCAAAAACCCTCTCGGCACCATCTCCCTTCTCGGTCCCGTGCACAGTAAAAGGGCTGAACAGTTCTCGGCGCGGTCTTTCTGGCGCCGA
Source organism: Amorphophallus konjac (assembly GCA_022559845.1). Lineage (NCBI taxonomy): Eukaryota > Viridiplantae > Streptophyta > Magnoliopsida > Alismatales > Araceae > Amorphophallus > Amorphophallus konjac. The sequence continues at coordinate 2,385,867 of CM040117.1, read as the reverse complement.
GAACCCTAACCCCTTTGCCTCCTCATCCGCGCCGGGAACCTAGCCCTCACTGAGAGCCCGTCTCCTGGCTTTCTTGCCTGCGCCGAAAGCCTCTTCTCCGTCGCGCCGGAAACCCCTCACATTGAGCTGCGCTGATAAGCTCCCCGGCCCTTTTGTCTTCGCGCCGAGAAGCTCGCGCCGGGGGCTCCTCTTTGGCTTCTCTTCATCGTGCCGGGAACCCAGGCCCTCTCACCTCGGCGCCGGGAACCCCTGGCCTTCTTGCCATTGGCGCCGGGAGCCCCCTGTCCTCCTCTTCATCGCGCCGGGAACCCCGGCCCTCTCACCTTGGCGCCGGGAACCCCTGGCCTTCTTGCCATTGGCGCCGGGAGCCCTGGCCTTCCCATTTTTAGGTCATGCCGAGAGCCCGTGCCCATTCAGAGTGCGCCGAGAGCCTAATCTGCCACCCAACGAACCCCAACACCCAGAGCAAACCCATACAGGGATATCCGTGGATCACCAGATATGTCCCGGGGATAAAATTAAAGGGAGTCAGACTCCCTTATGTTCCATCAGTTCGTGTCGGGATTACGACAACCCACCCCCTTTTTAGCTCCGGTGAGCTCTGCCAATGCATGAATGCCACCAGCTCTTTTAAGGGAAGAGTCAAATATTGCCCCAAGGCATACATGTGTAATGCGAGAGGTTCGGCCTCTCTATCTCTCGGCTTTCATCCCGACACTCCGTGGGTGATAGCCTATTCTCCCCTGGGCATAACCCAGATTATGGGGAGATGCTGTCGAAATGTTGATCGATGCTTTAAAACCCCATGGTGGTTACAGCTCAGTCTGCCTGTGATTTAAATCCGCTTTCTCCCCTTTCCCCTACACCCAGTTTTTGAACCACTGATCGTCTGTTTCTGTGGTTGATGTTATTATCTTACCCGCCTTCCTGGCCCTGGTATGAAGTTTAAAATGGTGCATATGAATATCTGTTTGCCTTATGAGGCCTCCTATTTCGGCGTTTAATCAAGGGTTGTCCTTCTCAGGAAGGGCGTAATTAATGTCATAGCCTTTATGGTATGGCGGACTTTTGGTCCCGACTCGGACTTCACAATCGACTGACCAAGTCAAGTCGAGCGCACAATGAAATCGTCACACATGTGACTGGCACGCCAATTAACCAAACCAATAAATCAATAAATAAAACAAATAAAAATCAAACAAGATAGCCGGAAGAAAAATCCCCGCGTCCACAAGCGCCTATGTGAGAGGTCGCTAATTCATGAAACAACGGCTACCTGAGCGGTCACTGATTTTTCCAGAGAAACAGAAATGCATGTAAAGATGACAGAAATGAAATTTTCTTCTTTAAAATGCTGTGGACAGTCCAAAAACTGGCTAATCAAGTGGGAGGTGTGCACGTGGTGCACAAAGGGAGTGTGCTACGTGGAGCACAAAGGAGGGGCACGCGAGGGTGCCAAAGGGAGGGGCACACGTGGGTGCCAAAGGAGGGGTAATCAAAATAAAAACATAAAGTGTCCCACCATGATCGCCAATTTGTGAATGTGTCACATAGACATTTTAAAAAGAAAGAAGGAAAAATTACCAAAATAATGATAAAGAAAATAAAGATGATAAAGATGATGATAATAAGATGATAAAGACAAAAGGTGGGGGAGAGAGCATGTGATGCTACTCTAAGAGTGTGATCGCCAGAGGGGTTACCTCAAAAGAAGAAAGGTGATCGCGAAGAATACCTTGCAAGCGGGTGTGGTGTGAGCTCAACTTCCTCCTTCTACCGGCCGGTCGATGAAGGGGTTTTTTATCTTGGTTACCCTTGAAAAGAAGACAAGCAAAGACAAGAAAAGATTGGATTAGAAGCAAAAGTAAGTGTAGTATCAATGCTCTATGGAAAATAATCTATGTAATAAGGTCATGAACACACCTTGTGTGTTTGTTTTTAAACCCCTAAGAAGGAGCAAAAGGGAGGGAATATGTATGAATGCAACTAAGAAAGTATGATGCTAAAATATTCTCTAGCAGGGATCTAGAGATGATGGACGTGCAAGCAGAAAACTAAGAACAACAAGATAAAAAAATAATAAGTGAAGAGGGGATTGAGATATGAAGGGGTGGCCCTTCTATGCCACTGCAGCAGACAGAGAGCTGAGAGAGAGATCAGCCGCGGCAGGCTTGCAGGAAAGATAGCGCAAGTAGCAGGTGCAAGAAGTAGAAAAGGGAATGCAAGTTCTCTCTGCTCACGCGCACACCTGCAACAATGAAACAAAACTCTCTGTCTCTCTCTGTGTGTTCACGTTAGCCGGAGGATCAAAGAAGAAGAACTCTCAGAAGAAGATTCAGAGTGCTAGCCGAACCCGCGATGATGAACAGAGGGGTATTTATAGGGTTTAAAAACCTTATTCTAATAGGATTAAAACAAGGAATAAATCCCCAGGACGTGGACCTCCTTCCTCAGAATGAAAGGGAACCAAATCTCGGAAGGAACGCCATGCAGAGAAGGTGGTAAACGAAGAGGACACGGAATATAAATGGTGACCAAGAGACTATCGTCAATTAATAGGGCGACCGAGCAATGGTCGCCATTTCTTGGATAAATTTTAGAAATAACGGACTTTCCATATTTTAAAACTAATAAATAGCGCCTGCTCGACAAGGCATTCATTAATGAGCACCCGCTCAAAAGGGCGTTAATTCTTTGAATTAAAATTCAATGAAAAATTGAAAAAACCAGGAAATGGTGCCAGCGTGAGCGATCGTTCATTCATGTCAGTCGACCTACCAGAGGACCTTGTCGTCCTATAGTGAAGGTAAATAGCGACACTGAAAATAGTCGTTCATTTAAATGACGCCTAGGAGGCAGTCACGAATTCCAAATAAATCCAGAAAAATAGAAAAACCATCATATTAAGCCAGTAATGAAGTCCACTTTGGGGCATTACGTCGTGACATGAAATTTACTCATCATAGTATAAATTTTGGCGTGTCGACAGCATTGTCCTTTATTTTGCCTTTTATGTTCATGATCATGTTGAACACATTATCAAAAATATTCTTCTCGATATGCATGACATCCAGATTGTGTCGTACACGAAGAGTTGACCAATAAGGTAATTCCCAGAAAATACTTTTCTGGTTCCACTTGTGATCCTTTCCAAATATAGGGAGTTGTCATGTGTTACTGGACAATTGTACTACATCTAGTAAATTTTACACACGTACCGCCACATGTCGACCAGACACCCGTTGTAAGTATGCTTCATCCATTTCAACAATGTTTTACTGAAATGAGTCTTTTTCCTTTGGAAAGGATGGTCACTTGGTAGAATCCGCCGACGGTAATCAAACCAATATGCTTTCCAACTATTTTTCAATACAAATGATTTAGTATCTTCCATACAGTAAGGACATGCTAACCTCCCATGTGTGCTCTAACCAGATTGCATTCCATATGTAGGGAACTCACTTATTCTCCAAATCAGTGTAGCCTTCATAATAAAATTTTGCTTCCTAGATGCATCATAAGTAATATCTCCATCAGTCCATAACAATTTTAGTTCATCAATCAACGGTCTGAGATATACGTCCAATTTTTTTCTCGGACTTTTTAGACCAGGAATTACTAAGGCTAAAAATAGATTTTCTCGCTTCATGCACATGTCCAGCGAAAAGTTGTACGGTGTCATGAACACTAGCCAATAAGAGTAAGACGTCACTGAACCACCAAATGGATTAAAACTATCTGTGCATAAACCAACCTAACATTGTGTGGCTCCCTTGAGAAAGTAAAATGAGTACGGCTGAAGTGAGTCCAAGCTTCGCCATCGGCATGATGATTGATTATATCATCAGCACGACGTACTCTTTTGGTGTGCCATGTCATATGTCGAGCCATCTTTGAGGACATATACATCGGTTACAGTGTAGGCGTAAGAGGGAAGTATCATAATGTCTTATAAGGTACATCTTTTTACTTTGAACTGTCCCCTCTCTTGGGTTTGAATCTATCATGATGACAAATAGAATATGATATCTTACATGCATCCTCTTTGTAATATAACATATAGTGATTCGGGCATGCATCTATTTTCACATATCCAAGCCCTAGCTCATTGACTATCTTTTTTGCACTGTAAAAAGTTTCAGACAACTTCTCGTCTCGAGGCAACATACTCTTGATCAAGAGGAGGAGACAGTCAAAATAAGTCTCACTGATGTGAAATTCAGATTTCAAGTTCAACAACTGTGAGACCGCAGACAACCGAGTGTACTTTTCACAACCATCCCACAGCGGCTCATCAGCATCCCTAAGTAGTTGATAAAATCTTTCGGCTATCTTATTCGGCGCTTCTTCCTTGTATGCATGTTCCTCATGAACATTAAAACTAGGACCAACAGCATCTACAACCATATTCATGTGTCCACTTGTGCCTGCAACATTGTCGGGCTCATACGATAAGGCATCCTCACCATGACACGTCCAATTCATATAACCGTCTATGAACCCTTTCTTGTACAAATGATGTTGCACATCCCATGAGTTACGCCACCTCAAGTTTCTACAACCTGAACAAGGGCATCGAATGTGACCGCCACGATCTATTGCTGCATTTGGATTCCCCAATGTAAAATGAATGAAACTCTCAACTCCATGCTTAAACTCAACAGACACCACTCGGTCAACTATTCTACGATACATCCATGAATGATCTGTCAACATTTTCCTTGCACCAACTAAATGTTAATACACAAATAACATTGAAATCATTACTCCTGAAAATAAGCCCGATTCTTTCATCATATCGTTCGCCATAGATCATTTGCAGAGGAAGGGTGTATTATTTAGATTATCACTTTTTAACCCATCCATGAAGGCTTGATCGCATAATCACTTACTATATGTGTTGTACAATTTGCTGAAAATTTTGACAGCATCTCCCCCCACTTCTCTGATATACCAAAAATATTTATTGCTTTAAGATTTTTTTTAAACACTTACTAGTAAGTGGTTAAGAAAATACTCAAAATCTATAGAGAAGAGAGAGAAAATGCAACCAAAATTATCAACAAACTATACAAACACATATAGTAAATGACAACCTAAATGCGATCAAACATTCACAAACTGTCCAAATGGGACAATTCAAGACTTTGAGGTAGATATATACATTCTCATCAAAAAAAAGAGAACATACATATCAATTCCACAGTCTTGAATGGGAAGGTTCATTGACACGAGTTTAACACGCTCTCTTGATGTGCGTGTAATGTTAGGTTGCACCCATGCACCTTAGCTCACAGGGCATATCCCATGTAATTAAATAACATAAAATTTAATAGCATCAAATTAAACAATTCATTTCATTCTAATAGCTGATTGTAATATATAAAATTAAAAAATAAAAACACCATTAAAGGAACTTAAACATGCTTACATCTTAAGCTGAAATTTTTTTTTGGACAACCCTCCCCTCCCCTCCCCAAGTCCTCTCCTGTCCCCTCCCTCCCCCCACCCTCCCCTCCCCACCCCACCGTGCCCCCATCCCTCTCCCGAACCCCCTCCCATCCTCTCCCGTCCTCTACCCTCCCCTCCCGTCCCCCACGTACCCCCTCCCCTCCCCAGTAGATCACCCCCCCTCCCCTCCCGTCACCCACCGACCCCCCTCCCCTACCCTCCCCAACCGACCCCCCCCTTCACCGCCGGCCGCTGCGGAAACCCCCCCTCCCCCTCCCCAATCGATCGAGGCCCCCTCCCTTCCCCTCTCCCAGCGACGCCTGTAATACCCTGAGTTTCGGATTCCCACCTAGTAGGCATTGAATCTACTTTTTACGAATATTTTACGGGCCACGGATTCCCAAGATACTATTTCAAATTTTTTAAAATGACTTTTGGAATTTTCTATTAAATTTCTAGAGTTCAATTGATGGAATTATTGAGGAATTGGGTGTTTTTACAATATCGGTTCTTTGAAGGGTCTTGGGCAATCCCAAACCCTTTTTTTTTTAAAACCTACGCACGCCCCTCTCCCCCCCTCACACTAACGCGCACCCTTTTTCGTTCTTCCCTCTCTCCTATGGGCTACAGACGGCGGGCGGCGAGGAGGCATGGCGAGGCTCCGGTGGCAGCGTACGGGTGGTTCGTGAGGCGCGGACGAGGAGGTTCGTGCGGGTGGGTCGCAGCTTCCAAAGCTTCTCCAGTTTTCGACGTGGAACGGCTATGATCGGGGGCGATCTAGGGTGCTAAAGTAGCGTCTCAGGTAGGGGGACGGTCTTCCACCTCTCCGTGTGTTTTCCCCACCGAACCGTGTAGAGCCGGGCGAGAATGAGCGGGTTTTGTTTTGTTTTGTGAAAAATCGCATGATTCAGGGTGAGCGATGAATTCATGGTTTTGATTGTCGATTCGAGACCCATTGGGTCCCAAAGGGTGTATTGGGGGTCAGGGATCGATTCCCCAAGCTTCCCGCTCGCAATGGGGACGAGCCGGGCATGGAACAGGGCCCTAAGGGGCCTTCCCGTTCGATTTTCGCCAGAATCAGTTGACCATTCACAAGATTCTGTCGACCGGTTCTGGCATAATTGGAAGGGTAGAGTGAAGTTGGGTTTGGTCAACCGAACCCTTGGTTTTGGTCGACCGACCCAGGGTTAGGTCAACCTACCCCAGAGGGAGCTCGACTGGTTCCGAAGAATTTCATCTCTGGGAATTCCGGTCGACCGACCCCCTAGGACCGGTTGAACGAAACCCCAGACCCATGATATAAAGCAACCTATTCGGCCCCGAAAATGTGATTTTTCACCCTAGAATTCAAATAGTGATATTTATGAATAAAATAAATAAGTAATTAGTCATATGCACCCCGCGAGGGCCGTCTCATGATGGGATGCCCGATGACTTGTTCTAGAACGTGTGGGTACACCCCATGGTGGGGGAATGTGAATAGTTCATGGTTTTCGGAGATAGCAACCTCGGCTGCCTTCATGCCTTTCAAATTTAGACTCGTGTTCTATGCGATGAGCGTGTGTCCAGGACCGGTTACATATCATTGGTTTCACAGTGGGTCTTTACTTAGAGTGACCTTTCTCACTAGTCATAGCTTGCCTGGGCACGCGTGTGCCAACCCACTAGGGAGTAGTGGAGTGTTAGACCCGAGAGAGACAATTTTAGGCTGGTTGCCGTAGGGCCTCCTACTGTGGCGGCTCGAGTCCGGGCCAGGAGGAAAACCAGCTAGAGGGCCTGACGTAGCGCAGTCAGTTAGTGTGTGGACATGTGGTCGGGGACTTCGGACGCGTGCTGACGAGCACGACCCCGACTAGACCCTTGTCTTGTGTTCTATGTACGGTGTCTTAGTGTCCACCTGGGGCGTGTAGGGAGACACCTGAGACTATGGACTAAGTCGTCAGTGGACGCACTCGGCCTTGCTTCTAGTGGGTAGTGCTCCTGTCACTTGAGTGTAGTGACCTTAGTTTCTTATGCTGGTTATGTGGTGTTTAGGCGGCCAAGGGTATTCTGTTATACAGCTCCGACTTGTGGTTTTTTGTTAACTGATTTGATACTCGCGTAATGTAGTTGCTTCAATTAATTATTAGATGTTATCTGTTGTTATATTTATTCTTCTGAATTGTTGTTTATAGCTTCACGTGCTTGCTATTGTGAGGTGGGGATCTGCGGGACCCCTACTGAGTAGATGAGACGAGACTCACCCCCTTTTGTTTTCACGTGAGGCGCGGCTAGCATGTGGTACTTCAGAGGCTTCACGTGGAGCCGGTGGCCAGTAGTCGCACCAGTTCGCTAGAGGCGGGGTATGCCCCGTAGTCTTGTACTCTTTTAGTTTATTGCACTTATGTATGGACATGTGGACTCTGGACTGTATTAATATTGAATTATAGAAATGGTTAAATGGTATAACAATTTATTTCCTGTAATTAATCATGTTAATTATTATTGGGTTGCAATAATTTAGATTCTTATACACTGTCACTCCATCCCTTTAACCCTTCTGAGTCGCCAGCTAGTGCATGGCTGATGCGGGAAGGACACGCGACCTGGGACTCTAGCTTGCGAGTGTCCCTAGCGAGGGATGCGTGGGATCGTGCGCGGTTGAGAAACCGGCAATGAGTGGGGTAGTCGGCTCTTCCGTGCTCGGATCGAGTCACGGGACTGGTCTCGCTCTCTCTCTCGCAGCGGTGATAAAATAGATATCGAGCTAAATTAACCTATCACATGCTCTCTAGCAGCGGCATAAGAAAATATACGAGTAAATCAAAATGCCAAGAGAGGAGTGGACACGATACCTCCACGCTCCGGGCGTGGGGAAGGCGATCCCGGCCAAGTACGGTAACTCTCGATAACAAAATATTATAATAATTACAGCAATGAATTGTCACCCACTCCACGCTGTTGATTTGTTTTAATTAGATTCTTATCCCGCCCCCTTTAAATACATACGTGCATAAACAAGTGAATCAAAGACAAGGGAGATGAAGGGATGAGAAATACTAACCGTGATCGCCACCAAGGTTCCAACAACGCCAAAGGATGAAGAAGTGTAAAGAACGGCGCCATGTACCATGGAACTTAAAGACTTGATCGCGCTTGAAACAGGGTGCGGGGAATTTGTGGATTCAAACCTCCTCTCCTTCCAGCCGGCTAAAGGAAGAGGGCCTCACGTTGTATTCATGCTCTCCTGCAAAATAAAGCCAAAACAAGGACAAAAAACCCATTAGAACATGCATGTGTAGTATCAATCCCGTAGTGATAAAATAGGGGTAAAAATTGAGGGCAAACTCACCGGGGGGAGGTTTTTAACCCCTATGGAAAGGTGGAAATAATAGGTGTGTGTATTGTGCACGCATGAGATTTGAAATCACGAGATTTGATTGAGAGAATAGAGAGAAATCATTGATGCAAAACGGGGAAAAGTGCATGTGTAGCAAAAAGTGCAGAAAACTGTGATGATTTGTGATTTTGAGGAGAGGAGAACTAAGAGTGTAGACTATGAAATGAAGACCAAAAGGATGGAATTGAAAGCTAATACTTGACTCTTCAAGCCAGGGTCAAAGTTGTGAGTTGGAGTTATAGTATGGCTTCGCCCCGAACCAAGAAAGAGCCCCCCTTTTGCAACTGCGAACTGGGCAGTTTTTATAGAAAAGTGGTGAAACCCCCAACTTTCCTCCACAAGTTTAAGAGATAGAGTCCATCAAATCTTGAGATCTATGGATCAATCTTAAGATAATAGTCAAGATAAGTCATAGAAAAAAATGGGACTCTATTTGGATGAAGGATCTAGAAGATATAGCTTCTGGAAGGGAGCCCCGGAGCTTAATCTGCTGAGTTTGAGTTGAACCAGGACACCTAAATTCTTAACTTTTGAGTGTGATTCTGAGCAAGATAGCCAATGAAATTTGGAGTTCTTTGGACTGAATTCAAGATAATACCAAGGAGAAACCATAGGAACAAACGGCGCTCAATTCGGAGTAGAATTCAATAAGTTATGGACTCTGCAAGAGGGCCACGACGCACAGAAACGGAGCAGAGTCCAGCACGAATTGGACTCTCAGGTGTGTGTAACGGTCTATCGTACGACCATCAGAGTTATGTAACGGACTAGGATAGGTCCGTCACACTCTGGGGGTCAAACGGGATGATTTCGGACAAGTTTCGGTGTAACGCACCCATACTAGACCGTCACATGGACTCTGACGGTCTAGGGTAGGACCGCCATGCTCTAGGGGTCGCACAGGGCGATTTCGGGCAAGTTTCGGTGTGACGGTCTATCGTAGGACCGTCACACTGCCATGGCGGTCTAGGGTAGCGCCGTCACACTGATGGAGAAAGATTTTGGGCAGACTACGCGTGACTTTGGAAATTGAAGCGTATCTCTCAAACGGGGCAGAACTCACGAAAGTGGTAGAAGAAGAAATTGTAGATAACGGAGAGAGGAACAACTTTTATGAAGAAAGCAAGTTGAGAAAATGATTATAAGATGGAGAAAATGGTGCTATAAGAGAGAGAGATATTCTGGGACATAGGTGAACAGTGCAGCACGCCAAAAAAATATGAATAGCTCATAATAGGGGTAGAACTGGCCAAACGGCGTAGAAGAAGAAATTGTAGATCTTTGAAAGAGGAACAACTTTGATGAAGACAACTTTTTGAAAAGAGGAACATAAGGAGATGAAAAAGGACCACTTTCAGGACTACGCAGTGAGAGAGAGCCGATTACTTGAGGGAAGCCGGTCTAAATGGGCCGTAAGTTGACCTGGAAGCCAGAATTTGATAAGATAAGCTCCAGGGCTCTAGAAAATCATGATCTCCAAGACTCAAAGGATATGGAATGGGCTCGAAATCCATCCGAGAAAGCTCCAAAATAATGGGTAATTCGAGACATCAAAAATGATGAATAAGAGAACTGACACAACATGCGGGCTAAAACGGGTGTCAACAGATGCCCCTCGTTGATGTCTGCTTTGCAAGGGAACGAGCGAAAGTGGCGCGAAGACAAAATGGAAAGGAGATGGAGCGAAAGCGATAGCGACATGAAATGAAGATGAAGCAGAGATGAAGCGGAGAGAACTGATAAGTGGGCATCAAGGCAAAAAGACACCCGTCATAACCAACAAGCGACAGGAATTCTCCCGAAAACGCCGAACTAATCACCTGAAATGATTGACAAGGATGAGACATGTCTGGAGAACTAACTAAGAAAGGAAAGGAAACACGACCAACCTCATCGGGGACACAATCCACGGATAATGAGTGGGTCAGAAGGAACACAGCATAAGAGCTGGAAAAGGAGAGATAAGATTGAGATAAAATCCAGACAAGAATCATGCTGGCCAACCAAACCAAGCGGCAAGATCAGAGAAATCGTTTGAATTCAGAGTGGAATGAAGAATCTCTTACCCAAGAGAACTGGGGTGCAATTAACCATTGCTGAGGAGAAATCGTTGAATGGATCACGAGACATGAATGCTCAAAATGACATGATGCATGCTGGGCTAAAATAAAGAAATCATGAAAACGAATGCAAATAAATATGCAATAGAAAGTACTCAAGGATAATATTGCTAGACTGAGCCAAGATGGGGTCAAGAGTCTTCTTGCAACCACGGTGTGCGAGATAGAGTCTATCGTCCCCCACCCGACTCAACCGAGCGGCCTATCCAACGATTAACCGTATGCTCCTAGATCATCATCATTTTTGTTAAAGGGGAACATCAGATCCTAGAACACACGGGAAACCAGTCGGTCCTTGAGAGGCTATAATAATGTAGATACCATATAGTAATGCAATAATGAGAAGGATAGAGAGCCATACCTGACTTACCTGTGCAGGCGAAACGGCATCTTTTTTAGATTTTCTGATTTTTTGGATTTTCAAATAAGACAACAACAATATGAATGACCATGATAAACAAGCATGAACATAACAACGATAAGATAACGCTCAACTGAACGACACATAACAATCAAACGAATGGAAAACAACGCAACAAGATGAACAAGCACATATGCAATGGCATGAAAAAGCCACACGTATGCAAGATGAACGTGGGGGACAAGACAACAATGCAATGAGACAACACATGGTTGGGACAAGAACATGAGGGATGACCACACGGTTGGGACAACATACGAGATATAGAAGGACGACTAACAACATATGCAAGACAACTAACAACATGTGGTGAAGAATAAAATAACATGTGTGGGACAACACGGTGGGACATAGACACAGCGAGACAAGGACACGGCGGGACAAAGGATATAAACAAATACGCCCTTCAATCAAAACCCAAGATCAGAATGAAGCAGAATCGCCAGGTTCATAATCGTGAGGTAAAGCCCTCTCATAGAAATATGATCATTGCAAACAAAAGCTGAGAAGGACATAAGCTTCAGAACAGATCGAGAGACATGATTGAAGAAGAGAACAGATCAGAAGATGTGGACAGGAGACAGAGCACAAAGATATAGCAAGGAATGCCTGAGTACCTGCAACCTGCACACTTAGCAAACAGATTACGTATCTATTCTCAAAATAAAATATAAAAGATAAATATTTTTAAAATTTTTAATTTTCTTGATTTTTTTGGATTTTAAAAATATTTTATTTTTTTTGGATTTTTGACAATATCTCATCATGTTTTCTAGATTTTTGATAATATCTCATTTTTTTAGATTTTTGACAATATCTCATTTTTTTTGGATTTTTGAATAGCAATCCGCAGCACCCAAAGACAGGCTCGAACTACTGGCCAGAGATCGCCGTCCCTCCCCTCTCATTAAAGGCTTCTCTTGAGCAGGGCGTGCATGTGAGGGTGGCTTACCACAACCAACTGCTTCTAAAGAACGGTGCCCCTACTAAGGCCATACCCGGGATACAACCCTGCCTAAGAGGGAGAAATAGAAGAAAAATTGGAGACAAGCTTTATGCAGGATGGGAGAAATCAGGACTTGAATTCCTTCCAGGGCACCACCCCTCAAAGAGATAGCCTGTTGCGCCAGGGCTTTGTGTCTTTGATTTTGAGACCCATATTTATCATTCATGCATGCGACCGGGCTCATGACGTCCCGCGGGGAACTATACTGCCACTCTTGCCATGCCTTTGATTCATAATTTTCTTTTGATTTTCATATATGATTTTCATTTGACAGCCCTTATTGGCTAGATATAGCATGAAAGCTCACTTTTTTGAGAGGTCAAGACTGCCCCTATTTGAGACCTCTCTCGTATTAGAGAGCGCCTAGGTTAGTCATCTTATCCATCAATCTCTTGCCCCTGCACTTGGCCGAGCAGAGAAGAGAAAACGGCCTTTGTGCATACCCAAAGTATGGCCAAAGTAGCGACGGTGTGCCTCAGAGAGATCGGCTATGGCTCGCCGTGTAGTGTGTGAAAAACCCTTGCTCAATGGTCACCCTCAACGATCGGGGAAAGAACTCAGACTCCCAGAGCGGAGCTATCACCAGCCTAAGGATGCTGTAGAAGCGAACTCATTTTAAATGACCTAAATGAACTAAGCAAATTTCTAAAAGCCACTTAACCATGTTGAGGAATAACATTATAAGCGTGTGCAGAAATAATAGAAATAATCGAAATGAAAGCATGTTTCTTTGCTTAAAATAAAGATACCTTTGCAAATCCAGGGCATGAAAATCGGCATCCCGAAGCGATGTCGATCATCGAGCTTTAAGGAGCTCGAGTAGCTTTGTATTTCTTGCTTGTCAGGATAAAAGATGAAAGGAGAGCAAAGGATTGTATTCCTCGACACAGGGGAGTGGCAGACATCATACTGGACGAAGAAGGGATAAAAAGGAAGAGAGACGAGGGCTAGAACTCTCTCGTTAAGGCGCTGAGGCCTTGATAACAAGGAACCAGATACAGCATAAACCAGATTAGCTGAGATCAAGGCGGACTAAAGCCTCGAAAATAGCAAGAAAAAGGGTAAGAACTCTGAAAGGGTGAGGAGGAGAAAACAGAAAGACGATGAAAGGATAGTTGCGAAGATAAGGGAGAAGAGGGGTGGTCATCTGACGTGGTCGGAGAAAAGGAATGACGATCACCCGCCAGAGGTGGGGAAGGAGATGCATGAACACCCGACAAGGTCGGGGACAAGAAATGAAAGCCACCAGACAAAGTCGGGGAGGGATCAGAAAAACCACCCGACAAAGTCGGGGAACGAGCATAAGGAATCCCCAACAGGGTCGGGGGAAAAAGATGAGAAGCGGAATCCGGATGTATCCAAGGAGAAAAACTAGAAGATGCCCCTAGATCAGGGTAAGAGGAGGATATAGGCCGATGCCTAGAATGGATGGGATAGGAACAGATGGTAGAAATATGGTCAGGTGGCGGAAGGTACACCACCCACGGATAAGAGCCGAGCAAAAGAAAAGACGAAGGGATAGGAGAATGAGAGGAGGAAGTGGACCCCCGAATGCACAACTGTCGGCCCTTGAACTTATGCCGTCGCCTCTTCTTAGCAGCAATCTCTTGAACACGGGCCTGCCTGGTGCGGACACGGACCTTCGGCCTTCTTGATCTACAATGTCTCCTCAAATAACCGGCCCTTCTGGCAGACGACCTAGCCCGGTCATGAATATGCAGCTTCATCAGGGCGGTTGCCCCTAGACTCTCAGTGCTAACCATAGGTGGACATTCTTGGATAGATAACTCCTTGGGATGAACTTTAGAAAACCGTGGAGTTTTGTCACTCGGCACAAGTAGCATGAGATTTGGCAGCTCCACTCGTAACTCCCTTGCTAGAAGAGACGGGTGAAGCTGAGGGAGTGTAATACACGGTGTTGACATGGCCGGCTTGCTAATAAACTGAGGAAGATTACATAACAAGTGCAAAATATCTCCAGAAAGTGTAGAATATATGGCCAATTGCACCTTGAACATAGAACCCATAATCTGCTTGGTGGCCGTATGCGTTAGCACAACACGGGTAGAGAACCCTTCTTGGCCTGTCATCTGAATGGCAATAGAGCGAGGAGAAATAATAGTATCAACGGTGAACTCTCCGGCGAGCAAAGAGATTGTCACAGGCCTTGCTCGAGAAGAAACTGGCATCAACTCAAGGGAACTCTTCTTGTCAATAGTCTTCACTAGGAGTGTAGGCTCAACATCCCCAAAATAACCAGGGACCAGGATGCGGATCGGCATTCGGCAAATGAAGTCTTGGATCTTGAAATGCACGGCCGGCACTGAATCATCCTGACTTGGCTTGTTGTCTCCCTGGGGATTAGACCCAAGGGGCACCATGGGCAACGCACACCCGCTCCGTGGGGTGGGAATAGGTGGAAGAATGGGGATAGGAGTAGGTTCAAAAGACGCGGGGGTTTCAATAGGTCTGGTGTGTTTAGGTGGAGGCAAAGGTAAGGGTGGAGATATGACTTGCTCGGGTAAGGGTGGCAAAGGAAAAATGTGCTCAGGCTCGGTCAAAGGTGATGGCGGGGGTGATGGAGGTTTAGGCAATGGTGAGGGTGGCGGAGATGGTGTAGGCGATTGAGAGGATGGTGGAGATGGTGATGTGGTCGATGGAGATAGTGGACATGGCAAGGATGAAGGAGGGGATTGTGGTGCCCACCGTCGACGTATCGACACAACGTGCCGAGCGGTGTTAGGGATAGAAGTAGTGGTAGTGGCGGCGGGAGAAGAAGAGGAGGCACTAGCATGAGCAGAGGCTTGGGTTTGTGGCGGCGATGGAGCCGGGGTAGGAGATGGCGAAGGTAACGGAGTAGGTGACGGAGCGAGTGCAGCACTAGATGAGGAATCACAGGGGTGCCCCTGGCCTCGAAGTAATGGAGACAGCTGCCCGGGCGGCACTTCTTGCTGCTGCTGTTGGCTACGAAGATGTAAAATGACTTTTTGAATAGCGGCCCAATCAATCCTTTTCTTAGCTTCCAGATCATAAATATAATCCTGGAACTCGGGGCAATCCTCAACCAAATGCCCCTGCTGGCGGTGGAAATAACAAAACTGGAGCATATCCCTGACCGCGGGTCGGCAAGGCACAACCGGAGAGAGTGGCAACGAGTGAGTGGCCATCAAAGCCCGAAAGATATCAGTGAAACACTCCGGCAATGGAAGATGAGGAGCCTGCTTCGGGCAAGGTGGATACCGAGGGATATGTAATGGTGGAGAAGGTTGTGGAGACGGAAGTGGAGGTTACGTAGGCAATAGTGCGTGGCTGGCGGAGGAGGGATTTGGTGAAGACATATGTGGAACGGAGTGGGGAGGTATGTAGACGGCATCCACCTGCTCGGGATGTGGTGTGACCTGGACCGGGGGTGGAGACGGAGACGGGTATGCGGACGCAGGAGGTTGACTCATGGAAGGTTGATATGCGGAGGCGTATAGGTATGTAGAGGCGGGGGGTAGACTCATGGAGGGATATGTGGCGGAAGGTTGACTCATGGCGGGCTGACTCATGGGAGCGTAAGGTTGAAACGTGGAGGGTGAAGGTTGATATGTGGAGGTGGATGGTGGAGACTCGAGGTCAGGAGAGTCTTGGATTTGTTGGAGGATGAAGTGGGCTCGGCTATATAATTGTTGCTAGGAGGTAATGTCGTTGAGGGTTAAGATAAAGTGATACTCGGGCGTTGCATTTGAAATAAGCATCTTGATTTGCTCTCCCTCCGGAATGTGCCATGGGACCTGTGCGGCAAGGTGACGCCAACGGTCAGTAAAGGTGCAGAACTCCTCGTCGGGCTTCATCATCTCATGGGCCAGATCTACAATAGAGTACTTGGGCCCAACATGGTCTTGAAACTGCTGTATAAATTTTTCTTGAACGGCTTGAAAATTCACAACTTGCTCTTGCGGAAGAGAGAAGAACCAATCCCGAGCCGGGCCTTCCAACAACAGACCAAATAGATAGGCCATCAAGTGTTGGTCATGTCGAAATTGTGCCGACTCATAAACAAACTCCTTCAAGTGCACATATGGGTCACCGACTCCACTATAACAACGATATGTGGGAATTTGTGATGGAGGTGGGAGCCGAAGACCTTGGAAAGCGAACGGAACACTTAAAGAGGATTTAGGATCGATCCGACGTTGAAGCTCATCAAGTTGGCGTTCGGTTTGAACAATCATCTCTTGGGTAGGGAGAGATCGTAAAGAATATGGGCCAGCTTGAGCAAGAGGATGTGAATTCGGACCAGTATGATGATAATGGGCCGGATAAGAGGATCCAGGCTGAGAAGAAGAAGGGCCCATTCCGGGAGTAGAAGGATATGTGGGCCTGAAAGAAGCATGAACATAAGGACCCATTGGGCTGGCAGCATAAGGAGAAGAAGAATGAGTCCCATTAGAAAAATAAGGCCCATTAGGAGAATGGGGCCCGTTAAGATGATGAGACCCATTAATGAGAGAAGAAGGCCCATTAAGAGAAGGAGGCCCATGAAGATGAGATGCAATAAGACGTTGGGCCTGGGCCGGGTCCATTTGGCAAACAAGGCTTGAAAGATGGGCCATGAGATTAGCCTGTTCCTCGGATGGATCAGAAGGACCACGGGAAGATGGGCCCACGTGGGAAGAGGATTCCATGCGAGAATAGGAAGAAGATTGGGAAAAAGGATGATACAAGGGGTTGAAATGATGCTCCATGAGGGCAAATGGAGACTTAATACAAGGAGATCAAGGACAATACAAGTGGGGAAGCAAGAGCTTAATGGGCTTGAGAACAAGGGGGCTGACCCACTAATGCAAAGATGAATGGACAACGGACCAAGGGACGATGGACTGGACAATGAACCCACAAAATGGACTGACTTAAGTGGGCCTAACAATGACGAAACATGTGGATGTAACACAAAATAACACTAATGGGCTTGGACAAGCCCAAACAGCACAAACAATGCAATGTGAGAGTTTTCACTCAAGTCAAACAAGTTGATATGATGGGAAATATTTTAGGGATTTTAATATACCTTTTAATGATTTGAATTAATAATAATTCCCTCAAGATAAGGTCCAAACTTTGGGTTGACTAATGTTAACTCTCTCACACTTATGCAAATGCAAGCCTGAAGGGGTGGAAAGGTACAACCGGCCCGGTGTCCGTGTGGGAATCCACAGCTCACGGGGACTTATGGAGGTCCCGGATAAGATCACCTAGTCGACTCTAAGGAATATGGAGGCGAGAGGATCACTTACTAAGGTAGGAAATGGAACTATGATATACAATGTATGGCCCTATGTGCACCGGAGTGCATGCAAATTCTAGCTTAAAACTAGAAAATCAAGACTAGATTAAACTATGCAAACATGATCCAACTAAGACAAATAGTATATGGATGGAAAGACAATACAAAGGTCTGCACAACGGGCCCAAGAACAGATCAATTTGACCCCGAGAGGTCAATCAAATCACTAAGCAAAGTTACCCCCGTGAACCTGTGCGCAGACCACATGTAGATTTTATGGACAAAATGCTAAAATGATGACAATTTTTAACTAAGCAAATGAGACCCAAATGATGCAAATAAGCTATGGGTGGAAAGACAATACAACGGACTATCTAATGGGATAAAAATCAGTGCAATCAGAAACCGGGAAAGCAGTCAAATAACTGAGTAAAGATGTACCTGTGAACCTGTCCCTGAGCCTGCCTGCAGAACTTATGCACAAAACTTAAAAAGTTGGATAATATTAGAAAATGCAAGTGTTAACCAAATGATGTAAATGATATCTGGATGGAAAGACAATACAAAGGGCTATCCAATAGAAGAAAAATCAGCGCAATCTGACATCGGGATCAAAAGTTATGCCCCGATGAACACGGCCCTGTGAGCATGCACGCAGGACTGCCAGAATCTGTAACGGTCTACCAAATGACCGTCACATGACTATGACGGTCTACAATAAAATCGTCACACAACCAGAGCCCGTAAAACATCAAAAATAGTGGGAGAATGGAGGAAATGCTACCTAAACATGAACATGCACCCACCCAACCTACAAAAGAGCATGAAAACAAGCGTGATGGGCATTGGTGTCCCACCGTGATCGCCAAAAAAAGTTGATTTGTTTTAATTAGATTCTTATCCCGCCCCCTTTAAATACATACGTGCATAAACAAGTGAATCAAAGACAAGGGAGATGAAGGGATGAGAAATACTAACCATGATCGCCACCAAGGTTCCAACAACGCCAAAGGATGAAGAAGTGTAAAGAACGGCATCGTGTACCTTGGAACTTAAAGACTTGATCACGCTTGAAACGGGGTGCGGGGAACTTGTGGATTCAAACCTCCTCTCCTTCCAGCCGGCTAGAGGAAGAAGGCCTCACGTTGTATTCATGCTCTCCTACAAAACAAAGTCAAAACAAGGACAAAAAACCCATTAGAACATGCATGTGTAGTATCAATCCCGCAGTGATAAAATAGGGGTAGAAATTGAGGGCAAACTCACCAGGGGGAGGTCTTTAACCCCTGTGGAAGGGTGGAAATAATAGGTGTGTGTATTGTGCATGCATGAGATTTGAAATCACGAGATTTGATTGAGAGAAATCATTGATGCAAAACGGGGAAAAGTGCATGTGTAGCAGAAAAGTGCAGAAAACTGTGATGATTTGTGATTTTGAGGAGAGGAGAACTAAGAGTGTAGACCATGAAATCAAGCCCAAAAGGATGGAATTGAAAGCTAATACTTTCCTCTTCAAGCCAGGGTCGAAGTTGTGAGTTGGAGTTGCAGCATGGCTTCGCCCCGAACCAAGAAAGAGCCCCCCTTTTGTAACTGCGAACTGGGCAGTTTTTATAGAAAAGTGGTGAAACCCCCAACTTTCCTCCACGAATTTAAGAGATAGAGTCCATCAAATCTCGAGATCTATGGATCAATCTCGAGATAATAGTCAAGATAAGTCATAGAAGAAAACGGGACTCTATTTGGATGAAGGATTTGGAAGATATGGCTTCTGGAAGGGAGCCCCAGAGCTTAATATGTAGAGTTTGAGTTGAACCAGGATACCTAAATTCTCAACTTTTGAGTATGATTCTGAGCAAGATAGCCAATGAAATTTGGATTTCTTTGGACTGAATTCAAGATAATACCAAGGAGAAACCATAGGAACAAACGACACTCAATTCCGAGTAGAATTCAAGAAGTAATGGACTTTGCAAGAGGGCCACGACGCACAGAAACGGAGCAGAGTCCAGCACGAATTGGACTCTCAGGTGTGTGTAACGGTCTATCGTACGACCGTCAGAGTTATGTAATGGACTACGATAGTTCCGTCACACTCTGGGGGTCAAACGGGACGATTTCGGACAAGTTTCGGTGTAACGCACCCATACTAGACCGTCACACGGACTCTGACGATCTAGGGTAGGACCGCCACTCTCTAGGGGTCGAACAGGGTAATTTCGGGCAAGTTTCAGTGTGATGGTCTATCGTAGGACCGTCAAACTACCCTGGCGGTCTAGGGTAGGGCCGTCACACTGATGGAGGAAGATTTTGGGCAGACTGCGCGTGACATTGGAAATTGAAGCGTATCTCTCAAACGGGGTAGAACTAACAAAAGTGGTAGAAGAAGAAATTGTAGATAACTGAGAGTGAAACAACTTTTATGAAGAAAGAAAGGTGAGAAAATGATTATAAGAGGGAGAAACTGGTGCTAGAAGAGAGAGAAAGATTCTGGGACATAGGTGAATAGCGCAACATGCCAGAAAAATGTGAATAGCTCACAATAGGGGCAGAACTGGCCAACGGCGTAGAAGAAGAAATTGTAGATATTTGAAAGATAAACAACTTTGATGAAGATAACGTTTTGAAAAGAGGAACAGAAGGAGATGAAAAAGGACCACTTTCAGGACCGCGCAGTGAGAGACAGCCGATTACTTGAGGGAAGCCGGCCTAAATGGGCCGTAAGTTGACTTGGAAGCCGGAATTTGATAAGATAAGCTCCAGGGCTCTAGAAAATCATGATCTCCAAGACTCAAAGGATATGGAATGGGCTCGAAATCCATCCGAGAAAGCTCCAAAACAATGGGTAATTCGGGACATCAAAAATGATGAATAAGAGAAATGACGCAACTTGCAGGCTAAAACGGGTGTCAACACATGCAGCGAGGTAAAAGGCTACAATGTGAGCCCAGGAGGACCGATCTTGGGTTGACGGGCAACGTTTTGATGTAGCTTCGATGGCACGCGTACTCACGAACGTGGGGCCCACGTGCTGGTCGGCGGGTCCGAGTGGGCCCGGAGTGGTACTGCTGTGACGTTGGCTCCTGGAGAGGCGCTCTCTGGGACGGCGGCACGCTGGTTTGCCTTGCGGAAGGTGAGTCGGCTCCGGTCTTCACTTGTTGACCTTGCTGCCCACAGATCTGAAGTTCTCTTTTTACAGCGCGCGACCCGGCGAGAACAGC
Organism: Amorphophallus konjac; assembly: GCA_022559845.1. Classification (NCBI taxonomy): domain Eukaryota; kingdom Viridiplantae; phylum Streptophyta; class Magnoliopsida; order Alismatales; family Araceae; genus Amorphophallus; species Amorphophallus konjac. The sequence continues at coordinate 2,365,003 of CM040117.1, read as the reverse complement.
TGATGCGATCAATCCTGATGTCGAATCAATGCGAAATTGGTACTGTTGGAAAGCTCTTTCAGAGAGCTTCGACCAAGGACTGTGAAAAGAATTTCTAGGGCTCTGGATTTTCCTTGGTGGATTTTTGAATAGACTGACTGACGGACTCATAAAACTCAGGATAGAAATGGATTTTCCTGAGAACAGGTGTTGACCGAGGCTCAAACATCGGATCTGGAAGTTGATGTCTTCATGAAAGTTGTAGAGGAAGAAGTAAGGAAGCCGGGGATATTTTGTGTAGAATTTCTAAAGGAGGTTTGGTTGGGGAAACGGATTTTATAACACTGGTGGGTCGGATCTCGACTGCTCAGGACAGAACTGAAATCTGACTGCATTTTAATTTTTTTTGGGGGGAAAAGAACTTATAAATTCGAGCAAAAATTTGTGGAGATGTGTTTGGATGAGCAGAACACCCAATCCAAATTTGGATTCAATCAAAAAAGGGGAAGGGGGTCGAACAATGGATGAACTAGGTTGCTGTGACACAAAACAGAACTCAGACAGATCTGGAAGGCTGGAGAACACGAAATTGGAAAAATAGAAAACGATGGCTAGAAAATAGGACAATTGTTTTGGGAGAGGGTATTGACGTGGTGAACCTACCCTCAAAATTTGGGCTCCAACAGATCTGTGGATTGGGAGCCAAAAATCGGACAAAGGGGCTCTATCCTGATTTGGATAGAACTCCGGCGGTGGCGGTGGCGGCGCGTTGGTGGCACGAATGGAAGGCGGCGGCGGAGCTTCACAGTCCAAGAAGATAGAACACTTGGAATCCACCAAGTAGAGTAAGGAATCAACCCTAGAAACACAGCAAATCCATGCTTCAAGGAGAGCAAGAGAGAGGGGCGCCCAAGGGCCTTTGCAATTTCACAATAATTCTTCTCATTAATTCTACTAAAATGGGAATTACATGGTATTTATATGAAATGTAAAAAGACTAATACTACCCTCAAATCTAGGTTAGGGGAGGGGCACTTAGGGGATAGAACATATTTAATTCCCCATGTGATTTGGAAAAAATAAAAAAAATCACTAAATGGGGGGGCACCCCCTTGACCAAGGGGATGGCATCTTGGACTTTGTAAACCCATTGTCCCCTTTGAATGGTCAATCATCTAGAAGCCCACCTAGGACTTTGACCAGCCCCACATTGACCGCAAGATGCCACTTGGACCAATGAGGAATGAGTGGAGGGTCCTACATGGCCTACATGGTCTTTTACACAAAAACCCAAAGATCCTTAGGGAATGACAAATTGGCTTATAAAGCCTTACAATTGCATACATGTTTTCCCAAGGATATAAATGAAAACTAAAAGGACTCAAATGCGAAATAAAAAGTTAGTGGTCTTGCTCTGATATCCCCATCAATTCTCCCGCGGTGGGAAGAACTCGACCCCGTCGAGTAAGGGGTGCGGCTGCTCGTGACGCCGGCGGATCCGTCATCGTACCAGGAAGCGCAGAGTATGCTCCACTCCAAGTACTCGACACCTACTCATCCCGTATAGATTCAATATGCCCACGCTGCTGGGAATGAGGCTAGAGGTGGACACTCCGGGGTGGGGTCACTCTCAAAGGAGGGAAGGCGGCTCGAAGACTCACTATGAATCACCGCTGGGTCCCTATATGTGACTAGATCCGAGATAGAGAATGGTCAAGCCGATCCCAAATGCCGACAAGTATCGCACTCGAAAGGGGTTGAGAACGCGAGCGTACAAAGACCGACTCGACTCGATGCATGTAGACTCACTATGCACTCCTAATATGCTGGACACATGCATGGACATACACACAAGATCCTAGACAAACCTACTATTAGTCCGACCCGTACATATGCAAAGGTGGACCAGGATATCCAAATGTGTGCCATGCATGCATTTGACGTAACTGGAGGTTGACGTCATGGTGGACTCCTATACATCCTATGATGCACCATGGACATTGGGCTTGGATATGGGATGTTCGGGAGGTTCGGGTGGTTTAGGTGGGCCGGGAGAACCAAAGTCTTCATTACCCCCATATGATGGTTCGGACCCATGGCTATGTGGAGGTTGCTTGGCCCGAGTGGGGGAGGTGTGATAGTGAACTCCTCGGTAGTAGTGGAGTGAATATGATAGCTCAGGAGGTTCACTAGTGAAGGGGTCAAAAGGGTCAAAGAAGATTTGACCCCATGAGATGGGTTCCCACATGACACGGTCCCAATTTTGGAATTCTTGAAGGTGTAGGTGGTCACCTTCATCCGTTATGGCAGGTGGGACGGTAATCATATGTAGGAAATAAGATTTTTCCCTTGGGTAAAAGGGAATGAAGTTGGGCTCCGTCAGCATAGGGAGGAATAAGAGAATCTCCATAGTGACACAACTCACAGTGCACACAGAGGTAATGAAACTACGACTAGTGGGTTGGTCGAAGCCTCGGGCCAATAAGTGCGTCAACTTCCATTGCGAGTCTAATGCCATAACAAGGTCATCCAATGTATCAACATGGTGATTAGACCGGAATGTGGTATGAAATGAGTTGACCCGCACTAATGGTAGGGTGGGGGCCATAGATGGATAGCAAGGTGGGGTAGGGACCAAACCCGTCCTAAGCCAACTAAGAAGTGGCTCGGCTATGTGTAGCTTCCCCGTTAGAGGTACGGGTAGCTCAGGCTAAGGTGGGTGAGGCCGTGGGGCAAGCTGTCCAACCGGCTCGGGAGTCGGCTGAGAGGTAGATGGTTGTCGAAGGGCGGCATCTGCTTGTCGAATGGCGGCATCAAACCTTGCCTCGAAGGGCTCGACCTCGAGAGCGACCTCATAGGACTCCCCCAAAGTTTTCACATGGCGGCAAAATAATTCAAACTGGAAGTGAAGCCGCAGACCTTTCCAGAACTGAGTTCCGGCCACGATGTTCTCCTTCCCGACTCCATATCTTATCCGATACACTTCGAAGTCCCTAATGTACTCGAACATGGACATGTTGCCTTGGTTGGGCCTGATGTATGGGTTGTCCATAGTGGCAAAGATGGGGTTGGACCCCTAGGAATGGATATGCAATGGCATTTTTTTTTGATTTTATATGCAAAAACTTATGCAAATCAAACACCTAGACTCAACTAATAGACGGTACATGGCGGAGTTGCGGGATCCGAAGATCCTCTCTCGCAAGTGCGCGACCTTCCCGATAGGCGTAACCTAACGTTCAGGTAACACCTTTTCATATACCGACTAAAGGTGTGCGATGCAACCTTGGACCGACTTAAACTTAGACTCGATTTAAATGACTCTTTTTTTGTGTGTTTTTAAACATGACTACCCTAGACTCGACTCGCTCTGATACCAAATTGATGCGGAACGGACACGCGACCTGGGACTCTAGCTAGCGGGTGTCCCTAGCGAGGGATGCGTGGGACCGTGCGCGGTTGAGAAATTGGCAATGAGTCGGGTAGTCGGCTCTTCCGTGCTCAGATCGAGTCACAGGACGGGTCTCGCTCTCTCTCTCGCAGTGGTGATAAAATAGATATCGAGCTAAATTAACCTATCACATACTCTATAGCAGCGGCATAAGAAAATACACGAGTAAAGTAAAATGCCGAGAGAGGAGTGGACACAATACCTCCACGCTTCGGGAGTGGGGAAGGCGATCCCGGCCAAGTACGGTAACTCCCGGTAACAAAATATTATAATAATTACAGTAATGAATTATCGCCCACTCCACGCAGGGAGGTAAAAGGCTACAATGTGGGCCTGGGAGGACCGGTCTTGGGATGACGGGCAGCATTTTGATGTAGCTTTGGCGGCACGCGTACTCACGAATGTGGGGCCCACGTGCTGGTCGGCGGGTCCGAGTGGGCCCGGAGTGGTACCGCTGTGACGTTAGCTCATTGAGAGGCGCTCCCTGGGAAGGCGGCACCCTGGTTCACTTTGCGAAAGGCGAGTCGGCTCCGGTCTTCTCTTGTTGACCTTGCTGCCCACGGATCTAAAGTTCTATTTTTACAGCGCGCGACTCGGCGAGAACAGCTGCTGCGATCAATCCCAACGTCGGATCGCCACGAAATGGGTACCGTTGGAAAGCTCTTTTAGAGAGCTTTGACCAAGGACTGTGAAAAGAATTTCTAGGGCTCTGGATTTTCCTTGGTGGATTTTTGAACAGATTGACTAACAGACTCAGAAAACTCAGGATAGAAATGGATTTTCCTAAGAATAGGCGTTGACCGAGGCTCAAACGTCGGATCTGGAAGTTGACCTCTTCATGAAAGTTGTAGAGGAAGATGTAAGGAAGACGGGGATATTTGTTGTGGAATTTTGAGAGGAGGTGTTGTTGGGGAAATGGATTTTATAACACTGGTGGGTCGGATCTGGACTGCTCAGGACAGAACTGAAATCTGACTACATTTTAATTTTTTTTTGGGGGGGGGAAGAACTTATAAATTCGAGCAAAAATTTGTGGAGACGTGTTTGGATGGGCAGAACATTCAGTCCAAATTTGAACTCAATCAGAAAAGGGGAAGGGGGTCGAACAATGGATGAACTAGGTTGCTGTGACACAAAACAGAACTCAGAGAGATCTGGAAGTGATGCGAGACAAGACCACGGACACGACAACAGTCCTCGGACTCCAGGTGAGCTCGTGATTGTCCCTTAACGATGGAAGCGTCGGACGTGCACGGTTGAGAAACCGGCAGAGCTAGGGTGGTCAATGCGCACTTTCGTGCCCGGATCGGGTCACGGGACGGTAACGCTCTCTCTCGCAGCAGTGGTGATATGAAAATATATAGCAAGCTAGGTCCTAAAATATGCTCTCTAGCAGCGGCATATAAAGCATATATGGAAATAAGTGAAATGCCAAGCAAGGAGCGAAAACGATACCTCCACGCGCTCGGCGTGGGGACGACGGACTCGGTCGAAACCCGTACTCCCGGAATAATAATACACACTTGTTACAGCAATGAAGCACTGCCCACTCCACGCAGGGAGGTAAAGGGTGACACAATGGGGTCCGGGAGGACCGAATTCGGGTTGACGGGCAGCTTCTCACGTCTCTTCGGCAGCACCCGAAGTTGTGACTGTGGGGCCAACGTGCTGTCCGGAGGGGCCGTGTGGGGCCCGGTGGCACCACTGTGGTGGGGACACTTGGGGAAGCGTTCCCTGGGCTGGCGGCACACTGGAACGTCGACCGGAGGCCGGGCGGCTCCGTTCGGCACCGGTCGGAATAACCGGCCACGGATCTGCCGGTTCTATTTTCCGGCGCGCGCTCCGGCGAGAACGGACTCTGCGATCAGCCCCGATGTCGGATCGACACGAAACTAGCGCCGTTGGGAAGCTAACTTGAATTCCTTCAACTTAGGCCTGGAGATCAAACTTGGATCTGCACGGATCTGTGCTTTATTGAATTTTTGAGTTCCTGGTGTACAGTAGCCGAACTCTCAGATCTGCAGGGAACTTGTCTGAGAACTGCCGTTGACCGCAAGGTAGATGTCCGATTCAGCTCCTGAGCTATTCAAAAAAGTTATAGCATTTTGAACAAGGAAGATGGAAATATTTTGTGTGGACTGATTGGAGGTGGTTATGAATTGATATGATTTTTGCACTGGATAGAGGTCGGATCTGGAAACAGGTAGACACCACTATAGATGAAGAAGAACACGATTTTTGAAAATTGGATAGAAGGCTGATCAAAAATTAATAAAATTCATGGAGTGAGGGGTTGATGGACAGAACTCCCAGTAAAATTGGGAGGGTTTGAGAAAATCAAAAAGGTGGTCGGAGATGGGAAACTCAGAACTGCTATCACTGTAGATAGAGACAAGATAGATCTGAGAGTGAAAGATGAACGAAAATGGAAAATTAATAAATAAAAAAATTTGGACGTGAAAATTTAGGTGGAGGTGGGGATTCAAGGTAAGAACACACCCTAAAAATGTCAGCTTGAGAGCTTCACGTGGTGGAGAGCAGAAATTCATGGAAGACTCCTCTATCCAACAGGACAGAACCTGGACGATGGCTCCGCGGCGGCTCGAAGGCGGCACGAACGGCGATGGCGACGGCACAGATGATCACCGGAGGTAGAGGGGAGGGGATTGAAGATAGAACCACTCTAGAATTGGGGGTTGGAGGAGATGAACACCAGAGGAGAGGGGAGGGGCTCAAGAAGCACTCTTGATTTTCCAACAATGTTCTCTTCATTAATGCTAACAAATGGAAAATACAACCTTTTATATGCTATGTATCTAATCAATTGTACACCCTTGGATCTAGGGATGGGGGATGAAAGGCTGGGATTAAGTGTGAACAACACACACAAAAAATTAAAATATAGCAAGTGGAACGGGGCGCCCCCTTGACCATATGTAAGGGTTGAATGGTTAGGTAGCCTACCTTGGAAAATATTAACCACTTGTCTCCCATGTGGTCAATTGGCATTCCAACCTTCTAGATGGCCACTTAGGATGGTTGACCAGCCCCACATGGTCTAGGTGGACCAATGGGAAAGGGGTGAGGGCCTCCTTTGCTTGGGCCTACTGGAATTTTACATATAAACCCACTAAGACTTACAAATGCGTACCCATATAACACAAGGGTATACATACAAATATGAAAGGACATAAATGCAAACAAAATGCGGACGGTCTTGCCTCAATGTCCCCATCAATTCTCCCCGGGTGGGAGGAACTCGACCCCATCGAGTAGGGGTATGGATGCTCGAGTACTACGGCGGATCCGTCACCGTGCCGAGTAACGCGGGTATGCTCCACTCCAAGTGACCGTCACCTGCTCATTCCATATATACTCGATATGCACGAACTGCTATGGGCTAAAGGTGGACACTCCGGGTGGGGCACTCTCAAAATGGGAGGAGGCGGCTCGAAGACTCACTAGGAATCACAGCTGGGTCCCTGTAGGTAACTGATCCGGGTATAGATGTAGAACCGTTCCGAAACTCCTCGAGTGAGTCCACTCGCCTCTTACTCATAAGAGATCAATAATGAGCTTACACAAGACACATGCAGACTCACCATGCACTAACACACATATGCAAATCACACAAACAATCGACTCAAAACACACCACACAAATAAACCACACAAAGAAAACACACTGACTCATGCACGACTCTAGACAAATCTATGGTTAGTCCGACCCGTACATGGGTGACGGCGGACCAGGACACCCGAATGTGTGCCATGCATGCATTTGACGTAACCAGAGGTTGACGTCATGGGGAACTCCTAGACACCCTACGATGCACCAATCATGGACATTGGGCTTGGGTGTGGGAAGTCTGGGAGGTGTGGGTGGTCTAGATGGATCGGGGAAACAAAAGTTTTCATTACCCCCAAATGAAGGTTCAGACCTATGGCTATGTGGAGTTTGCTTGGCCCGAGTGAAAAAGGTGGGATAGTGAACTCCGCGGAAGAAGTGTAGTGAGTATGAAAGCTCGGGAGGTTCACTAGTGAAGGGGTCAAAAGGGTCGAGGAAGGTATGACCCCATGAAGTGGGTTCTCCCATGACTCGGTCCCAATTTAAGAATTCATAATCACCGTCATATATTGTGAGTGGTGGGACGATGGACATGTGTAGAAAATAAGATTCCTCCCTTGGGCAAAAGGGAATGAAGTCGGACTCGGTCGGCATCGGAAGGAGTAGAAGAATCTCCATGGTGACACACCCCACGGTGCACACGGAGGTAATGGACCCTAAGGCCGGATGGGTGAAGCTAAGACTAGCGGGTTGGTCAAAGCCTCGGGCCAAAAGATGCGTCAACTTCCATTGTGAATCTAATCCCATAATAAGGTCATCCAAAGTATCGACATGGTGACTAGACCGAAAAGTTGTGTGGTAGGAGTTGACGGGTACCAATGGTAGTGTGGGGTCCATGGGTGGGTAAAGGGGTGGAACCAAGCCATCCTTGAGCCAACGAAGAAGCGGCTCGGTTATGTAAAATGTACCCGTTAGAAATACGGGTGGCTCGGGCTTTGGTGGCTCCAAATGAGAGGGCTCCGAAATAAGATCGGAAGGTGAGGGTGACAATGGAGCACTCTCGGGTGGTAAAGGCAATGGGGTAGGTAGTCCGATCGGCTCGGGACTCGGTTGGGAGGTAGATGTTTGTCGAAGGGCAGCCAGGGCAGCATCGGCTCGCTGTAGGTGATCATTAAATTGAGACTCAAATGGCTCGACCTCCAGAGCGACCTTATAGGATTGCGCCAGAGAGAATGCATCACGGCCAAGACATTGGATTCGAAAGTAAAGCCGTAAACCTCTCCGAAACTGAAAGGCAGTTGTGGTGCTCTCCTCTCCCAAGCCATATTCCAACCGGTACTTATCATAGTCTCGGATGTACTCGGACAGGGACCTATCACCTTGGACGGGTCAACATGGGTTGGCCATTGGTGCCGAAAAGATGGGAATGGATCCCTAGGAATGGATATGCAAGGCCATTTAGACAAGACACTAGACCGACTATGCACGGTTTGGGATGCATGCACACTAAGGACAAGACACCAAGACTCCGTACGTGGCGGAGTTAAGCGATCCGAAGATCACTCGGACAAGTGTGTGGCCTTTCCGATAGGCGTAGCCTAACGTTCGGACAACAACTTTTGATATACCGAATAAAGGGATGTATGCGACCCAAAGACACTTTTTTTTTGTTTTAAAATAATGATGACCCTAAACACGACTTAGACAATGACTAATGACTATATGTAAATGACACTCTTTTTTTTTATTTTTAGACACCCTAGACTCAAACTCGCTCTGATACCAAATTGATGCGGGACAAGACCACGGACACGACAACAGTCCTCGGACTCTAGGTGAGCTCGTGATTGTCCCTTAACGAGGGAAGCGTCGGACGTGCACGGTTGAGAAACCGGCAGAGCTAGGGTGGTCAATTCGCACTTTCGTGCCCGGATCGGGTCACGGGACGGTAACGCTCTCTCTCGCAGCAGCGGTGATATAAAAATATATAGCAAGCTAGGTCCTAAAACATGCTCTCAAGCAGCGGCATATAAAGCATATATGGAAATAAGCGAAATGCCAAGCATGGAGCGAAAACGATACCTCCACGCGCTCGGCGTGGGGACGACGGACCCGGCCGAAACCCGTACTCCCGGAATAATATTACATACTTGTTACAGCAATGAAGCACTGTCCACTCCACGCAGGGAGGTAAAGGGCGACACAATGGGGTCCGGGAGGACCGAATTCGGGTTGACGGGCGGCTTCTCGCGTCTCTTCGGCAGCACCCGAAGTTGTGACTGTGGGGCCCACGTGCTGTCCGGAGGGGCCGTGTGGGACCCAGTGGCACCACTGTGGTGGGGACACTTGGGGAAGCGTTCCCTGGGCTGGCGGCACGCTGGAACGTCGACCAGAGGCCGGGCGGCTCCGTTCGGCACCGGTCGGAATAACCGGCCACGGATCTGCCAGTTCTGTTTTCCGGCGTGCGCTCCGGCGAGAACGGACGCTGCGATCAGCCCCGATGTCGGATCGACACGAAACTAGCGCCGTTGGAAAGCTAACTTGAAGTCATTCAACTTAGGACTAGAGATCAGACCTGGATCTACACGGATCTAGGCTTTATTGAATTTTTGAGTTCCTGGTGTACAGTAGCCGAACTCTCAGATCTGCAGGGAACTTGTCTGAGAACTGCCGTTGACCGCAAGGTAGATGTCCGATTCAGCTCCTGAGCTCTTCACAAAAGTTATAGTATTTTGAACAAGGAAGATGGCAATATTTTTTGTGGACTGATTGGAGGTGGCTAAGAAGTGATATGATTTTTTCACTGGAAAGAGGTCGGATCTGGAAATAGGTAGACAACACTATAGATGAAGAAGAACACGTTTTTTGAAAATTGGATAGAAGGCTGATCAGAAATTAATAAAATTAATGGAGTGAGGGGTTAATGGAAAGAACTCCCAGTAAAATTGGGAGGGTTTGGAAAAATCAAAAAGGTGGTCAGAGATGGGAAACTCAGAACTGCTGTCACTGTAGACAGAGACAAGACAGATCTGGGAGTGAAAGATGAACGAAAATGGAAAATTACTAAATGAAGGAATTTGGACGTGCAAATTTCGGTGGAGGTGGGGATTCAAGGTAAGAACACACCCTCACAATTTCAGCTTGATATCTTCACGTGGTGGAGAGCAGAAATTCATGGAAGACACCTCTATCTAGCAGGACAGAACCTGGACGATGGCTCCGCGGCGGCTCGAAGGCGGCACGAACGGCGACGGCGGCGGCACAGATGATCACCGGAGGTAGAGGGGAGGGGATTGAAGATAGAACCACTCTAGAATTGGGGGTTGGAGGAGATGAACACCAGAGGAGAGGGGAGGGGCTCAAGAAGCACTCTTGATTTTCCAATAATTTTCTCTTCATTAATGCCAACAAATGGAAAATACAACCTTTTATATGCTATGTATCTAATCAATTGTACACCCTTGGATCTAGGGATGGGAGATGAAAGGCTGGGATTAAGTGTGAACAACACACACACAAAATTAAAATATAGCAAGTGGAACGGGGCGCCCCCTTGACCATATGTAAGGGTTGAATGGTTAGGTAGCCCGCCTTGGAAAATATTAACCACTTGTCTCCCATGTGGTCAATTGGCATTCCAACCTTCTAGATGGCCACCTAGGATGGTTGACCAGCCCCACATGGTCTAGGTGGACCAATGGGAAAGGGGTGAGGGCCCCCCTTGCTTGGGCCTACTGGAATTTTACATATAAACTCACTAAGACTTACAAATGCGTACCCATATAACACAAGGGTATACATACAAATATGAAAGGACATAAATGCAAACAAAATGTGGACGGTCTTGCCTCGATATCCCCATCAGGAAGGCTGGAGAACATGAAATTGGAAAAATAGAAAACAATGGCTAGAAAATAGGACAATTTTTTGGGAGAGGGTATTGACGTGGTGAACCTACCCTCAAAATTTAGACTCCAGCAGATCTGTGGATTGGGAGCCAAAAATCGGACAAGGGGGCTTTGTCCTGATTTGGACAGAACTCCGGTGGTGGCGGTGGCGGCGTGTTGGTGGCACGAACGGAAGGCGGCGGCGGAGCTTCACACTCCAAGAAGATAGAACACTAGGAATCCACCAAGTAGAGTAGGGAATCCACCCTAGAAACACAGTAAATCCATGCTGCAAGGAGAGCAAGAGAGAGGGGCGCCCAAGGGCCTTCGCAATTTCATAATAATTCTTCTCATTAATTCTACTAAAATGGGAATTACATTGTATTTGTATGAAATGTAAAAAGTCTAATACTACCCTCACATCTTGGTTAGGGGAGGGGCACTTAGGGGATAGAACATATTTAATTCCCCATGTGATTTGGAACAAAAAAAAAATCACTAAATGGGGGGGGGGGGTGCCCCCCTTGACCAAGGGGATGGCATCTTGGACTTTGTAAACCCATTGTCCCCTTTGAATGGTCAATCATCTAGAAGCCCACCTAGGACTTTGACCAGCCCCACATGGACCCCAAGATGCCACTTGGACCAATGAGGAATGAGTGGAGGGTCCTGCATGGCCTACATGGTCTTTTACACAAAAACCCAAAGATCCTTAGGGGAATGACAAATTGGCTTATAAAGCCTTACAATTGCATACATGTTTTCCCAAGGATATAAATGCAAACTAAAAGGACTCAAATGCGAAATAAAAAGTTAGTGGTCTTACTCTGATGTCCCCATCAGTGGCGGACCAGGATCCAAGAATATCGGGGTCTTTCTCTGTCACGCCCCGAGATTATGTAGTGGAAATTAATCGGGAATTTGAACAGTCGGCTAGTACGTCGCAAGCGAGCAACATAATCAGAGCGCAATAACACATCCACATAAAGAGGAATGCACCAAGTAATGTACTCAAACATCCAACTTTATTAAATAAGAAAGATCATAATTCAAGGTTACATCCGACTCTTGACTCTTTGACTAACTCTAGATTCAATAAAGTGAAAATTACATAATAACTCTTGTCTATCAACTAATGACCATCTAAAGCTTCTCTCTTTCTTCATTCGCTCTCGGATCCATCACTTGAATAGTCCGAATCTGACCCGCTATTATTTCCTAAAAAGATTGGAGATGTAGGGTAATGAGCACACTTGCCCAGTAGGTATCTTCGTATCAACATGAAGGCAAGTTTAAATAATTTACATTTTAGCTCTAGGATGAAAGGCAAATGAAATGCGATAAATCATACGATAAAAGCCAAAGTAACATCGCAAGTATCAAGACAAAAGTTATGAGAGTTTATGTAGAATGAGAGCAAGATTGAGAACGAATATAACATAAATGTAACTTGGCCTTTCATGAACGAGAATGTACCTTTCATAACCATAAAGGCTAGGCACTAAAAAATCATTTTAACAAGAATGTACTAGCAAGCATGTAAATTCATAAGATTGCCTCGTGGTTTTCACCCGTTTATAAAAAAAGTGCTCTCGGTGCAATGCGACGCCAGTGTTCATCATACCCCATGGTTTATAGTATGTTTCCCACTATCTGCCGAGGGGGCTAGTGTCGAGCCCTTGGACACTGTCTGTGCCCACTCTTGTATCTTCAAGTTATAAATCAAGCTACTTCCACGAGATATAAATAAAGTTTTAGCCAATAATATACAATTCAAACAATAGGTTCATGGTAGAAATATCAAGGTAAGAATGCACCGAATATGAAACATGAGAGTTCAAGGATGATTTAATTTAATATTATGCCACGGAGGAAATTCGACAGCATAACAGTACATTCTTAAATTTCTATAAATTATCAATAGCTTATTAAACATAATGTTAGGTTCCAGATAATCCAAGGACCATTTAGGAATATAGGAAATCAACCCTTGGGTCAAACCTCAGGTTTAATAACACTAAGATAGAAAATGGTCATGTCTGGGCCATTTCTTGAAGAGATGGTCATGAAAGGATCGCTACTATGAAGAGGTAGTTCGATCAAGACCGCTACTAGGCAGAGTCGAAACTAGAGAGAAAGAAGGGTCGACGCAGGGACAAGTCCAGCAGAACGTGGTCATTCCAGAACCACTACTTGACAGTAGCGTTTCTCTGAGAACCGCTATTAGGAAAGATTCTAGAAAACATCAGTATCATATGTGCTTTCTAAATTTATTGGGCTTTTAGGGTACAATCAGCTCAATGTCCTAGTGAGAATCCCAGACTCGCAGAGACTTACGGAGGCCTTGAAACAAGATCACCTAGTCCGGTGGAAGGAATATCTAACGGAGAGGATCACATGTCCAAGAGAGTGTTCCTATCAAGTGTAAAGTGTAACTAATGGCTACGTACCGAGGTACGCACCATGTACTTATGAAAGACTCGAGGTAAGAGAGTGATAACCGAATAAAACAGTGATCAAAACATCATGACAACCCAAGTTAAAAACGTGAAGGGATGATTTATATACATAACTATATGGGTTTGGCATAAAAGTAACATATGATTAAAATAAGTTTACAACACATGAAGGGCATGCAATCTATCATGCTAGATGCACAATATAACCATTAACAGGATTATAGGATTATAATCAGAAATAAAATACAATTACCTAGGATTAACATATGTGTATTACGCCCGTTCTACATTTTGTTTAGAGTTAACAAGCAGCAGAACCAGAAACATGATGGTAGTCAGCGTAGAACCGCTTCTATACAGTAGCGGTCATCTGGGAACCGCTACTAGACAGTGGCGGTTCCTGTGGAACCGCCTTCTCCCTGTAACAAGCAGAAGGTATAAGACATAAGCTAGGCCTATTCTAGGGCAATATATGCATGGAAAACATACTAATTAAACAGGTGGGTAAGTCATGATCGATAGAACAATATTAAATCATGAAGATGTATGGGATTGCATAAATTAGGCCAAACTTAACATTCTTTTCATTAAGGGTAAGATTCATGCACATGGAATTAAACTATATGTGCAGTGATAGAAAAACATGAAATGCGCCGTGTATAAGGCATGGAATTACGTGAAATCAGAGGGCTTTTACCCCTAACATGTTATTTTTGCCATCCACGAGATAAGCTACCTCTGAGTAAGGCTCTAAACTTCAAATTTTGGACTAGAAGTCGATGCAGGCTCTAGCGCATCCTGCGTCAAACTAGCGACTTCGTGACTTTCTAACTCTTCAACCCCTTGACCTAAATTTGTGTAATTTGGAGGGTAGGTAGATAATATAAAGGAGAATAACTTCTTCTAAAGACTCAACCTGAAATTACCTTGATTAGGGCTTCTAATCTTACATTCTTCCTCTGACGGACACATTATTTCTTGCGCGTTCTGCAACGAAACAACAACTTTGGGGGTTCTATCTCTCCAACGGCTCAACCTATTGACACAAGATTTGGAGGGGAGTTAGATAAAACTAAGGTGAGTAAAAACTTCTAAAGGATCTACCAGAGAAGATGTCTCCTTAACTTTGAAATATGCGAGCCAAAACAAGGGTTTGCACAGGTCGAATCTGGGCTCTATTTATAGAGTTTGAGTTAGGGTTGATAGATTAGATCGATTAGGAGTCCTAATTTGGGGTTAGAATCAATCTACAAGAGTCCTAGATAGGTTTACATGACAAATAGCATCGAACCTTAGGGGTTGGGATGGGAAAGATCCCATTTTTCTACGTTTCTACAACATGCGATCACGGAACATAGTAGCGGTCATCGCGCGACCACTATTGTGAGAACGCGGTCGCCCGACTGACCGCGTTTAGGTGCTAGATCCGAAAATTTCATATTTTCCTAATTATCTCCCCTTCATCCCATTAGTAGGCCTACTTATCCAATTTTAATTCTATAAATTATCCTAATTACGTTTCTAGTAATGGGCTTGGGCCAAAAGGATTTGGAAATTGGTCTATGGGCCTATTTTAGTTGGGCTGTACCCTTTGGTTAATATAGGGCCTTCAATTTAATTTAATTAACCCATAATTCCATTTCAAATGAAAATAAATAGTTTTTAATTCCTGAAAATTCCAAGAAGGTTCCTAGAAAATTCCAGGGTGTTACATTCTCGGTGTTTTGATCTTGGGTCGTTACAGATGGTATTGTTGTGTCCTTGTGTTTTGATGATGTCAACACTATAATTCATTTACCGTTGAGTGTTAAATGTTTTGATGATGTCAATGGTTGGATCTTTAAGCATTAGATGTTTTTGATGCTGTTAACATTCTTGATGATGATAAATACACATGTATCAATGAGATCTATGAAGATAGGTTTGAATTTGGACAAAGAAATGGCAAGAAGTGTGAAAATCAAGAAGCAAAGTCGACTCCGTTTTGAGTTGGAGCCGACTCCCTTAAGCAGAAAATACCTCAAGCCTACCGCTAACAACTGGCCAGTTAAAAGTCAAATATTGGTTAAGGGTGACAAATAGATAAGAAGGCTGTCAAATGGATGAAGAACAGTTTAAATGAAGCTGACAGATGAAAGAAGAAGAGAATTGAACAAGAGGAGTCGAGGTTGAAGTCGACTCCAGCTTACAGAGTTCTATAGCTTTAGCAGAAAAGAAGGTTTCATGAAGGGGAGTCGACTCCAAATAGCCCTCGAGTCGACTCGAGGTCAGCCAGAACTACGTGCTCGTTAAAGTCACAATGTCGACGGCTGATGTCGATAAAGGGTGACAAATGGGTAGGTAGTGGTGACAAATGAGCAGTTGGGGTGACATATAACTCGGTATGGGTGAATAATAGACAACAAGGCTGTAAGCGTTGAAAAGCATGAAGAAGATTCGACCCAATGTGTCCCTAGAGTCGACTCCAGTTACAAGCAAACTCATAAATAAATGGAGAGGCTAAGAAGAAGAAGGCTAAAGAAGAAGTGTCAAAGTAGCGCTCAAATGGAATCGACTCTGTCAAGAATAAAACATCAAATAAAGAAAGAACGGATGTTGAGCAAGGCTGACAAATCAGATCCAAGTCCAGAGTCAACATGATCAACGCGGTCAAAGTTATTCAGTCAAAGTTGACTTAGTCAAAGACAACTCTAGTGAACCTCAAGACTAGCCACATTGATCCAATGAAGTTTCCAGTCATGTTGACCCAGTCAAAGTAAATAAGTCAACAAAATCAACATAGTCAACATGGTCAAAGTAGCAAAGCAGCCAAGCATCATGGTCAACATAGTCAACATAGTCAACGTTGTCATGGAAGCCAAGCCACAGAGTCAATAGAGCCAAGTCAACAGTCAACATGCTATTTCAATACCTTTTCACACAAAGTAGTCAACACTAGAGTCAACAGTCAACTAGCCACAAAGGTGAGAAATGGCCGACTAAGGGTGACAAATGGACTGCTAGGAGTAACAACTGTCCAGCTAACGTTGACAAATAGCTAAGGCGACGGTCAAGGCAGAAGTGGAAAATATGTAAGGTGACGACTCATTGGCATAAGGGTGACAAATGGGTCCTTAAGGCAGACAAATGGGCTGTAAGGCTGTAAAATAGCTTATATGGCTGACAAATAGCCTTGAAGGGTGAATTTCTGAAAGCTTGTGTATGTCACATGACCAGGTTCGAAGGCCAATGATTTGGCACGTGATCCAAGATATTCTTGACATCTTTTTTGACAGAAGAACATTCTCTCTCCTGACACGTGGACCAATGAAAAAATGAAGGAATCATGTTATCCGGAGCCCATGTCTTATATATATTGGGTTTTTCCTCTCCAAAGAGGAGTGTGCTGCAAGAAGGAGAGGGCGGCCATTGAAGAGCTGAATAGAGAAGAGCAGAAGAGAAAAGAAAGAAAGGTGAGCAACCCATTTCTAAGGAGAGCTGCGAGGTCTGTGAGAAGAAGAAAAGAAAAAGAGTGAGAGAGAGACTCTGCGAAGAAGAAGAGAAAAAGGAAGAGAGAGTTCGTGAGGATTTGTGTGCAGCCTGAGTACATTGAAGATCTGCTATTTTGATGTTCCTTGGCCTCTGGATCAAATCCAAGCCATTGTGCTTTCTTCATAGCTACCGTTGCTATGTTTCTTTCCTTGCTTTGGTTTTTGGTTTTCCGCTTCTGTGAGGATCTTCCGATGCTCTGTTTAGAGGTCGGGTATAGCAAGCTGTGAGGCTCAGCTGTGTAGCAAGCTATGAGGCTCAGCGGGTTGTTGTGACTCCTCTATGTTGATGATGTTGACAATGTGTT